>VWZP01007499.1:64684-157012 GCA_013396995.1 Dicaeum eximium | reverse complement strand
TGGGGGGGGGGGGGGGGGGAAGGCTCTTAATGCTACAGTGAATAAGACACTATGCATTTCATACTCTGAAATCCACACACCACCAACTTTCAGTACCGAGTATTAATTTGAAACTCAGGTATTGCTCTGTCCTTCCCCCCAAAACCCAGGGCAAATCTTACAAATTATTGTATCTGTCTCTATATTCAAGCTGAAACAGCACACAAGTCAAAAGGAAAAAAAAATATTTGAAACAAAATTGTTTTCTGAAGTTAGTACGCAGAGAAGAAAGGAATTGCAGATTTCCTTCTTTAAGTGCTCACTGGAGGCCATCATGTGCCATTGATTCTAAAACACAGCTCTTACTGACTTTATTGAGTTCTGCTTAAAAAAACTCCAACCCTGTAGGCCCAATCTAGCTTTGGATTTAAATGTACAGGTTGTGAGGGGCAAATATTCCTTCGGAGTCTCTTAAACTGGAGCAAGCACTCACCTGTGGCTGTTTGCATGCCAGGGAAGGACAAATGCCCACCTGGACACCACTTGCTTTACCTGAGGAGGAAAGGTTTGATGCAAGGCACACTTCACCCCATGGGCCCTTTCTTGCTCCTGTTTACCCCAGGTGGCACCAAGCTCCACCATGGTCGGCGTGCAGGTCTTCTCCTGGTTTCCCAAGTGGAAAACACGTCAGGAAGTTACTGTTTACAAACACTGCGCACACCACAGGCAGAGGGGAAGTGGCTTGCAGTGCCACTGGGGGCTGCTGCCCATCCAGGGTGAGGGCCAAGACCTTCCTCCTCCATTAATTTTGTGCTGCATGTTCCATTTGTCAATGTACAGAAAGATATGAGTGGCTTAGATTGTATACAGCAGTCTTGAAGCACTTAGATTATAGGCCGTAGTATCTCAAGAGAAAGAAGGAAAAATAAATATTCATGGCGTGATCCTGAGCCTAGGCTCCTGCTGACAAACCTCTTCAGGGCACCTCCTACTCGGGGGGGCACTCGGCATTCTCCTTTGCGGAGTTTTAAAGCCCTCATGCCTCGAAATGAGGGGTTCCTGCTGCCTCCCCCCGCCCCCGCCGTGCCATCCGGGGCGACTTCCTGCCCTTGGAAATACCTCGGCCCGGGGGACTCGGAAAGTTTTCCGAAAGTCCACATCCCATCAGTGCCCCCTTCGGTTGTTGTTTTCTCTCCCCTTGAACTCAGGGCGTTGGGTTTAGTCCAATTAAAAAATTCGTCCCCGCNCCCTCTTCTCCCTCTCCCTCGCCTCTTTCCGCCCGGCTTTGTGTGAAGTTTGCGGCACATTGCAGATGAGCCCTTAGCGGCGAGAGGAGCCTATTGTTCCCCGCCAGGAACTGCTTGCTGGGGCTGTGCTGGCTTTTGCCTTTGGAGCTGCCTCCTGCAGTACCGGAACCGGCCTCCGGGGCCCGCTGTGTCGCGCTCTCGTCCAGGCAGAAGCACGGCGGCCTCAGATCTTTTTGTCTGAGCGAGAAGAGAAGTGAATCCCGCTGCCGCCGCCACCGCCGCCGCCGCCGTAGCTGTACAGTGTGTGTGTGTAAGGGAGCGAGCGAGGGAGCGAGCGAGCGAGGGAGGGAGATCGCATGGAGCCGCGGCTGTAACACACACACACTGTCAATACCTCACTCCGGCTCCCCCCCCGCCCCACCACAACAGTAACCCAATTCATTGTGTGATCCAGCAGCACCATGTTGAGTCTCATGTGCAGGCTGGATCGGCTGGGTTTGTGGTGCTGAGAGAGGCAGCAGCCGCGGGAGGAGGAATTACTGAGAGGTGCCCCTCTCCCTCCCTGCCTCTTCGCCCGTGTGTTGTGTGGAGACAGGACTCGCAATTACCACACTCTCGGGGCTCCCTTATTCCTTTTAAACTTTTTTTTAAACAAGCCCCTCTCCATGGCTGATCCCCGGCCGAGCACGGGCACCTGGGTCTCTTAAAGACAAGGAGGAGCCGGGGATTGTTGTTGTTGTCGTCGGCCGTTTTTTTTTTTTTAATTGGATTTTTTTTTTACGAGAACCTTTTTTATTACAAAAATGGCAAATTCGACGGGTAAAAACCACGCAGACCAGCGGAGAAAGGGACTCGCTTTCCTGGACGAGCTGCGGCAGTTTCACCACAGCAGAGGGTGAGGAAAATGGGGAGATGGAACGGGAGGGGGGGAGGCTTTTAAATCGACCAGATCCAACTTCCAGCCCCTTCCCTGAAGGACACGGCAGCCCCAGCGAGGGGAGAAAAGGGGGCAGAGCTGACAAGTTGTGGTGTTTTGTGTGTATCTCCTTTGGCAGGTCTCCTTTTAAGAAGATCCCCGTGGTGGGTGGGAAGGAGCTGGATCTTCACGCTCTCTATACCAGAGTCACCACTTTAGGCGGATTTGGGAAGGTGAGTGGAAGTTTTAATTTGGGTTTCCCTCCCACTAACCTCTTCCCAAAAGTCTCCTCTGACCCCCGGGGGTGGCGGGGGGAGCCGGGGTGGCCGGGAACCGTCTTATTTAAAGCCGGTTAGAGAAGGTGGGGGGTGGAAGGAGGAAGCGAGTAGATAGGCAGGTTGGTGGCTCGGCCTTGTCGGCGGAGCGATGGAGGGGGACCCGGGGGTTCGGCGCGCACCCCACTCCTGCCTCCTCCGCCTCCGCCGGACCCCCTCGTCCATGCCCCCCTCCCGCGGGAAGGCGAGGGGGGAGCAGGGAGCTGCTGGGCGGCGAGAGCAGGCTTCTTTCGGCTGTGGTGGCAGCTCTGTGCATCTCTCTTGCAGAGAGAGAGACAGAGGAGAGAGTCTGAGTGCAGTTTTAGTGCAACTCAAAATTAGCGGGCATGTTTAACATCGATAATCGGCACGGAGCATGGGCTAGGGAACGATCCTCGCAGCCGGGGGGGGCCGGGCGCTGCCCTCCGAGCCCTTCCCGGGGAAAAATAACAAAAGGGGCACCCAAGACGGTGTGTAATCAAATAGCCATCTTTAGGCTTCAAGGCTGGGGACAGAAATGTAGGCCTCAAAAGAAAGGCCTCTCTGTGTCTGTGGATCTGTGTTGGGGGGACCCCCCGGGCCGGCGCCCCCGCGCCCCGCAGCCCAGGGGGCGCCCCCCGCCAGCACTTCCCTGCATTATTTTAAACTTCTTTGGGTTTTTAACGGACCGCGTTAGGATTTAAAAGGGGGCGACAGAGGGACTCCCGATTGGTTATTGTCCAGGCAGTAAAAACAAAAACAAACAAACCCCAAAACAATACCACCACTCCCGGCCGTTCTCCCCGAAAAAAAAAAATGTGTATGTTAAAAAAGAAATGCAGTAAAAGACCCCTGAGAAGCGGGATTATTCCCGAAAGGGGAATACTACCGACTGTCAGTAAAATATATAATCCTAAATCCCATATACATTCGTGTTTGTTTCTTTTTATATATTTATCTATTTGCTTCATGGCAGCCTGTGTTTTTTCTGTGATGTTCGCTGTCAGCAACATGTTTACGTGTACGTTGTGTATCTCGGCTTGTGTGTTGTTTTTGACAGGTATCAGAGAAGAATCAGTGGGGAGAAATTGTAGAAGAGTTTAACTTTCCCAGAAGTTGTTCTAACGCTGCCTTCGCTTTAAAACAGTATTACTTGCGGTGAGTGCTATCAAGCTGTTGCAGTAGTATTTTTGAGTGCGGGGTTATATTTAGTTTTCAGTGTGTGCAATAATAAAAATATCCCTACTCTTTTAAAATGCTATAAAATAAAACAGAAGAAAACTTGTAATTCCTTTCTCGTCTGGTGCAGTGATCAGTTAAAGGTGATTCTGTTTTGTAGGTTTTTTTTTTATTTTACATCTGCAAGCCTTAAACTTTGAAGGGATCCCAAGTACACAAACAATATATGTCAGAGGCCATTTTTTTGATTGTTTTAGAATGACGGTACTAAAGGACTGTTACTAAGAGATCATGTTATTGTAGTTATAGAAACTTAGGTTAATATTTGGAGCACTGAAATGTGTTGATAAATGTAAATTTGTTTACTGCTTAGTGGGGTCAGATGTTGAATAAAAATCCATCTGCAGGAAGGTAGATTGTTTTGCACAAATTATGTTGTTATCAGTTACTAGCAGCATATAGTGTTCGTTTCTGTTTTAGAGTACAAAGGCCTAAATAATCTTTTTATTACTTTTAAAATAGTAAATTTCTGCAGGTTTTAAAAATAAGATTGTATTTCTTGGAAATTATACAGATTATTTTTTTGTGATACAGGTTATTTTTCATTGTTGCATGGAGTTCATATTGAATATATTAAATTACTATGTATGGTACTATTCATTTGCTAGATTACTTTTTTTCAAAAAATTAATTTTTATTAAGTTTGAGTGATTATTCTTTGCAGAAAAGATTTTTAAATTATTGTGTATATAGTTGTTTTAAATGCTATATATATGGATACTTACATTTCATTTAGAATAAAGTTAAATGTATGTTGGTAAAGGAATGTAATTTTCTGTTCCTGAATTGTAAATACAATATTTCTTCATTGCAGTTAATGATAACATAGGTGTGCAGTATGTACAAAATAAGTGTGGGCTTTTGGATTTCGGTTTTGGTGAGCTGAGAACACACAAGCTTTATCTGTCTCTAGTTTGGCCTTCTGCATTAGGAAATGCAGTAATTGTACAGGTGCACTTTCTATTGGTTGTCCTAGATTGACTTCCAGCTTGAAGCTGTAGAGTTCATAGCACAGTGGAGCAGTTATTGAGTTACAGTGATGCCTGGAAAACCTTAGCCAGATATTTGTACTCACTGAAATGTTGGGGTTTTTTTGGTGGTGGCATATGATTGCTTTAAGATCCAGATTAAGAAAAGAAACTACCATTGTTAGTAGCTCTAGTAGAGTTTATGATTGGTGGCAGGCCTAGAAGTTAAGTGGGAAGCTTGCTTTAGGATATCCTTCCCTCTTTTTTTTTTTTTTTCCCCCTCCTCTCCTACATAGTACTGAGATAGTGTTGCTGAAGACTTGTCACATTATAGAAAGCAGTTTTTTGCTTCTTGTATTTTACTGTTGGACCATGTAATTTGTTAGTTGACTAGATTTTACACATAATTTGCAAAATGATAATTTTTTTTGTTTTTACCCTTTTATTTCTATTTCCATATTTTTTAAGCGTTTGAATGGCCTAACTTTTTGCAGTAGAAGATTGTATGTCCTTTCTGTTTTCATGTGTATTTTGAGAGCCATTATATGCTGTGATAGTTAACACAATTAATGCTAATTTTGCCTTCTAATGATTATTAATTTTTAATAACTTATTACTTTTTAAATTAGAATCAGACATACAAAATTGTTATTTTTATTATTGGTACACTGATATTGACATTATTTAAAATACAGTTGTTAAATACATATATAACTGATTACATACAAATAATTTAGAGGGTTTTTGTTTATTTGGAATTTAGGAAAAAAGTTGATTAATGGTTAAGATGAAGAATCTTTAAAAATGTCATTATCATAAACTCTGTGATTAAGTCATTCTGAAATAAACTATCAAGGTTGTTGGTTTTGGGCTGGACTGATTTCTAGTGATCAGTTTGGTTTTGTTTCTTCTGAATTGTTGCTTTATTCTCTGTTGCTTCTCACATAGTCTAAGTTGGATGTGAACTGTTTCTCAGCTGAGTTTACCTTCTTCCTTGTGCAGTAATAAGACTGTATGTAAACATCTCTCTGTTAGGTTAACATTAGTTTAGCTTTAACCTAGAAGGTGTAAGGGGGACAGTATTTAGTTCTAGGGAAAGAAAAAATGCTCTAATGATAAATTTGTTAAAAGGGTCTGGCTTGTCTGTGTTGAAGAACATAATCTGAGGTTTCTTACAAGGCTAGATTTGAATGAACTGCTGAGGAATTACTCTTGGAAAACAAAAAGTGTGTCTTGTGAACCTCAAGTATGACTGAAATCTTGGCCTCGCTACTGTAATGACTTTCCAAGCAAAGACAGACAAATTGAGGCCTATCAACTTTTATTTCAATTTTTATCCAATCATATGTCATGTGTACTGTAAAGTGAGGGATCTGCATGGCAGATGGAGATCCTGTTGGATTCAGAGGGTTTCAGTGGTGTGCACCTACAGGAATATGTTTGCAGATTTGGGATGGTTTGTGATGAAAGTTGTTTCTTTCTGTGGAACATCTGGCATAGTGTGTTGACTGATATAAGATCTCAAGCTACACGGGCCACTTGCTCATTTTGCTGTGTTGCCACTAATAATGGTGCTATTTTTACTTAAAGTTACTATGTAAACAAATTTTAAAATTGATTTTTTTGTGTGAGGTCAGTAGTCCTGTTGGCTTGATCAAACTGAATGTTTTGCAAAACAGTCATTCGGTGATGGTATTTCTTGAGGCAGTTCTTAAGATGTGTGTTTTTGGTTAAATAACTTTTTCACTTGACTGTCCTGGAATTTTGCTGTGTGTCTTTGGGAATCTATGTTAGGCTTCATTAAACAAGTGAATTGATTAAACTTTCAATACAATTCTGATAGATTTTATGATAGGTGATAGTTGAATACATGATAATCTATCTACCCCTTCTCCCTTGCACTGCCCTCTCCCTTTTCTCTCACTGGAAAAAGTAATTTATACTAGGGAAAGTCTGAAACATTCAAACTTAGTACCTCTGTTGCTTTGAGCTGTCTGACAGGTGAAGTAATTTATGCACTGTGGTTCTTACTGAGCAGTCAAAAGCCACAGGGCTGATAACCATTGATAGACTGTACTTGTTAATGTAGTTCTGTAAGACTTTACAGCAACAAAGAGTGTAATTCCCTTGGATGTAGTGCAAATTGGATGTTTCATTTCAATTGAGGTGAATTAGTAAAGCATTTTCTAAATGCTTCTCGAAAAATTATAATGTTAATGAAAATACTTTAGTATGGGGTGATACATGTAAACATCCGTAATGTGGACGTACATTTATGTTTTTGTAGGTATAAACACCCAGTAGGTAAAATAAAGCTAACATGGAATATGGCCTGTTTTTTATCTTACTGGTTGATTACATTACAGTCCTACAAATAATTGGGCTGATGTGACCTTATGTGTTGGTATAAGGTTCTGTTGGTTTTCATGCAAGTGCAAGTGATACATTTATTTCTGTTGTGTATCTTCATCGATTTTGGGGGAGTGAGAGACCTTGTAAGCTTAAATGTGTGAATGAAGTATGAAGAACTGAAAATCAGTTGCTTTTCAAAGTTATTTATCTACGTTAAGATAAATGATATGAAAGGACTAGTTGTAAGGTAAAATAAGTTTGTCTTAGTTCTGCGGAGAATTCCTGAAAGGTGGACAGCACATGCATGTTGTAAGCTTTTGGCAAAGGCAGTAGTAATTAGCTAATAATAGTTTTAAGGTGAATAATAATTTGCTGTTGTAAATATTGAGGAAGCAAGGGAAGTCAAATAGAGAGGAAAGTGGTCAGTTCATAAATGAAAAGTTGCATAAAGTTGTTATTAAGACAGGCCATTATGCTGAATTTCCTGAAATTCCATATATAGTAGGATGAAAAATAGTGAGCAGTTAAAAATCAGAACCATATAAAGTAGTTATTGATGACAAATAGAGGGGGTTCTTGAGAGATCTGAAGATATTTATAAGTCATTTGATCTTCAGGATGCCTCTAAGAAATTAAACAATAGTACTGATTTCTTAAAAACTAAAATAAAAGGGGAAAGAAAAAAAAAAGCATGAGCTTAAGAACTAGATAAAAGGGATTCTCTTCTCAGTAATATAATGGCAAAAATATCAGGGAAACAATAAGAAGAAGCCTGGAATTTTCTAAGCAAAAATTACTTTAAGAGAGGTTTTTTGTTATTCTTGCTTAGTGTTTAAAATTAGGATCTGATACTGCAACAGCATCTGCACACAGTTCAGTGAGTATGGAGAAGTATAGGATTGGCTTGTTTGCCAGATCTGATTGCAGATTCAAGGCCCCAGTAAATGAATGGAGAGTTGTAGCTATAGTAAAATTTTACATATTTTCTGAAATTCAAATACATTTCAGAATCTCTCATTAAGAAATTATGTATGTATATGGATAGTCATCTTAATGAAAAATTGGATGAAGGACCATACACAAAAATAGAATGAAGTATAAAGAATAGATGTGGTGAGTCACAGCAGTTTTAGGTGCTAAAAGAGTATCATCAGTGCTTACATATGCACGTAGTAATGCAAGTTTAGCTATTTTAGGTATATTTAGTGTCTGCTTTGCTTAACTTTATGAGCAGTTGAATACTACACTTGCAGCATTAGCAGGCAATGATAGAGGAGTTAAGCACAAGTCAGGGCCGAAAAGAAAAGGTATTCTAAAAAAATTAGGCACATTGTTGGAAAGTACAAACAAGATTCAGTTTGAAAAATGAAAGCTAAAACAATCGAGGGCACATAATCCAAAACAGGTATTCATTGTGAGGGAATAACCTGGAAAGCAGTATTGCTGAAAAAGGGATAGGAGTGATACCATGGGCCTGATAATCCTGTCAGTTGTGTGAACCCAACTCCCTTTCATATGAAAGGGATTTGTGCGTGCTTCTGACAGGAAGGACAGGCCCCTATTTGAAATATGATCCATAGACTTTGTAAAATTCAGAACGAGCTTAGGTTGTATCCACAGTGGCATTGAGCAAACATTAGACAAATGGGAGATGGATTTTTGTAAAAGATTATGGGACTCTATTTGGAGTACTGTTTTACTTCAGAGCCTTTGCAACAGGTAGGGTAACTTAACAGAAACTTAGAGAAGAGCAACAAAATGTTAAGAAAGCTGAAGGGACTAATTGATTAAAAAAAATTGGATAAATAAATATGTTTTGCTTGGCTCAATTAACAGTTTGTGCGACAAGGGGAAGTGATATCTTCCAAGCATTTTGAAGGGTCTAAACAGTTAAAAGGGAGGTAATTTTAAATAAAGAAAGAGGTTGTATTAATGTGTAAGCTGAGATAAAACTGAAGGAGAAAATTCAGAGCAGACAGGTGCACAAAACCCTCCAAGATATACCTGAACACCTTCTGGTATGAATAGTATGCCAAGCACAGTATGGGGGAACCCCCATACCGGGCACTAGCCTGGCCAGGACACCAGTACATGTGCAACAGGTAATGAGCCAGGAATGGCATAGAGAAAGAGACCAGCTGACCTACAGGTTTTGTCCATCCTTGAATAATGCCATAATGAAGGCTTTCACCTTGCATACCTATGGACTTGGCTTTGTGGCTTGGAATCTTTCGCACTTCATTTTGTCCCAAATCCTGCAGTCGCTGGCAAGACAGGGAACAAATACATGGATGATGTTTTTATGATTTCTTCTTAAAATTTGCTTTTCCTTCCTCAAGACAAAAATTGTCACGCGTGTTTCAGTCAGGTGTCTAAGGCCTTTCTTTTAAAGTCTGAAATAAATATTTTGCATAGTTGAAGGGGGAATTTTATTTTAGTTGTACTGAATCATACAGCCAACATACAATCAAGAGTAGTTACTGCTCATGAAATAAAGCTTTATTTAGGGAAATTAAATATGTTGGTTGTTAAAATCTCGGAATGTCTCTCAATAGAAGTTACTTATTTGGATGGATGTGGTCTTGTCAGGGTTGCTGGGAGTCCGATCAAAGGAAAACAGAAGTTTTATAATACAACATTTGCATTAGGACTCATCTGAGGGGAGCAAGCAGCAGGTGAAAGGGGACATAGCTACCTTAAAATTACTCTTTGTTAGAATTACATTGTGATGCCAGTTTACTGTGCAGATGAGTTTGGCCTCTATCAGAGTTTCTCAGCTTTTTCTTCAGACGGTAAACTCCTTTTTACTGTGCAAAATGTAGTGAAAAATTAGTGTGATGAACATTAGCATATTTTCCTGATTATTTTCTGCAAGCTTTTTGTAGAAATTACCTAAGTTGCTGCTGTTACGCCGAAGTACATTGGTTTATTTGGGGAGGGATGAATGTTGTTCTTCAGTTTTAATTCAGAATTCTGATTGTTTAACTTGATGCTTATATGGGGAGATGTCAGAGCTAATAATCTACAGAGAGCAAGTTTCTGGCAACACCTGTAGAAACTGTGGTGACTTTTAGCATCTACTAATCTTCTAAGAATTGGCGGAAGCTTCATTATTCAAGACCATTTTCTGTTAAACCAAAACAGAATTTAAATGAGTTTATGCCTTAAAATTATTAATATCTGTTGTAATGTCTTAGGTTTGAATGAATGCTAAGCTAATTACAATATGATGAAGAATGCATATGGATTGCAAGGGTATTACTTCTTTCCTTGTGAAATAGAATAAGCCTGGGCTAAGAGAAGTTGCTTGGTTTGGTTTTGGTTGCTTTTTTGTGTGTTTAATTTTATTCTGGAGCTAGTAGGCTTTAATTACCTTGCTTCTTTGCAGTTAAACCTCAATAGATAAGACTTGCATACTCATTTTTTTCTTTCTTTCTTAACCCTTTCCCCAGTAGTGAAATAGAGAAATACAATTTGTTCGTTTTTACAGATGAGGTACCAGAAGTACACACAGGTTCAGATTTTTACATTGAGAGTGCATGTCAAATAAGATGAAACCCAAATACATTAAAGCAAATTATCATTGTAATCATTCAGTTTTAATTGTTAGTAATTGTTTTTATAGAATCTAGTTTTAATCCAGTTCATAATTGTTTTATAGAATCCAATTCTGACAGGAAAATTTCTTCATTTTGAGCGTTAGTTAAACTATCTATAAAAAGAGGCTACTATTACTGTCTTTTAAAATTCCTCTTTAATCAATAGCTGAGAAATCCTGTTTTATTTTTCAAACAGTGCTAATGTTATGTTCTGTGAATTGGAGAACTGAGAACTAAATATGTAGGATCATGAGAATGAGCTGTTTGTGTTTTGTTTTGCTGTGTTTTGTTTTAAAATGCTTGTTCTGGGTGTCAAAGTGGTGTTTTACAGCTTAAATGAGACTGCTTGGAGTTACTGTAGTATCAGTCCACATTATTATTATGGAGTTACTGTAGTATCAGTCCTCATGTTGACCATGAGGTCAACACAGTTCACAGAGGGGATTGGGTACAGGCCAGAGATCCCATCACGTGCTCTTGTTTCTGGTTACCAGTCTGATACGTATTGATTCTGTGGCCTTAGTTTAAATCATTTACAATCTTTTTATTCATATTTATAAAGTGGCTATACTGATATTTGTTTTCCTATCTCAAAGAGAAGTGTGAGACTTTAGGTTCTTTAATGCAGGTTTGTGTCTTTTCATGCTTCTATGTCATATCTTAAATATTTGAAAATGAATATAAATTACGAATATATGAGGAAAGTAAAACTATTCATAAGGTTGTTTGCCCTCCACAATGTTGAGAAGCAGAAAATACAGCACAGATGAGAGGAAGAACAATCTTTATTCCTTAGGGAATAAATAAACTTGGGATACCGGAGCAGAGAAATATTGAAACGGTTGAAAGAAAGAAGCTTATCTTGAGGAAGGATAATAAAACAGCAAGATGGTACCCAGAACAGTGAGCTTAGGCTTTGCCTGAAGTACTAGATTAGTGAGCTAGGTATCACATTTCAAATACAGTCTCCTCAGAGCAATAAGTTCAGATCTTAACCAGACCTGAATTACATTTTAAGCAGTAAAGTAGTGAAGCTGAGTACTCCACTTTTTGTTTTCCTATCTTTAAACTGAATGTGCATGCATTTATTTTAACTCCAGATAAATTGTAGCAAGGCAGCTATGCTGCCAGGAGATCACATATAATAGGGTTATAATAGAGTGTAGTTTTGTTGAATGATGCACCGGAGCATGTTTGTCTCTAAGAGTGAACTGTCCTTATACTGTTTTCTGTTGGTGTGGGAGGAGCAACTGCTGAGATTATTAGTCTCTCAGAATAATCTACAGTGTTATTTGTCAATCCATAACTGCTTAAGATATATAAAAATCTTGTAAAGTGAGGCAGTCATTCTGTTTCAGAGACCTTTTCTCTCAGAGTTTGGTGGACTTTTGACATGGCTGCTGAAGTTTAGATGGACCATAGTTATGGCTGCGTGTGTTTCTTCATTGTTACGTGCTGCGATGTCTGCTGGTTGGCCTCTGCCTCCCAGTCCAGAGGTTGCTGTGCTTCCATGATAAACCATGTGCAGATATTCTCAGGTCTGGAGATCACCACATTGTATGGCTAACTTGGAGTAGCTCTATTCAATTTCTTTGAAGTTCAATAACAACCTGCATTACTGGAACATAATGTATCGGGGAACTTTCCATTTGGTACATCTCAGGGGCTTAATTAAGTGAAATGGAAATAGTTTACTCCGGAGGTAAATCTTTGAGTATATTAATAATTATTGTGATGTAGGATAGATGTAAAACTATGTGTATGAGTTCGTTTGCTTTTCAAATCTATATATTAGAAGAAAACTTGTGGAAATACTTTTAGGAATAGTTCTTCCTTACCTGATTATTTTGGTCAGGAGTGTCCATTTTCCAGGGATTTCCATGAAATGATATAGAATCCAGGCAATGGCCAGGTAAACAGTGCCGTGTTACAGAATTCACAGATGTCCTCTGTAATTTTGGGGTGATAGCTTTGAAATGTTGTAGATTACGGTCTGTTTCTTGGCTGCTTTTCACTCCCCAATACCATCTATGAAACTCCAGGAAAATTAAGATTTCTAACAGTACATGTTCATATAATGCTACAGTTATACAGTAAATACCTGAAAAAATCAGGAATTGCCTCATGTAAGTATGAATGTGCAACTGTAACTGTATTTCTAGAGAATATTCTTTACAGTGGAGCCTTATGCTGTCTGTGAGAAATGGGAATAAATTCCATGGCAGTATTAATCTGTTGTATCAATGTACACATAATTCTGACTCATCATTTAATGTGGTAATTGATTAATAGTAATATTAATTATTTCTAAAGAGGTTTTGAGTTTGCTTTCTGGGCATCTGTTCTCCACTGTCTTACCTTCCATGGTGTTACCTGTGTGGGCCGATTGAGAAGTCCTTTTATTTTGCTTGTGGACTGAGGGGGATTCTCTGTTGCAATACTGTTTATCTTGGCTGTGTAGCTCTTTCTGTCTTTCTGTCTCTCGTTCTCTTCTAGTTGTCATCTTCTCAATCTTTTGACTACAGGCCATAACTCCTCCTCTGTTCCTTGTTCTCTTGATGTCTGTACCCATTGACTGCACATGGAATATTTACTGTAATCAAATGAATTTCTAATTGTAAGAAAATTGAAGGAAAAAAAAGGATGTATGCAAGTAAAAGGGCAAGAGGACACAGCACTAAATGTCAGGTGCCTAGCAACAGTAAAATACTGAATTTTACAGCAAAACACTAATAGATTCTGTGGTACCTGCAAAACAAACTCTGCAGCTGTGGGCATGCTGCATTCACAGGATCCAGATGAATGTATAAAGAGTATTTCACACACCTGAAAAATGTGTTTTCAGGTACTCTCCAGGACCTAGGCAGGCATTGCAGCATTGGGTATATTTTGCTTGATCTTCCAAGGTAATCTTTGTAATTCTAAGGCATAGAAATATAATTTTAATTTTTTTTTTTCAAGTGAAAATATTGTTTCTGAGCGGGGGTTTGTACAAAGGCCAAGCCTTGTAGTGAAATACTGTGTGTAGTTGGATTTGAAGAATATACAGGACCTAACTGGCATACAGCTTGGAACACTTTTAGTAAGTGGGGTTTTTGGGTATTTTTTCCCCAATTTCTTCAAATTACTGTATTTCCTTCCAACTTTGCTAAACTTGTTATCCTGTTTAATGTCACGTGCCTCTCTGTTTATGTGACATGAAGTTATTAATTAGAAAGGTGTTATGTTAGTCAATGCATATGGTATCATAGTAAAAAGGTAAAAAGTTAGAAAATCAAAATACAATACTTGATGCTAATGCTTTAATAATGTTTAGTGTTATTTCATTAATATGTCTTACAGTCGATATGCTTTTGTTACTGAAACGTAGTTGCGTTCATAGAAAGGTGGGTTTTGTGGTAGATAAATACAATGTTTTGTTCTACTTAGATTTTTATATTGCCTCTCTACAATTCTCATTTTTCTCTGATAGATTTCATTCTCCTAATAAGGAGTTTAATTGTCTTGTAAGTAGTATTAGTCCAGCTGTTGAAGAAAGTGCTTCTTAATATCGAAGAAAAAGGTGTCTTAAAAATTATATACTGTTCTGCGCTATAACTATAGTGCACATAACACTAAACAAACACCCAGCTTTCCTAAGCATACTGATACTTTTCTGTATGGCTGTTTGTGTGCCATAAATTTATGTGCCTTTTAGAAAGCAAAAATATTTTGCTAGTTTTATGGTCATGTTGAATTGCCTCTAGATTTGCTTACGTAGAATTCTTGCCTCTTTGGAGTTTGGCTGAAATTGGTGGCATCCTGTCTCAGTCCTGCAGTGCACCTGTAAAAGTCAGATGGGTAACATCTGGACCATGTATATTAACACAGAATGTGCCTACCTTAGTAAGGGTAGAAGGTAAACCAGTGAAGTCAGTTAAGATACATTCACAATTTAGGATACTGAAATTGGTGTATAGACTGTTTATTAGTTGATTTCAGGAGGTCTTTCCATCTAAGTGAAAGTTGTGACTTTGTCAGTTGTTACTGTTTTAAAGAGTTCATGAAAGTTACAGGTTTTGTTCTTTATGCGTGTAAACCAATGGAAGCTTGTTTTCCTTGGTGGGGAAAGTGAGCTGCATAAGTAGGAAGTAAGAAAAATAAAAAGCTATTTCCATTATTTGTTGTTTTCAGAAACTTACCCAATAGTTTACTTATTTGCATTGTTTTCACTGGCATAGTGTATTCCCTGGTATTGCTGATTTCCAGCATCCACAGTATCAAAATAAATATGACTAAATAATTTTTTATGTTGTAGAAATAATGGTGGAAAGTTAAAGTGTCATGGACACAAGATAAATATCATTGTTCACATATCTTATAACATACAGTAACAGTATAAATATGTGGGATTGTGGACCTGACTGCCTTACTGAAGGAGTCTTTAAAAAGTGCCCAATACAAGATTCTACTGTAGAAGGACACCGGGGGAAAGTGACCCCCTTGTCTTTTTCCTCAAGGCTTTTTTTGGTTCAGATGGTGTGTGTGTGCTATGGTTTGTGGCTTCAGAGACTTCATGTATTTTTTGACTTAGCAGCTGCCCATTGCAAAGATACACATCTCCTGAGCAGGCAAGCAGATGTGCAGCTTGGAGGATGTAAGGTGCACAGGTATTGTGGGGTTGCTGGCCTGGCAGGAGATGCTTGTACTCTGAATAGTCAGGAACCCAGCTGGAGGCACATGCCAACTCTGCCGCCAGCTGGGCCAGATAAACACTGCTGCTTCTCAGTCACCTGTAGGCCAAGAGAGAGGAAAGACAAGCTGTTTGGAGGTATTTTAATGAGAGCAGGAGAGGAGACCTTTTGTGCATAGGTAGTTGAATGGCAAACGGACGAATACCAATGTTGAGTGAGCTGGGTGTATTCATGCATTGGGTCATGAGACAGGAATGGGAATTTGGGAGAGAACACTGTTTGGAAGGGTGGATGGGGTAGATACTGTAGAAGGAAAAGGAGGGGTTATGTAATCAAATGCTGATAAGTTACTCTTTAATAGCCAACTCCCTCATTTAAATTGTTCACTGGGTATTAATTGACTTGTTGCCCAGATGCTGGGTCGCTGCTGAGTGAAGACTGTCATTTGTAAAGTACTGAGTTGCACCATCTGCTGTTCCTGCAGTGAGGTTCTGATTTACTGGTGTAAACCTTAGAGTGGTTCTTCTGCATCTTTGCTTGCTCTACCAGGGCTGCATGTGCAGAATTCATTTCTGTTCTGTTAGTTGATATTTTTTCATTAACATTGAATTTACCTTTTTCATTTTGGTTTTAAAAAAATCTACCATCATCACAATTACTGTTACTTCTATCCTTATATTAAAATACTGTAAAGGCATAAAATTGCATATAATCAAATAAAGGATTTTATCTGTTCCTTAAATAGCTTGCAGGGAGAAGTGTCTCATATTGGAAAATAGTTTTTCATGGGCATTGCTGCACTTAAGCTAAGAAAGTTAGCATTGTGGAACAGTGAGAATTTCTTCAAATGCTATTGTCACTTTGAGAAAATTAGTAATGTCTGTGTATACTTCATTTTCTATATTGATTATATAAGGAGTGACTACATTTTATTATATATGTATATAGAGAGACCATATACAAGTCTGGATGTCAGCTTAAGTTTGGGATAGATTGCATAGATTTCCTCTCCTACTTCTAATGCTGCACATATGTGAAGAATAAATTTTCAACAAGAAAGAAAGATTTAATGGAGCAAACATTCCAAAACTCTAATAATATTTTTATACTTACCAACACAAAGGTTTAGAGACCCAGTTTGGATCTCACAGGTGGAAGTAGGTGCAAAGTACAGTTTCTTTATGACATTTCCTGATCCTGTGTGATACAAAACTGTTGCCTGTCCTAGGCCTCAGGCTTATGCAGTTTGGAAAGACAGCTTTTAAACTCAACCTTCTCTAAGCAAAATATATAAAATGGCTATTGTTTAAAATTACTTCAAGCTATGGAATGTAGGTTGCTCTGATCAAAACAATTACTGAGTAGAAGGCAGGTGAATTAGCCAAAGCTGTAGACAAACTATTTTTCAAGCAACTCTGCAGTTTCTACTATATTAGACAGATACTGTCACCCAGCTACATAGATTTTGATTCTGCTATGATTGGAATGTCTTTTGAATTCGATTGGAATTGCTATTAATTGCTATTTTTTTTCTAAAGATAATGTAAACTTGTGTTTACAGTAGTGCTTATTGCCACTCTATTTTGAGCTGTCAGCCACACTGATATTTCCAGAGAATAAAAGCGACGCATTGTTTAAAAGGAGTATATAATCTCCTTTCTCTACCCCTTGTCCTATCTCAGTGCATAGAGGAGAGTAAAAAGAGTATAGGTCATCATTCTTACTTGCTTATGTACATCAGAAATTATTGCTGTTATCTTAAATAGCAGCTTGTGGTATCCCTTTCCAGGCAGACGTTCTGCTGTCGCTTGAGTGGCTGCTGTGCTGCTGGCATTGGCCCCCAGTAGTGATATGGCTATGGCTAGTGATAAAAGCTCTGCTTTTAGGGTTGTGGTACTGGTGAGAACTGCTGGTGCTTTTAATTGTAGAGATCTACTTTCATGGAGACCTGCATCAGGGTTCCGTTGCTGCTAGAGAGACAAACTAGCAGATTCTAGTCTTGAATTGCTTATTACTGCTGTTGTTTATTTATTTGTTTACTTTTAATCAAGTTTTGTAAGTAATTTATATAGCCTTGTGGTTAATCTTCTGTAAAGAAAAGGGTTTTTTGTTTGCCTGTCTTTTAAATTTCTAGAGGCTGCCACTCTTGCGCAGGGAAGTCCCATTAAAGACTAAGCAGGAAGAACAAACATAGAGGAAAGGACTCCACATATTTAGACATATATTAATCAAATAGATATTCTTCACACCTTTTAAGCTAGTTTTTGCGGAAGGAGATCAAGTCTTGTCACTTAAGTAACTTCAAGGGCTTAACATGTTTTGTTGTCTCCTTGGAATTTTTTTACAAGTTGAGATAAATACGGGGTTTGGCATCAGTGTGATGAGAACGATTGGTTGATTAAATTAGTAGAAGCTTCAGAAAGCATCATAGTAGTATGTATGCAGATGTTAAATGAGGAAGAGAGAAAGATCAGAGGATCTTAGTGAGTTTTAAAATGGAGGTGCATCATGATGACAGAGGTTGTTATTTCTCTGGTAGAAAGCTGAGTAAGAACATATTGTTGGGACTGGTCCTAGAATAGGAGAGCTCTTGTAGTTACAGGTTGTCTTGTAAAGTGTTGTGTGTATATAGATTTTATATGCAAAAAGCATAATTGAGAGAATATTATGTACTGTGATCAAGGAGACAATGATAGATTATAGTAGGAAAGTAAAATAGTAGAGTTCATCAAAGAAAGGGTGATGCTAAAAGTTGCAGGTGGGGAGATGGTTAGATTTATGGAGCAGGGTGGGTGCCGAAGAGCGTGAGTTATGCTTGAAAACATCGTCCTTGAGCATGAGAAATTCTTGCGTAATCAAGGCACGTAATCAAAGAAAATTATTTTAGTAGCATGAGGGTATTTGGTAAAATAGAGTACAAATAGCATGGAGTTAATAATAATTACACTAGAGTTGTGTTGATTATTATGAGCAATATAAAATATAAAACAGTTAACAATATAAAATATAAAACAGTTAACAATATAAAATATGAAACAGTAAAGGTTGAAAATAGAGTGTAAGAAATCAAGTGTAAAATCTGGAATTGTTAGGAAATTTTTTGATGTACCATCAGTAACGAATGTCCTGGTCTGAGACAAGCCAGACCATGCAGTCACTCCAGGACAGGGAAGGGGAGAATCCTTAGTACTGTTTGGACCTTTTGTCAGAGAGGGAATAGAGAAGCATTTGAAAACAAATACTGTTCAGTTAGATGCTGCCAATGCTCAAATCCTTAATAGGTAGATGTCTCTTACTGTGGGAACTGAAATGCCAAACAGAAAGATGGTCAATTCCAGGAGCCATCTAGCAGGATATTTGAAGCATTATTTATGCAATGTTTTATATTTATTTCTCTATAACCAAGTTAGTTAGGTTTTTGGGATTTGTTTTGTTAGTTGGTTATTTTGGTGTGTTGATGTTGTTTTAAGCAGTTCAAATGATATTTAAAAAAAAAGCATGTGTCAGAGAATGTATCACAGTTTCTGTTCATTCTTTTTAAGTGTAATGTTTTGCTCTTATGGACCTCTATTAAGTGCTGATCAGTTCAAAGACCACGGCTGTAGTGCTTGGCAATAATCCAGCTCATGCTGTACAAGGTAAGAACATCTTCCCTTAGAGGAAGCAGATCCCGTGGAAGTATGTTTGCTGCAGGATCATGCCAGTGAACAACAGTACTTACTTGCTGGATGTGACTGACATGGCTTTACTTTTTTTGTCTTAAATCTCAGATGTCATGCATTTTTGTCATGTTCAAGTGTTAGAATGGGTGTTAATTGAGGAATCAAAAAATAAACAGACTCCATCATAAAAACAAACTAAAGAGAGAGAGCTAAGTGTTGATCTAATTGTGAAAGGAGATCATCTATCTGTAGGACTGATTTTCCCTCTACACCTTTGTCTAAAGAAATAGATAGGTGTGCTTTTTATCAGTAACACTTTAGTTACTGAGCAAGTGGCATCTTTCTGAGCAAGTAGTTGGTCTTCCATCCTTTTTTCTCATGTTATATTAGTGATTTAGAATTTTAAAACTGGTTCTCAGCTGTTGGCTTACTCTTGGGATATTCTCTGTAAGCACCCAACTTTTCTTCAGTAATTGAGGTTTAAGTACTAGTCAATGTGGAGTCACATTATGTTCCTTTTCCAGTTGTGTGTTTTCTGACATGTAATTGGGAGGTTATTGATGGAGAAAGAGTCATGAGTCTGAACTTCAATACTTACCTGAACAAATGTATATTAATCTTAGAATATATTGCATGTTCATTTTCAGTATTGCAGTGCAGTAGGTGAAATTGACTTCCCTATGATTGGCAAGATTTTTTGGTAAGAGCACCTTACAAAGAGTGTTTGGTTGAAAGAGTGTTTATTTTCCTGTACTGTAGTTCTCACCCTGAAGGTTGCAAGCTTGTTTTCACTTTAATAAAACGTTACTTACAATAAATGTTGACTCCAAATGCATTGTCAAGAGCTGTATTCTGCAGTTGTATAGGAGATGTAGTATTTCATACCTAAGAAATTCAATTAAGTTAAAGGGGTTTTTTTGAAAGTTCTGAAAAGGAAATGGTGGCAGTGGAAGACTACTTTCACAGTTGAAGGACTTCACTGTGGACTAGCTGGCACTAAGGTGTTTTGTGCCTGGGAGCCTCTGTCTTAGAAGTATGTATGCAAGAAACTTTCCTCACAAAGGAGCATTTTCTCAGCTTGGAATACGATGCTTTAATATCTCCTGTCTCATTATGTTGACATGCTTTGGAAGTTTAGATGATAATTAGGAACTTCTTTTTTCATGGTAGTAGTTGTATCATGGTGTAGATAAAACTGAAATGTCAGTGTCCTGGTTAATCAGGGATACAATTATCTCCAAATTTTAGTAGGCAGTTTTTCTCTAACCTTTCACAAGCTTGTCCTCAATCTCTTCCTTATGCATTTTTATGTATGTTTTAGCCAGATGGATTATGTGGGGTTTTTTTATATGTTAATAAGCTTTCCCTAGAGGTACTGGTCTTCATATATTCAGTCCCTTAGTTCAGCACTGGAGTAAGCAGTACTCTCATACAAAAAGGCAAGCAAATCTACTTTCCTTTTGCTGTTTTAAAAATGAGTGATTTACTGCAATATTAAAATCAATAACTTTTAGGCTTTACCTTACATAGTGATCTCAAAAAAAAATAAGTTACTTCACCAGTAATTAGAGTGGCTTACTGTTGGGTTGGTTTTAATATTCTGTTTTGCTCATGAGCACAAAGAGATCAGTTGTCCTCTTTCAGAAATTGTGAAGAGACTTTAATACATTTACTTTTTTAATCAGACACTATAAGGACAGTAGAAGTATCAAATTTTATAGCCAATATAAGGTTAACGATATCTGCATAGCACTTGTGTGGAAGAATAGGGAGGAATTGCTATTAAGCTACTATGTAGTGCTTTTTACCTGTCATTTAAAGACTGGTAATGTGTTTATCTTTTGCCTTAAATAGGTGAATAATGGTGCTTCCCATAGATTTTAAAATTGCCAATGTTCTCTGGGTGGGACAATGAATGATGCCATGGTTTTCTAATTTCAGAAGAAGTTTTCAGTGTTGTATTTTATGTAAGTGTGTAGTGTAGTAAATCTAGCTAATAGTAATTTGGTTAGTCCAGAATGTGCTTATATTGCTTTGTACATTTGAGAACTACCAAGTGCATATTATATAAAACAAATTTAATTCTGATAAACAGATAGTTCTGAATATGAGCTTACTACAAAACATTAAATACATACTAAGATTTTACAACATGCACTTCTCAGTTCAAACACTAGTAGTAGAAAGTACAAATGTTTTAAAGATATGCATAGTGTTGTGTTGTGAAAATAAAAACATCTCTGAAGTGAATCATATATTATTTGCGTTATTATTTGCAGATTATGGCTAGCATGACAGAATTTTACAGTAGTACACTTTTGGTAAGAGTGACTCTTACTGTGGTGTTCTTCGTAAAAGGTCGGGGGGAAATATTCTCATTGGCATTTAAAGATAACACTTAAACTCTAGAAGAATTTGGAACAATTCAAAGCAATTCCTTTATCTACACTTAAAATAACCTTTTTAAATCAGGAATAATTTTTCTTTGTTCCAGAAATATCAGAAGCACTCATTTGAGGGACAATTTGTATAATTAAAAATCAGAATTAAAAGGATAAGGATTCTTTTTCTGGGTTGTTGCTTTAATTATCTATGGTTGTTGACAGATATAAGTTGTCTTACACTTAACCTAGTAGAAAGGCTGCTAGCAGTTCTTTACGTACCATTTCCATTATGGTAATTTCAATCTTGTTATCTTTCCAGAAATACTTTTGGCTGTAGCACACAACTACAGTTTGGCAAGGTCAAGGCCCTGTAGTTAGAGAAGTACCTCCTGTTCATCCATTGTTACATTATGATTTGTCTGTATTTTAGGTAGTTAAACTGTCTTTCCATTTCCTTCTCATTTGTTTGCATTCTTCATTTTAATGTGACAGAATGTCAGAATGATAACTAAATATGAATGGCACCTCTGCCACTGAAAAGAGCAAGGAGTAACATATGCTGTAGCCAGGATGGTAACTTCTGTTTGAGTCTCAGGAATAGTGATGTGGGAAGGAGCAGTTTGAGTTTTTGAAGACCTTCCTGTTCTGAAATTTTTGCAGTTGTGTCAGTTTCCCCTTTTCCTTTTCAAAAAGAGGAAACTGAGCAAGTACAGCGGAAGTTTCCCATCTTTTGACAAGGTAGAGGAGGAAGTTGGTTTCTGTCTTCCCTAACTCATCATGAGCTCATGACACTTTTCTGGGTTGATGACTTTCTATCTCTTACGCTCTAGTGCTATTGGGATGTTGCAAAAAAATAATAGTGCATTGCTTTGTAATTTCTTTACTTCTTTTTAGGAAAAGAAGTTTATTTAAAACCAACAAACTTGACTACCATGACCCCCAAACCTTCAGAATTTAGGAGGTGTCAGAATTATTTAGCTGATTTGACATTTAGATGTTGTCTTAAAATGACTCCTCACAGTTCCTGGACATGCTCACTGCATTGATGTAGATATATAAGGAGGTAGAAGTAGGGGCCCATTCATCTAATTGCTTAGGAACTTCTATAAGCTACTAAGAACAGTTGGTTTTGCAGCATAATTTTAGGTAGAATATTTTTCTCACCTCTTTTTCATATGATATAAAAATGTAAAATTCTTAATGAGAAGACCTGGAAGGTAAAAAATAGGAGAAGTTTATCTTTTGTAAGCTGTTCAGTGGTATATTTTCCAAGAACCATATTTACATGCATCAATAAAAGATGAAGTTTTAAATAAAGGCAGTACAAAAGGCAAGTAATCTTTTTTTTCTTCACTATCACCTTTTAAAAAAAGAAGAAAAAAACCCACAGTACATGTTGACATTGGGCTTTTTGTAAAAGCACCATTATAAGTACTGTGAAATGGAAAAATTCATAATACTTTCTGGAGAAGTTTTGTAATGAAAAAAAGTGTGGAGAATATAATTTCTAAAATGTGCTTTATAATAAGGAATATAAAATAGTAAAATCCTTGCTAGAATTTAGTCTGTTGCTCTCTTCCTATCTAACGCTGCAATCCCTAGTGATAGCATCACAAATGGTTCCTGTGCAGAATATTACAGTAGGGTGATTTGGGATTATGTTCTCATGTGAGAATAGGAGAGATAAACATGTGTGATGTATTTTCACTAAACATTAGTATTGTGAGGTGATAACTTGTGGTTTACAAACAGTGTAAAGTTGTAGGCAGTAATGGTGATGAACTAGGTTAGTCTCAGAAATGAGAACACTAATTATTACCTTTTCCTAATCCACTTAATTGAAAAAAATAAACTACTAAAGGGAAGTACAGCAGCATCTAGTTCATCTGTGTTGTAGTTTCATACGTATGGTGCTTTTGAAATATAAGAGTTTCAATGTCTTGGGAAATACTACATAGTATACTCTAGTAAATAATCTTTTCTTATTCTACTTCAATAAGACAATGAGAATTATTTGATTTAGGCTTCATAATGAAATTTGCATATGTAAATAGTTATTCAGGATGCAGCAAATTAGGTTAATTGTGATTTAAACTATTTGTTTTTTCCACACTAATGGAAAATGGCAAAGCAGTACTGGAAATTTATGACAGAGGAAATAAATGCAACTAATGTTTTTTTCTTTGAAGGTCCAGAAATCTGTTCCTGTGTATTTTGGGAAGAATTGTTTCCATCAGAATTGCCAATAATGGAACCAAATAGATTATTCTCTGTCTGATTTTGTTGGTGTCAGATTACAGATAACATGACAAATACTGCTTGCATGTCATTTTTATGCTTCTCTATGGTAGTGAGGCCACACCTTTAAGTCAGAGCATCCTTTAAACTTGAAACACCTGTAGAACTAGTTGTTCAATTATATTCAGTTTCCAACACTGAATGAAGTGTGGTTTTTCAATTACTTCCATTTCTCATTAGATTGTGATGTGGTTTTGAATACTGCAGCTGAGGGAAAAATAAGGAAGTTTTACAGTTTGTTTTTTTTTAATAATTCATAGTTGCTTATATGAGATAAAAGATGAAATCAAAGATTAATATTACAGATTCCATTTAAATATGGACATTATTGAAAGGCAAGAATGATCTGTAAAAGACTAAACGTCAGTCTAGTGAATGTTACGGTATTGCTGCAGCATCTGCAATTTAGTCTCTTTCAGTGAATTTTATACTATGGTATATGTCAGTTTTAATGGAGCATTGGATAGTTATATTTTCTAACCACTTTTTAATTCTGATTCTTTAGAGAATCTTAATGCAAAATATTTAATAGGCAAAAATCACTTACTGAAGTGCCAGTTGCAAAAGATGGAATGATGTTGTATTAAGAAAGTGACGGCATTGCCGTCATAGCCATTTACCAATGATCACTAAGCATTCAAGAAAAAAACATACAGTGCTTCTGAAAAGGTAACATTTTTTTCCTGAGAGTTAAAATGAAAAATTTTTCTGTCTCCATATTGTTGTATCTAAACATTAATGATTTTTTTTCTTTCTCCCAAGTGGAAGTCAGATTTGAAGAACAAACTTTAGAGCATATAGCAGGCAAAGCATTCAGACTCTGAAAATAGTGCTTTGGGGTTTGTCCTCTAGATAGAAATTTTGGCTGTTCCTAATCCGATGGATAAGGGGTACACCAGTTGCAATTTTATACAGGTAAACTGCTTGACCATTTAGATCCTGTAAAGGGATGCTGCTTGTAAACTAAGTGGCATTATTATTTCTGAAGTTTCCATTTATGTTTCAGACAATGGTGGTATGTTTGTATCCATTATTTAAGGTTAGTTTACCTAATTTAATGTTGCATATTCTTAGAGTGAAAATAATGGCTACATAAATGTCTTATTTGTACTTTGAGTATTACTAATAATTGTTATGGCTTACTACTGCATACGTACATACATAACTCAGAGTAGTGTAGTTCCATCTGTCTAGGTATGTATAAATTGACATATATACTGAAATATCTATTAGTCTGTCTATCTTCTGACTTTTACAGGTTTCTGCTTTAGTACGCCAGCAGAGCTTGTAAAATGTGTCCTAGCACCTCTTGTCATACATGCTGAGGTGTCTTCAAACCACTCAGTCCTTTGCAAGAAGGTCAGTGAAGTTCCTAGGTTTTGAACTGGCAATACTGGGTGTGCTGGCACTGAAGTACTGTGCCAGTAGCAAAAACTTTTGCATTTGTCATATATTTGTAAATACAAAATACAGCTCTCTTTTGGGTATTTCAGCTTGCACAAATGGTAGGATAAATTGCTTTGAAAGGATACTATGCAGCAAATATTTTCCTTAAATAAAAAATGATTAGTTGTGTGAAGAAATGACTGACTCCTGTCCTATGACACTTATCATTTACAACCATTCATGCTTTTGCAGCATATGACTGCCTTTAGAAATTTTTCTGGTTTTAATCAAATATGATTTTAGAAAGATATTTCATGCTGCATATGAAGTGTATATCCAAATGTGCAATCCCGAAGTGTGTTGCGTTTGACAGGGAATGGGCTGCACACCAACTTAGATGAGAGGTTGTTTTAGGAAAAAGTCACACTCTTTTAATTTACTTTTCTTTTTTGAAACATGTTAAAGTATTACAGGTGAGTTCATTATTAATTATGGTAGTTCAGTAATACACTATACATGGTGAAAGAGTGCTCACTACCTTAATCTTTAAACATTTATATTAACCGTTGTTTATTTCTCTTACTAATCCCCCACTGCAACACTTTTGTCTCCTGGGCCCAAGAGACAAGGTGTTACCAGATCTATTGTAGCAGAGTGCTGCATGGCTCTGCTACCTGTATTTTGCCATGGCTTTCAGTGTTTGTTACACTGAAAGGGAAAGACAGTTACATTGCTTGACTAAGAATGTATGGTAATATAGAGGGGATCAGTTAGGCTGTAGTAATTTCTAGAAAATGCAAAGCCATCTAGGTACTTTCAGGTATCTGCTAATAATCGACAATGGAGAAAATATCTGGAAACAGATCAGGATTGGAACTTCAGTTTGACTAGATATTTATTTCAAGAGAATTAGAAAAGGAAAACAAAATCTACTGCAGTAATAGGCAGAAATAACTACTGTGTGGTTTTTTCCTAACTCACTGTAAAAAAACCAGACTAATGAATAACTAACATTTACTTCTATCTGTGGTGCTCTTTTATATTTTCATTATAGTTATTTGTAACTTTTATGGGTTTGGCTTTTGCCTGGAAAATGTGCTCAAGCATCAAAACGCTCAATCATTTTAAATCAGTAGTGAAGAATGTTAAACTCATGGTTACTGTTGGCAGGTTTTTTGTAAGACACAAGGCTGGAGGTCTTGATCTTGTATTCTTGGTTCCATAATTCTCTTGTGAACTAAAGCTGAAGCCAGTTAAAATGAGTTCTGCTAAATTTCACAGGAGTTGGATGAGGCTTTCTAAAAAAAACAAAGATTTGAAACCTGATGTGCTGGCAAAATTCTAACCTTTGGCTCTCAATGTATAATTTGTCTTTCTGAGCAAATACTTAGATTTTGCATGGTTTATCTGATGATTAGTACGTGCTATATTTTTTAAAGTAGCCATTTATAGTAGAACTACTTGGTTATAAAGGCAATGGTACAAGGCTTTCCTCTGCATTTGCACATTGTGTCTTTCACCTTGCACTTCTCTGCTTTTATTTTGAGTGGGCAGGAGCTGCAAGTGGTTGGAGACTGCCAGATGGCTCCTGTCAGATCTAGGAAGTAGGCACGTAGTGGAAGGCAGGATCTTCCTTTTCATCCTTAAGTAGCTGCAGAGGTGACTGAGAGACTTCCCTTTGGTTTATTTGTACACATAGACCTGTACTGTTGCTCAGTAACAGTCCTTTAATGTCGAATCTGATGGTTATGACTCTGAAACTACAGCTATCTTCCCAAAAGTGCGTAATGCTGGAGATACACCTTCATTTTATCACTTACTTTTAGAGTTCGAATTAGATTCCCATCTAGGTTCCCATTGTACAGAGGATTGTAAAGACAAGCAATAAATTTCTTCCAAAGGAAGAATTAAATAAGCTTGAATTAAACAAGCAAAGACAATGAGACTTGAACTGAGCTGCCATACGTGGAATCATCCTGGGGGTCATTCCAGGGCTATCTGTTATAGCCCTTGTACTTCATGTCTCTGTTCCAAATGCATGGATATTTGAGATGAGCTTTCTAGTGCACACAATTGATTCAATGTATTAAACAGAATTTTTTGCCTTTCAAGTTATGTAAGTTAGTGGTAAGTATAGCCCTCAGACAAATAAAATGTGAGTATTCAGGTTGTCAATATGTATTCAAATGTCAATAATTCTTGAGACTACAATACTAAAATAGGCTAACCTAAGTTTTTTTAATATGCTCTCGTTTACTTATCTCACCAGTTGCAGTTTATACTTCTGTCAAGAAAATATTGTGTGAATTGTATGTGGTGAAGTTTGGTTTGCTGGAGTTGGTTTGTTTGTTTTAGACTGAAATCCTAAGTCTGTACTTTCTCGGTCAGTTGGGGTTTTTTCCTCTTAAGAACATATTAATGAAAGAAGAGTCTTGTTTCCAGAAGGACTGGGACTGAAAACTCAGTATTTAAAGAGCCTGGAGAGCAAAAAATGCTGAATACCACTTTAAAACATTATAATAATGAATTATTTCCGTGGTTTACCCTTCTCCTTTCTGTCCAGAAGAACCAGAAACAGAAGAACCCTCTGGAATGAGGAGGACCAGGAACAGTTTCAGTCACAACACAGGAAGTGATTATTGCTTTAGTAAGTCATAAACTGGAAGATGGCAGAAAATGACAGTGTCAGTTTTAGTTATAACTAGGTACTCCTGTAAATGACAACTCATTTTTCATTTGGAACTAAAGTTTATTTTGTTTTCCTCTTTGGTAATTCCATTGTTTTCTAGAGTGTAACTGAACAGTGGCACTGTTGTGCCCTTCTCTAGCACCAGCCTGCTTAATGTGCACCTGTTGGTGTGCAAACAAAAGAACAACATACATGGAGTTCTGCGAGGTACCATCCTGAACTTTCAGTCAGAAACAACAAAAAGGAAGAAGAAAATGCAGGCTGGGGAAGCATTCTATATACCAATAAATAGGTCACTTACAATTGCTATGAAATACTTTAGATGACCAGATGGTTACAGAGTTTTATTTGCATAATTTGTATTTGATATGTACATCTGAGTGCATGAAGTAGCTATGAGCTGTGAACACGCAATTTTTTTTTGGGACCCAGTGTAGAATACCCCTATAACGAGAGCCAGATAGTGGGGAAACTCAGAATTTATTGCTTTCATGAACACCTGTGCACTGGTTTTTGTTTTGCTTTTAATTTGTCTATATCTGAAAGTGATGTAAGCAGCATCTGGTTATTCTTATTTAGTATGCCTATGCTGCCAAAAAATCAACAGATTCCTACTGTACTGCATTTCAGAACTAATGAGGACATAATTATATCCCTGAGCAGGAAGAAGGAATTATGCGTTGTTGGGGACTAGACTAGAATAGAAAGAAAGTAAACGAGAAAAACATTATTTTGAACGAAGTAGGAAAAGTGATAGCTTCTGTCAAAGATTTAATATTGATTTGTCAGCAGTTGACTGAGAAAACAATGCAGTAGAACTTGCATTTCTGTTGAAAATATGAACAGCATAGGTATGAGGTTTTTTCCCTTTTAAATTTTGCACATCTGTTTTGCTGGTTTTCACGTTCTTCTTGAAACTGATGTAGATTTGTAGATTCTGATGAAGATTATTAAAAATAAACTTATAAACAAAAGCAGGATAAGTTCTTTGTTGACTTGTTGATTTGTTTAAAATACATTTTTGAAAAACTGTTAAGTGTTCAAATCTAATGTGCTTGAAAAGCCATCTAATTTCCTGAAAAGGAACTTAATACATCTTTGTAGCAGGTATGGGTTTTTCAAATACCTAGTGGTAGAAACACATACAACTGTCTACTTTAATTTCACTAGATGTGCTTGGAGTAAGTGGGGAAGGCTGAGAAACTTGTCCTTGGAGACTGACAAAAACTTGACTGTGCAGAGACTGCTGAAGTTAACTCTGCTTTGAGCAGGCAGTAGATGAGATCACATGCAGGGGTTTCTTCAAAACCCGTTTTTCTGTGTTTATAAGATTACACCTGATATTACGTAGAAATATTTGCCAGTTTTGTGTCATCATCATGGTAGTCACTAGTCACGTGTGTGCCGCCAGTGGGACTGGGGATTGTTTTGCTCTTGTGCTTTTCTTCTTCTTTTGACAATATTCTAGATTGATCATAAGGAAGTCACAGAGATTATTGCTGATAAATGTTTAATTCTCACGTGTGGGAGCTACTACAATGCAGATCACAGTCTAGCTGCCTTCTAGAAATACGATTCCCTTCTGCCTTGAAAAGTGTAGTTGTGTTCCTCTACTAATGGATTCCTGTAACTTCCCTATGTTATCACTGGTCATTGGCTACTCAGATTGGGTTGCCAACTGAACTGCAAGAAACGTAGATAAAAAGTACTTCCTAGTCTGCTTAGAGGTGGAAGATGGTAGGATAGATTGTTTAGGGTAATTTTTCACTTAAATCAGTAAACTGATAGCACAGTTGTATCTTCAGGCTAGAAACTGCCATAGTGCAAAGGCAGTATATGGCATCTGTGCGTCATTTTGAAATTCCTGAATAGGATAGCTTGGGTGAAATCAGAGAACTAAATAGTGGTTTCACTATATTATATCTCTATTACTCTGAATTTTTCTCAGTAAATGTTCTTTTAGATCTTCTATGACCATAAATAAAATAATTTATCACTAATTTAATTTGTTTGTGAAGGTACATTTTCACAATGTAGGAACCTAGTGGGGGGAATCAGAGAGTTTGCTCACCCTTTAGTGGTAATACATAATGATAGTGATTTAAGTTAATTACAGGGTTACTTGGGGGGGGTTGTTTTACTTTTGCATACTAAATGCAAGATTGGTTAGAGGGTTAAGTTTGCTCTTAAGTTTTCAGCTTCAAATTTTGAAGCTGAAGGTTTTTTTCTGAACTCAGTGTAATGTTCTTTTAGAACAAATGACAACATCAGAGAGACATCCCTCAGCCAATCGCCTTGCCACAGTATTCATATATTTTACCCAAACCCTTTGCTGTATCTTAAAAAAGAAATCTTTAAAATGATTCTGTGGGTGAGCTATTACGAATAAAATGCAATAACAAAAATGGAAAATAAATGTGTCCTGTTTCTGAGGTGCTTACAAATTCGTCATGTTGGAGAACTGGGAATCGGCTCTTTAATTGAATCAAAGACAGTACTGGATCTTATTTATGGTAATTCATGAGATAATGTATCCTAAAATTGCAAATAAGGTATTTGAAAAAATAGTAGGTTTTCTACATTTGTTTGTGGCAATCTGATTTTGTGGGCAGGGGAGGTAGAGTGTGGATATCAAGGTAAACTCTGAAAAAGAAAAGTAAAACATGGAGGCATAAGAAATAAAACAAATAAAATAAAAACCACATAGTCTCAATTGCCTGGTTTTACACTTGGTAAAATAAGGCTCACTGGAGGAGTATTAAATAGGCTTTGTAGGTGTTGGGGAGACATAGCCTGATTTAGATAAAAGGTTGATGGTCTAACTTCATAACCCAAGTGGGAAAATACTGTCTCAGTGTGAAAGTTCAAGTAGCTTTGCCATTTTCAAGACCTATTTTACACATGACATGGACAAAATTCTTACATTCTGCATTGTGCTAGATGCTGTTCTGATGTGTTCAGACTATAAACTCATGGTGGGAATATTCTTTTAGTCCATAAAATGTTGGACATGCTTGTGGTGCTGTACAAGTTAATATTTTAATTTTCAATTTACACCAATTGTGAGTTCCTGTATTTATAGGAAAATATAATTTAGTATTGTGAGGTGACCTGTTATTAGGCTAATGGCTTCCACAATAGTGGTAAATAAAAGTCTGGTGAAACGTGTAAAGCAGAGGGAGCAGAGAAGAGCAGCCAAGTGGTTGGTCACCAGGTTGCAGGCCCTGTGTTAGGCAGCTCAGAAGAGGATTGATAACTCTGCCTGGCAGGAGTGCAGCCGGAAGAAGTTAAGCACTAAAGGAATCTAGGTGAGGGATTTAAGGGTAACCTATAAGGAAGGAAAATGCAGGATGAGACTTGTACATGGGTTTAAAAACACAGAAATACTACCCCCTGCTGTTTCTGATGGGGCATTGGAATACCTAACACTTAAAAAAACCAGTTTATATATCAGCTTTATTTTAGTGCCTTGTTTCCTTTTTAGCATAACATAAAAAGTAAATCCCTGAAGTATAACCAGCCTCATAAGTAGCTGTCCTTGATTATGACTCAGAAGCACAAGTTTTGTTTAGCTTTGCACTGAAAGCAGGATTTCTGCATTTGTTTTGGTTTTTTTGGGACCCAGCGTACAATACCCTTATAACAGAGAGCCAGATAGTGGGAAGCTCAAAATTTATTGATTTCATGAACACCTGTGCACTGGTTTTTGTTTTGCTTTTAATTTGTCTATGTCTGAAAGTGATGTAAGCAGTGGTAAATGCTGCCTGTCCTGTGCAGAATACAGTACTTTTTGAGTGTATAATGAAACTGCTGGGATTTTTGTAAGTAAACTCATTAATTATTTTAAATTTAAACGAGTGAAGGATTGGATTGAGAAATGTAGTCTTCTGTTTCAATATGTTTCTAACCTGAATTAATTTAGTAATGGATGAGATAAATTATTCAAACTTTAGATACACACCCAAAACACATTGAAATCTTCTGTAAAGTACCTTGAAGAATTTAGCTTGTGGTTATCCTGAACTGCTTGCTACTATACATGATACTAAAATATACATGGCAAAGATTAGAGCTGTGGTTGTGCTAGCTGTGACATTCTGTGACCTCAGAAGTAATTTCACATGTTGCTTTTGCTATTCACTTCTGTGTAATTCCAGTGGTTGTAGAAAGTCTGTCTTCCTTCACAGATGGAGTTATACTTCCTGTTCATCTTTAGATTTGGTGTATGTATTTCACCCAGCAGGTGAAATAGCGTAACCGCTGTGATTCTTCTGAACACTGGTGCAATGTAGGGCTGTTGCCTAGTAAATGCAGATACATGGGTTTACAAAGTAGAAATACTCCTTTTATGCTATAGGAGAAAAGAAAGTTATCTTTTTAAAGCATGGATTGGGCTACAAATGCTAAAAGCCATGCTTCAGAATGTTCATCTTTTGTTGCATTTAACAGAGCTCAGTAGGGCAGGGTTAATGTTCTCTTAATAGTTTATATTTCCGTTTTTGTGTATTAAAATACGAAAAAGTTTCTGGTTAGACTATCTGCAACATGCCTAAGCAAACCTCTTAATTCTATTCATTTATCTCTAACTGTTTGAATGGAGCTTAGCTTCTTTGCATATGATACGTGAAACAGAATAATGTAAAAAAAGTATTGCTTTCAGATTGCAAATGTTTTCTGAAGCATAAATGAAACTTTACAAGAACTATTTAGATGACGATTTTATCCCATTTTGTAGTCGGGGAAGTATATCTGATTCTTTGTATCTATTGCTTTTGTAAACATTGTGTGATGTCAATATACTACTTGAAATAAAAGGGACAGTAAGTGATTTCTTAAAGCATTTGAAGGAATCCATATGTAAACTGGGGTTAATGTTATTCTTACTGACATTTTTTCCCTCATCTCATTTAGTTTATCAGCATGGCCTTGACTACAGAGGAACTGCTGCAAGAGTGCAGCAAGAGGGATCAGGAGAAGTGAAATTCATGCTAACTTTGGACACTTAAACCACTGAATTTAACAGTTTTCATGCTGTTTCTTGAGATCTTGTACCATGTTTTCATTAATAGTGTGAAATCCTGTGTAATCATTCACTAGAAGAGTGTGGTCTTAAAGGGGTTTTGGGAGTCCGTAGAAAACAGGAAGAGGAAGATAAGAGTATGCCTTTTTTAGCCTGTCATGCTTGCTTAACAGTATAGTAACATGGAGTGGGGGTATTGATACTAGTGCAGCTTGATACCAATATTTTTTCAATTTTTTTTTTAATAATCTTTATCTTGTTTTTAGAAATCTGTTGTTTGGTTTAGTGGTGGGTTTTGTTTGTCTGTTTCATTTGTTTAGTATGGATTGTCCTCCCCCGGTGCAAATGTTGCTAAGGTGTTTCTTACATGTTTTTGAGTGGTAGAAGTATTTTTCCTTTTTCCACCTTATGCTTCCCATCCACCTGCATTTATATACCTTAAGTTATCAGAAGGCTTGAAAGTGTGATTTAAGGAAAGACTGGAAGAAAAATGTTTTGTTTGGTCTACAGAAGAGAAGACAAAAGAGACATGATAAGAGTTCTTTAGTATGTGAAAGGACCAACTGCAGTTGCTAAAATTTCTTATTGTGCCTGTTGGAGGTGGGACAGAGAGCAGTGGAGGGGGGTGGTTGGAGTGAGTAAAATTTAGATTAAAGGTTGTTAAGTTTTCCTACATTAGCAGTGGGCAGTCATATCCCTGTAGGGAATTGGTGGAATCTCCATCAATGGCATTTTTGAAGCAGGTTAGAATAATCTTTTCCAAGAAGGGATTGATTGAGATCAGTACCTTCCAGCAATACTGGGATGGTGGACAAGATAGCCTTTTGAAAGTATTTCTAGCCCTGTTTTCTAGATGTCTTGGGGTTTTTTGGCTCATATTGCAGCATGTTTGTTGGGAGCCAACTACTTTCAGGAGATACTAAAAGCTCTCCACTCCCCCCACCCCCTGACAGTCTCTGGAATGTTTTCATATTTCACAGAAAATCATTACTTCAATCTCTGTGATATATATGTTGATTTCTATTTTTTGTTGTCAGAATATTCCATGATTTCTCAATGAAGATAACTGCAAGTAATAAATATTCTTGTATGATAGCACTATCTGATTGAAGTACAGTGCTTCCTTTGCAAGGAAAGGTATGACAGTATTAAGTTACTCATAATATGTTCTCATAATCCACTGTTGATTGTTCAGTACATAGGTGTTATGGCCTCAGAATTTTGAGAAAAAAAAAGATAATTCGTTATATTGAACTCAGATCAGTATTGAGAGAATTACTGGGTTGCATTTAACAGAACTGTTAATGTGTTAATTAGCTTGCAGTATGAGTATGAAGTAGAAGGCTGGCTGCATGGGAGACCCTGAGCTGATGCAAGAGAGGACTACTTTTTGCCTTCTTTGTGTTTGAATACCACATGGTTATTAATACTTGAAATTTACCAAAGGAGATGCTTCAAATGTTAGACTTGCCATTCCAGCAAAGTTCTGAGAGTAAATATGGTCTGTATCTGCATTAGCTTGCAATGGTATTGACTGCTTTTAATTCTGTTTCACTACCATTAATGCAACTCCTTCGTGGTGCAAAATTTCCTGTCTTGTTTGATGTGTCAGCAGCATTTTTACGTGATCTCAGAAGTAAGACCGATGATACCTGGGTTAAATGAAAGTTTTTGCTGTTACTGTCACAAATAATGATCCATGACTGCATTGGTAAATCTGAAAGGTGCAAAAATAGACAAGGCTAAGAAAAGTTTTTCACAATTAGTAAGCAAGAAGTTGGAAGTGCAGACTTGCTCTGGGAATCCTAATTAGAAATGTGCTTCCTTTTTTAAAGTTAGTGTAATGTTCAGACGAAATTTATAGGTGCTTGTACCTTGAATTCAGGAGCAAGTCAGTTGTTTTAAAATTGCCACATATGGTTGCAAGACAAATGGTAAGTGTACTATTGCTCTTTTGCATATGATATTTTGCATGTAGAAATGTGGCTGTTGAACTGAAACAGTATCCTGCACATGATGATTTCATTCTACTCTTCCCATTATTGCCTGCTCATAGTGCAGAGTATGGAGTGGTATGTTGTGTGTGTGTATATATATAAAACTGTTACCTTAGAAAAGAAACTTTATTTTCATTTAGGGCAGCCTGAAGTTAAATGAATTCTAGCCTGCTGCTCTATGAATCTTGTTTTCTTCTGCAACTCTGTGTCATGGTAGCTCGTATGTGTGTTGATCACAAATTTGGAAATTATCATCCCACTTGTCTGTTTCATCAGTCATAAATGCATTCTTCTAACACTGCATGCAGGGCCAGTAAACTACTAGTTCAAGCAGCTAGTGCAAGTATTTATTTGCATGTTTTCATATGCAATGTGTGGGTATGGGTGTCTTACTGTTAATTCATAGGTATTTTTGGTAGAATTATATTAGTTTTATGAAGAATGTTTTCGTGTGATTGTACTGTATGCCTGTCTTCTCTGAGAGCTTTGGAACCTGTTAACCAAGTTCAACCATGTTTGATAGAAAGAAATAACCTCCTTCTAGATTTCCAATACCTGATTTGAAAATTAGCAGATACATGAAGAGATACATGAAGAAAAGAGACATTAGAAATGTTGGCAGTGAGAGAGGGTTAGGGAGAGCTTGGACTGAATGCACTGCAGGTGGAATGGCTTTCACACATACCAAGTTGCACATTCTTGTGAACTGATTTTAGCACAGGCTGGTCCTTGCCTGGTTAGTTGGGAGAGATGGGTCTGTGGGAGCTGCAAGTACTTAACAGATCTCTAGTAGGCACAGAAGGGAGAAACTAGTGACTGGTAAGTAGGGCAGTAAAACTTGAGGAAAACTCAGGGTATGTGGAACTCTTGTGAAAGATTTTTGCTTGGGCCAAAGGGAGAAGTCATCACGTTAAGGGAATATGAGGAACAGAAAGCAGAAATCCTTGATTCATTATTATGTATTCCTCACAGAGATTTTAAAAGCATGTTTTCTGTTGTGACTCCCCTCAGAATGCTACTTGGTTTTATTCTTCTAGTTGTTGTTGTTTGGTTTGGTTGGGAGTTTTCATGTTTACTAACCTGCTGTGGCTAAGGAAGAGAATTACAGAGAATTATCCCCTCCTACTCTTTGTGTCACAGGATGTGGATAAGGAAATGTATATAGTTATATAAAAATACTTCTAAATATTTGGCTTAGTATTTTAAAATGTCATTAATAATTTGCACCAAAGAACTTTAAGAGCTGAAGTAACAGATGCTTGAAGGGCTTTTCATTTTGTGAAGCAACTAATTTCTTACTGCAAAACCTAAATTTTAAATTAAAACTTAAACCCCACGGCTTTACCCAAGTTGCTATTACAGCAAGTTAACAAGTCTTCCACCAGAGTGCAGTCTTTTCTAAGGATTTCTAGCACCTTCAGCTAAGTATCTGCATTTTGCATATAAATATTTTTTTTTTGCTGCATCTATTACAGGCACACAGTTGACTTTATTTTTCAGTGTGCATTTGGCTATTTAATTGTGTTACCTCATTGTTTTTAACAGTTGAGACAAAATTAGGTAAGGTCAGTTAAATGATAAAGTAATGTGCAGTCATCAGATTTCAATTAGAAAAAATGTCAGTCTTTCTCACTTTCCTTTTAAAATTCTCTAGAACGAAATACCTTCCCCCACTTTTTATCATTCAGTAAATAAATTCACTGTTGCCTTGTGTTCAATAGCTAGATTTAAGCAACAGAACTTTTCCCATATGAGTTAATAGGGTGTTAACATCAAAGGCTAATTGTAAATATTTAAATTCTTCACACATCTGAAGGGCAAGCCAAAATACAGCTGCCCAGCTGACAGCATACTTCTAATTGTGAGTATGAGTTGCAAGTCATAGGACGAAACCTGATCCATTTTCCATGTCTGCAGTGAAAATACTTTTAAGCTGTTATGTTTGTCTTGTTTGCAGTGAAAATACTTTAAGCTGTTATGTTTGTCTTGTTTAGGCAATTGTCACCTTATTATTGTCATCCTAATTCTGTTCCCTGGGAGATGTAGTTATTCTATGCACTATTCAGTGTAATAGGAAAATGATCATAATTTGACTTGCTTATAGAGATTGTTGGCTACAACTGCTATAACCCAAGAGTATCTGATCAAATCTTAGATACTTTGTTAGGTATTTCCTGTATAGATACTTCTGCTGTGACTTGTTAAGAGAAAGATATTTGTGCACAGGTCAGATTTACCATATGCCAGGCAGCTTCAGTTTTCTTTTGGTACAAAACCAGTGTATTGTCAAGAATATTTCTGTGGTTTAGTGTCACATCTGCTATTTTAAATGTCATGTTACTGTTCATATAAAGAAGTGCTATAATTTCTAGTTTTGGTTGCACAACGCTGTTTTCAGCACATAAAATTGGGAGTCTTTGAAATAATGCTTGTACCTAGCATATATAATATCATATCATATCAATCATATATCATATCAGTAAGGATTTTCAGTACTGCTTGAAAACCAGTAACAATCCTATCATTGATATTGATGTGATGAGAGGGAACAGTAGAATTTTCTAGATAAGTCACCTGCTATGCTTAATTTGAAGATACTTTTTAGATAATTGAAAGTAAAATAACACCTGGGAAAGAATTGCACAAATCAGCTCAAGTAATCTAATGGATCGCTGGTAGCGAAAAAAATGAGCTCCAGATTCTTTCTGTGCATAGCTGTGAACTCCCACCACTGATTTTTTTCACTGGCCTAGGCATTTTTTTTAATACTGCCCCACCTCACGCCTCCCAAGATTTGATGTTTATTAATCAGATTTGATATGGGGGAAAAAACTATTCCAAGAAAGAATGAAAAGGCAGGGTATTGCTAGAGTTTTCAGTGAATGGAGTTGTTTGGAGAATAGTTATCATGTTAGAGCCTTTACAAAGTAGTATACCAGTAGCAGGATGGTGTAGCACATCTGAGAGTGAGGGTGAAAGATGGCAATGGTGTATTAGGCTGGACAGTCTGGGAAGTGTAACTTACTGTAACAGGAGCTGCTCTTCTGGGGCAGCATAATGTGATGTAACTTCTGGCTCTTACAGTCATATCCTCCTCTCTGCCAGCTTTAGTGCCCTTCTGACCCCAAACTCAGCTGCTTCAGTCACTATACATGGAAGAAATCTCTCTATATGCACATTCTGCTCATGTATACACACCTATGCACCTTAAAAGAATCATTTTCTGGTGTTTGGAAAGAGCTTGGCACAGGGACAGATGGACACCAGAGGGAGCGGTAATGCTTTGCCAGGGGAGAGTCTCAGTACAGCAGCTGCAGTTAGATCTGCTTCATTTGCTATCAGCCACATTTGTCAGTCTTAGCAAGTTAAAAAAAATAAGTGAGGGGAGAAAGAAATGTTGGTTTTCCATACGGATTTCTGCAAACTGGGTTTTTATTTATGCTTGAGCCCCAAAGATTATCAAGACTTTTTTAACACTGAACAGCTAATTAAGGAAATGCTTGTTTGTTGATTGTTTAATCAAATAACTTGACCATGTTTGTAATGAATTATTTGTTTGAAAAGTATGGTTGTGAGCATTTTGGGTTTTTATAAGTATAGTCCATGACAAACTTCAGCAACTGTTGATGTCTTAAATACCTTTTCATTAGGGACAATACTGCATTTCTGACTGTCAGTAATAACTGGTATCACTATATTGAAAATAAAACAGTAAGTTTTATTTGGATTTTTTAAGACTAGTTAATAAATTGAGTCAGAGCTTTATTTTAACTCTGCTAATTTGTGTGATGGATATAGTTTCCTAGTCTGTGTTAAGGTTTTGGTTGTTTTTGGTTTTAATTAATGAAGCTAATCTATGTTGTATGGGATGTATCTTAAAATAGTGAGACATTAGAAAACCTGATTAAAGGTTTCCATGTCATTACAGGAAAGCCTAAGGTCTAAATCCTTTACTTGAATCCAGATAAAGTATTTTTAGAGCAGTTTAAAGATACGATAATACATAACTTAATTGACTTCTGTTCAAATACTGTTTAAATTTCTGCCATCTCTCAGTTGTCTATTTGCTAGTTGTATTGTAATTAAACAGTTAATGTGATCCTTTTAAGGCCCCAAGAAGTGAGGGTCAGTGGGAGTAAATACGTGGTTACAGTTTGTTTTTTTTAAGCATCATCCCTTCAGTGAATCTATTTTTTTGGCTGTGGCAATTAAAAAGAAAAACAAAGTAGTTAAAACCAAAAACATCTCCTCATCTCTAAGTAACAACAAAAGCCAGTGTAAGCATGTGTCACCTAATGTTATTTGACAAAGTTGGGGGTGAAATCTAGATTGGAATGTAATGGTGCTTACTATAAGCCAGATGGCTTGTCTTCCTACTCCTCCCTCTCTTGCCAGTGCCATAGTCCAGGGCAAATTACTCTGTAGGTTGCTGATGCAACTCTTTGTATAGATTTGCAGACATGGTAAGGTGGAAAATACAAGCTCTTACCCTGCCCCCTCCTGAATTTGTCAATACAGAAGAGGTCTGTGCTGAATTAGCTCATGCTTTGCCACCACATCTGTGTAGTTTAATTACTGTGTGGGCAGCCTGGCTGATTGGATGAAGGTTGTGCTTCTGCAGCAGGAGTACAGACATCCCTGCGGGGCTGTGGCACCTCCTGTTTGGAAAAACCTCTGGCTCAAAGAAGGAACTTCGTAAGAAACTACAGCTGTATCTATTGTTTCCTGACCCCATAGGATAAAACTGCTGTAGAAATTGTAAGTGGTGGAGCTGGAAAAGGCAAGCTGGTGGCACTCTATGCAGTTGATATTTCATTAATTAGTTTTATGCTTGTTCAGATAACTTTTAAAGTTATCTGAACTAATATACACTAAGTAGTAGTATACTAAGTAGTCCACAAGGTCACATAAGAAATGTGTGGTATAACTCATGTAATCTGCTTAAACCCAAACTGCCACTTGCACTGTGTTCGAGTGAGTGCTGGTAGAGTCTGTTCTGAGCCGATAGTGGAGGCTATTGGTTTTGGCAGCCTCTCAGTAATAGAAATCATCTGGCTCAGGCTGTTACTGTTATGAGGTATTATGTTACGTTTGTCCCACTTTCCAAATGGTGATGTCAGATGTGCATATAAATAAGCTCTCCAGCCATCTAACTGTTTTCAGGTAAAATTGTCTGTACTTCCTTGAATACACAGCTGAAAGCATCGGTGATTCATGAGCTGATTCAGGGGTGCATCAGATGCCTTTCTTTGAGACCAGCCGCATTTGTCAGCAGGGAGGGGCAAGCAGCTGGGTGGTGATGGCTTCAGTTGTCTGATTTTTATCTGCAGCTACAAGTCTGTCAGCAGCTTATGTTAGTTTGCTCAGTCTAAGGATAGAACTCAGGTCAATATCTGACAAATGTACTTTTGTGTGTTTAAGTGCAATGTGCCTAAGACTATAGCATGCCTTGACGCCTGCTAAACATCACAGTTTAAAACCCTGCTTAAGAAGGGGCTAATGGTTGTAGTGTAGACAAGTCTGAAGTTGTTGGATTTCTAGGGATAGTCATCTGGTAATAAAAAGAAGTTTGATGCTTGGGAGAAATGTGGGTTATACTGAAATTACATCTTCAGTTTACTTTCATGGTGGGCATGCTTGTAATTAAAACTTTTATGGAATTCAGGTTGTTCCTTATCTTTTTGTTCGTGAAAGGGCTAATTAGCTAGCCATAGTCCCTTGTTATTAGATTAGCCACAGGCTATTAGTCATAGGCTTTTTTTTATCCTACCCAGTGTGAGGTCAGACAAATTTGAAGCACTCCTGTAATTGCGTTTAACTGTATGTTACAATAGCATACCATATTTTACATGTCTTCTTCATTTCTAGTCAAAAGTATAGTTATTCCTTGTGCTTCCTTTTGACATGATTTTTCCTCACAAAATTAAAGTTGTTTCATTGATGTCTTAATAAAGTAACAACTGAAATTTGCCTTTCTGATGTTCACTGATTTTTTTTTTAATGTATATCAGTATTTCATAATATTACATCATTTTGATGTATACATAGCTAAAAATAAAACAACTGCCGTTCTAGGGCTCTTCATGCACTGTTTCATACTGCTCATGCTCATCCCATAGGCAGAAACAGTGCAGGGATGATATTATCACTGCTATAACAGGGTTTTTTGTTGCATCATGAAATTACTGAAGTTGTCTTTTATAGTTTCCTTAGTTTGGTCAGCAGTTGCCAACCTGAAATGATGTAACATCTTTTCATCGTCTTTACACTTCAAACTTTTCAGTTATTTTACTTAAAAAACATCTCAAGGATAGTACAAGCTTGTAATCATAGACAGGAAGCTGAAGAAATGTTTCCAGCAATCTTTTTGTCTTCCTCTCACCTTTTCTGGGGTGGGAGGAAGTATAAAGAGAATATCCTGGCAGATGTTCTCATGCTCCCTAGTAATTGTTTTAAACAACTGTGAATTTTCTTAGCTTGATCATGTTTAATGTGTAAATTCTTATGATGCCATGTGGCAGAAGACTCTGCTGGGGGAATGCAGGACTGGGTAGGAATATTGGGAAAGATGAGCAACTGCTTACAAAGATACTGCTGATGAAAAGGTGCTTGTAAAGCTGTATGCGTTTGATTTTACAAAATTTGATAGTCTAGAAGGACATGAGATTTGAATTAAAGCTACTCGGAATCATTGTAAACTTCAATTTTTGCCATCAGTCTTTTTAGTAGCTTTCCAAACCTGAAAAGATTTGGAGGTTCATTTGATGAGACATTTTTATCATGTAGATTTATGTCCAATAAGCTACTCCAGTTGAGCAGTATCTAGTTCTTCTAGGCCCTGTGTATATTACTTCATATCATTGTCCTCTTTTTACAGATGCCACTTAAAAGCAGAATCACCTATACAAAATTGATTGGCCTATGGCAAAACATGGTTTTGATATTACTGCTGGTTTAGTGTTTTTATTTTCTTTTCCCTCTCTTCACAGTTTTTATGGTGAAATGGATCTAGTTGTTAATGTTTAGAGAGCAGTCATTGCCAGGGCAAGGGAAGGAAGCCAGGAATATGATGCTTACCTTCACCTGACTATTCTATTATGCCGTTATAGTAACTTTAAGCAGCTGGGAGGGAAATTATCAGGCTTTTTCTCCAGCCTCTTCTACATCATCTGTTACAATTTACAATCTTCCTCTGTTTCCCTTGAAAGTAAATGTAATTTCATTTCTCCTTCACCTCTTCTTAATCTGTATCATACGAAAAGTTCTGTCTGTGCATTCTGATGGGGTCAGCTACTGACCTGCGGTACTGCAGGCACATTGCAGCTGACCACACACAGCCAGTGTGGCCTCTCTTCCCTGCCACTGTGCATGCTGCCTGCATCTTCTTCCCAAAGCCTTCCTTGTCCTCTCCTCTTTGGCTGGCATGTGCTTTATTCTCATGTAGGATCTGATTTGCTACATTTTTAAAAATTTACTTTCTAACTTTGGGAAATTCAATTCTGATTTGTTTTCTGAATGTTCTTTCCCCCTTATTAAAAGCCTAGTGCATTAAAAAGAGAGTATAGAGTTCTCCCAATCTCCACTTTAGATCTTAAATCAGTGTCTTCCTTCCACGATATCTCACTGGTTTTTACAGTCTTAAACCCCTTTCTTCGGTTGTTTTGATCTTTTCAGATTCTTTTTATGTCTTCCTATAGCATGACGAAATACTTGTGAGATTATGTTGATAGAATGCACCTTGATGCACACAGTTCTAAAGGTACTTATATTTTCTTCTTGAAAGCAATCTCCTTTCTGTGGTGGCCACAGTATGTTGTTTTTAAATCAGGCATGTGTTATAAAAACTAGCTGCCCAGAAATGTAGTTAGTTGCTTGTCTATCTTGCATAAATTTGTTGTAATTCATCTGGCATACCCCTGCTTTCAGGAGCTTAAAACTTTTAAAAATATTTAATAATGTTTTCCATATCTTTCCCAAAGGAGGCTACCAGAAGAAATGTTCAGATTACTTGGGGCATGAATTAGAGACTCTGGTCCATTAAAAAAAACCCAAACAACAAACTAAACAGCACCCTCCAAACTACCAGACAAGCTCAGTTGCATATTTGGTGGTGAAGACAGAGGGCAACTGCACACGTGATGCAAAAACTGGAAATGGGCACTATTCCATACTCATACTGATCAAGTGGAGCACAGCTTGTGTAAGACATGGATTTCAGACTGTTAGGAGAAATTACTGTTGAACTACTTTGGGATCTGACATCAGCAGTTCAGTGTGCCCTGGTTTACCATTGTCCCTCATCAGCTGGCAGGTACGGCTCCCTCTGCAGCCTGCTAACTCGAGGAATCTTGTAAATACATTATTGATGACAGTAGAACATCAGCCAGTTTATTTCTAGATAACTTCATAAAGCAGTAGCTAACAATTTAAAACTTAGCTGCTCACTGAACCGCTCACTGACCATCTTAAGGTAGTTCTTAAAGAAAGTGTTTTATGTGGTTTGTTCTTGTGTTACGGTCTTTCCAGGGGATTGGATGTTGTCACTGGCTTAATGCTTTCTATGCTACTTAAGGATTTACTCTTTCCCCCATCTGTTGCAAAGCATGGCTGTTACGTGTGAGCAGAAAATACTGAAGATTTATTTTTAGTTTCTTGTTTGAAATTTATTTCTGAGAAGGTTTGCTCTTTTGTAGAAATGAGCTCTGCCTCTTAGTAGAAGGTCACACTGGTCTGAAGAAGAATCTTGGGAATGTGTCCACAGCTTATGTGACACTGAGGTAACCTGGTTGCAGAATATTGAGTACTTAAAGAAAGGGATTAGCACCATATGTTGGTTTTAGCTGAAAACTTAAATAACATGTAATTTTTTGTGGAGGTATGCTGTTTTGAATTTATAGCTAGGTTTTCAAAAATCTGGTTATTTTAACAAGATGTTATACACTGTAGAAGTCAAAAGGAAGGGTAAAGGAAATGGAAGTAGCAAATCCAGGCATTATATGCTGTGATAATGCAGAATCATAGAATGCTTTGAGTTTAAAGACCATATTGTCCATGGCACACACACCCTACACACATACCCACTTGCCGTGGTCAGGGACATCTTTTACGAGATCAAGGTGTGGCTCAAAGCCAACCTGATGGTAGCCTTTAGAACTACACAAATTTATGTACAGTGTAGAAGGCTCTGAGGTAAGAAGAGGTAACATTTGGATGATTGTTTAGGAAAATGTTTGTTTACTTGCCCGTATATTGCCTAATACAGATACCATGTAACTTTGTTGCTTTCCATAATGAGCTTTCTTCAGTCTTAGAAGTCCCTGCCCTGTGTCTCTTGAAAAGGTACATAGTATGTTTATTGCAGGGCATTTATCGTCCCAGAAGTTATTTCCATTCAAAATACTAGAAACACACTAAGCCTTACTGGGTTCACGCAGTATTTGAAAAGGCTGGTTAATCCACAGTGGAGGATCAGGTTTTATCTCCTCTAAACCCCAGACCACCAGCAGGGACTGTACATGCTCCAGGCATTTTCTGATACTTAATACCTGAATACAGTTGATACTGAGGTGGATTTTTTTAGCCTTCCTATAAAAGAATAATTTTTTTCCAATATGCTCAACACATTTTTAGTATCTGTTTTATATAAGATTAGAGTTGGAGTGGTTTTATTATGTATTTCACAATAGCATTCTTGTTGAGTAATTTGTTAGATTTGTAATTTGTTAAAAGTAGAGCTGTTGGTTTATTTTTTCATTCTAATACTCCAAAATTCTCTTCCTTCTGCCTTTAAAGCAATTTGCAATGATTATCTTCAGTGCCTGAGATGGATATTTTCCAACAGGAAATCTGATCTTTGGGCTTTATCTATATTCATCATGCCCATTTTTTGTCTTTCTTTTATCTTTGTGTATGTTCTAATGGCTTTACATTAGAATTATAAAAAGCAAAAAGAAAATGCTTATAAATTCTTCATGATTATTGTGTCAGTTATTCTAAAATGTTTTCTGAAGGAGTGACACTTCATCTGTTATTCTGCTTTCCTCATGCTTTATCAGAATTAGTGTTAAGCTAGAGGCCATCTGTGTAGTATTCAGTGATTCTTTGGCTATAGCTATATTAGTGAATTAAGTGTGTCTGAGGCTAATTGACATAACACAGCTCACGTCTGTAGTCCTAGCCCCAAAACAGGGTAGTTATATCCAAAGTTACTTATAGGAATGGTCCCCTTACCGAGGGTGGCTCTCTGAATGGTGCCTTCAGATTGCTTGAAAGAATGCTAATTGGCCTGGACAGAAGTTGTTTCGGGCACTTTTTTAACAGTTTAATGGTAAAGGCAGTTCATTTCTATGCACAGGAATGCTCACAGCACTGTTGATTTTACTGATACAGATGTGTAGCCTCTACAACTTTAGACAGCTCAATCAATATGTTGCTTCTTTATCATAATTTCTAAATTTGCACTTGGCTGCATCTCAGAATGCACTGGGATACTTTAAATATTGTTAGGTGATCAAAAAATGTAAAATTAGTCATTATTTTACTTTCCGTGTGGGTAAGTTTGTATCTGTTCAAAGCATAGAGATATTTTTAGCTGGAGTGTTTTTATGAAGGTCCGATTGCATTCGTTTTTACAAACTGATTTCAGGGAAGACTTTGCTACAAAGAAAGTACTCGCTCCCAAGGCGGCTTTTCTCTCTCTACTTGGACCTTAAAGAATTTATGTTCCTAGTGTGCAGAATCCCAGCAGGATCCTCGTATCCAGATTTATTTTTTATTACATTCTTATTTTTTTCATGAATATTTGATCCCTGGTAAAGTGTTCAACAATTAATTAATGTTCATATTTTTGTTTGATGTACCACATAAATAAGGACATGTAAACTAGTACATGTACTTTGATTATGTGGTCAGAGCATGGAATACCGGCAGAGAAATTGTAAATAAATTTAATTGCAGGAAAAGACTGGTTTGTGATGAAGGCAAAAAAGTGCAACTGTTAAAGTTGCCAGATCTGTGCAGAAAGTAATGGTGAAATTACAGATAGCTGTGTAAGGTGAAAAAATGGCATGGCAATAAGTTTTAAATAAATGCTTGTAGATTTAGTAAGTTTAAGAAACAGACTACAAGCGTTAGGAATCAGTAAATTCAATATTTTTATGCTGTGTTTTATGGTTCTGGGGTTTTTTTAGTAACTGTTGAATAACACTGAAAGAAGTATTGTGGAAATGTTTACCATGGTGTCTAGAGCAATTGCCAAAATCTAGAAAAGCTATTTCTAGGCTGCTGTTTTCATGAGATTTAAATCTACAATTATTGTGCTCTTGGATAATATCCTTCTAATTACCAGGCTTACTGTGGGAACCTATTGGCCCTTCTTGTCAAAGCACTGCCAGAATGTAGCAAAGAGTATGGATTAATAATAGGCCAGGGGGAAAGGGCCATTTTCCAATAATTAAGAAAGTACTTTGACTGTGTGTAGTCTGGACTTCCACACCTCATTCTAGAAACAGCTGACATGTTTTTTGTCAGTGCTGTTTGATTAATATCCATAAGCAGCATTTCTGTTGGCAGACTTGTAACAAAATACACAAATATGAGGGGTTACAAATTTTTAATATTTTCAATTATTTTTTAAAAATTAGATATTTTTAATGTTTTTAAATGTGAGGTGTTACAAATTTTTAATAATTTTAATTACATTAAGTTCAAAGAGTATTTTTCTTATTAATGCAGTTCGAAAAGTGTGTAATATTCCTAAATTTCAAAAATGTGAAAGCTAAGTATTTGCAGTTGAAAAGGAGTATGCAAGTCTTTGCAGATGAGCCAGATTCCAGTATAGCAAAGTGTTCTGAGTAAGTGTGTATTTGTAATTGTAAGCATGTGATGTGTGGCCATTCCAGTATTTTGGTATTTGGCCAGATTATGCCTTTGTAGGATAGATTTATTCTGCATTGACAAGACAAGTCAATGTCTTGTTATTACCATCTGTGATAATATAGTGAGATGTGTAATTTATAATGGTTTGAGAGAAAGTCAAAGAACTGGGAAATCGTGGTGGGATAAATTCAGGGCATTATTGTTGTGAAAATAACTTTGGTGTAATTCTTAGCAGGCAGGCAGAAAATTAATGAATTTACCCTTGCATACAAAACCCCCTAGTCAGGTTTCTCTGGAAACAGTAATGAAGTCCCTGAAAGTCTGAAAGTAGACTGTTTTTGTGAAAAAATACTACCTCTCTCTATTTGCATGTTTGATAATGGAACTGTGAAACTAAAAAAAAAGGGAATCGCTTTCTTAATCATATGTACTACAAGGCCAGCTTGCATCCTGAATTTGGAAAAAAAAAAACCCCTAAGACAGAATTGCCATAGAAATTTTTTGTTTAGTAAGAACAGCTCTTTAGTTTGTGCTCTCATGTAATGTTGTGTTGCTATAACAAGTGTTTCTTTCTCCACTTTCTTTTGTGCTACTTAAACACACACACCCCCTCAAAAAAAAGTACTTCTCCAATTTAAATTTCATAATAGTTAAATAATAAGAGAAGTAGTAGTCAAAGGAAGCTATGCTTATTTATAATATGTATAGTTTTCTCCATGGAGTAATGAAATATTTGTAGGTTACTTATATAGGCCAGTTTAACAGCTATTTATGTTCACCATTATGAAAGTTACACAACTTCCTACATGATATACGTTAAATGTGTACTTCTGTATATGCATTAAATGTCTTAATATTTGTAGTTGCTTGTCTCAGGAAATACTTGTGGACCATGTGGTCATTAGTCTCTGGTGTTTAAAGTCTATAATGTGTTTATTGTGCTTTTGCTTGCTTCTAATCTTGGGAGTATCTAAGAGATTTTTAGCTTTAGTGTTTGACAAAATATAAGCCACTGTTTCTTAATGGAAACCCCCATCTTTAAAACATGCTCTACGTTATCACATTGTGTAGGAAGGATAACTTTGTTCTGATATTTGTTTAAAATAGGTATGTGTTTTATATATATGTGTGTGTGTGTGTGTGTGTGTGTATAAATATATATAAATTATGTTCTTGTTAAATACACTTCTTAGATAAATACATCTGTTGGCAAAACACCACCCAGTCCTAGGATGTGCTTGTGAAGGAATCCATATAAACAAATTATTTTTATTTTAGTATTTACCTTGATACTTCACTTAGTGACCTAAATAGTGTTCAGTGAGGGAAAGTTTTTGCATTCTGTGCAGACTCTGTTTTACAAGACATGCTATTTATAACTAATGCTATGTCAGAAGCTGTATTTAGTTGCAAATTTTATTATTCCTGTTACAACACATATTGTAGTGTAGAGACATTCATTTGTATTGCTGCCAGCTTTGTAGTGGATACATGGATACTTGAAATTGTTGTAGTGGCTTTCATAATGTGTTGGTATTTGGAATTTCAGTGATGGACTGAAATAAGGTGCCTGGTGTTGGCAGTAGTATGTTGTGCTGTGCTATGGGCTCAGCACACAATGCTTAGCTAAAATTTCCTGCATGGGCCTACAGGAGTTCCTAACTTGTGGTGCCATCTATGTTAGTCCATCTTTGCCATTCAGATACTCTTTGTGTTCAGGCACTGTGGAGAAATCTAGACAGTTCTGTAGATTATTTCTCAAAATAGATTAACTTGGAGGTTTTTCAAGAATTCATGAAAACGTGATGGAGATAATAACAAATCTAGAGGGTTCTGATGTTTTGCTTGAAGAGCTAAACTCAGACTGCAATTATACTTGAGATTTTGATGAGCTGTCATCCTAGATGGAAACAGAGTGACTGTAGTGTTAGTAAGAGAAGTACGTCTGGGAATTGCCTTTGTTGAAAAGATAAAGACTGGAGAATTAATACTGTTAGTAATTGTACAGCTCAGATATTCCTGGATGTGAAGCCCAGAGGGTCTGATGAAGCAGCCACTGAAGCAGTAAAAGGTGATGCTGGATTTGAATTGTTTTTGGGAAGCAGTGAGAATGCAGTAGAAGAGTTAGTCTATGTAAAGGAAGTTTGGACCACAGCTGTGGAGATTCCATTTAAATAAAATTGAAAAATAAATTAAGGCAAGCTTACATAGCAGTGTATTTATCTAGACTCTGTTGGAGTTGCTGGTAGTGCAGTTTCTTCAGAGACTGATGTCATCCTCCAGCCACCTCAGTCTTTTGAAACTGCTCTCCAGCATAAGCACTTTAGTTGGCTATCATGTATCTTTTATTATTTCCCTTCTAAACTAGAGCATTATTAGCATGAAAACATGAAATAGTATCTTAATTTCTTTCTTCTTGGTGTTCCTATAGATACTTACAAGGTATTTTCATTGACTTTTTTCTTTGAAGCATTGAATCGTTTTTTCCCTGTAATGTCTAAAAAGTGAAATTGGGAGGGTTGCTGATGCTCATAACTTTTACACTTCTTCCAACAAAGATTAATGAAGATTTTCTGAGAAAAGGTTCAGAACTTCATGAAGACATGTATTTGGGTTTCCTCTGTTTGCAAAGGTTTCTTGGTAGGATAAGAATTTTATAAGCAAATTTCAGCCAAACTACAAATTGGACCATCTGTCATATAGTCTCATGTTACAAAATGTGACACAAAAGTTTAACATATTTAAATGCCATTTAAATGCAATTATTGTTTGTATGTCATTATGTATAAAGGGCTTGGGCTGTTTAATCTGCACAGGGCCTTCTGAGTTTGCTCAAAATTCTCCTGAAGTGTGACAGAATCTATCAGGGTGGAGGCTGGGTGGTAGAACCCCTGGTATGGTGTGTAAAGTCTGATGGGCCCACATAGGACCTCATTCCAAACAGGCCAGCACAGACTGGTTGGGATAGTACCCTGCATGCACACTGTGGGACACTCCACCAGGAGTTTGAAAAGCACAGCTGTTGGAGTTTCATATTCATCTGGCATGCTGGCCAAGTACAGCATTAAGAGTCTTAATTTGCCAGCCTGTCCTATTAGGTGGTCACAATATACCAGAATTCAAACAAATAACGGTGAGAATAACGTGCAATGTTTCACTGGAAGCCTTATGTGAGATAGTCAGTCAGTTTCTGAGGTAGACAAGGTGAGGATGGAAAATGCAAATGTTGTTTTTGAAGGATTCAGCTGCAAGCATCAGTTCTGACAATAATTTGGTTTAATTGTTGAATTGGAAATCGTGGTGTCCTCAGGACCAGGGGAGAAAAAAACAAACCCAACCTGAAAAGATTGCTGATGACACTGGCAAAACACTCAGACATGAAATCCAGTTTAAGGCAGTTTGTTGCTGTACACTAAAAGTTTGAGCAGAGCTTTGTAGCAGGTCATTGTGTTTGTCATTTTCAGAAACTACTTAGGATAATTATTGGGACAGAAATTTAGTAAGTGAACATCTATGAGATGAGTAAATGAGTGGTACGTTACTTGAGGCATCTGCAGCAGCAGCTTTGTTAAGTTCTAAGCAGGATTTTCATTGCAGTGCGTGGCACCAGGCTCCACTGTATGTGCCAGCAGCAGCAGAGTCAAGCTAAAATGCTTTTGGCCCTGCTCAGGAGCAACCTTTTATGGGATTAAAATACTGCCTGCTATTAGGCTTCATAAATGGATTGGATTTTCAAGTAACTGTATCAGGAATAGATTCAAGCTATAGGCTTGCAAAAGATTTTCTAATAAGATGGTATCTTTTTGAAAAGGTTGCAGCTTTTGATTGGCACCACAAGTTTGTGAGTTGTCATGAGTTCCTTACTCCTTGAATTTAGGGCAAGAATCATGTCTAAATAGGCACAAAGAGAGACTATATGCAATGATTCTCACTTAAGGTAATACAAATTGGAATATTCAATAGTGCAAAATCCTTGTTACAGTCAGGATTTTGTCTCATGATTATCTAGGGTGTTGTTGTTAATAGTATTGCAAAGAGGGAAAGGGAGTACAAGTGAATGAGCAGGAAGAGCATGTCTGTCTTGCATCATAATGGGTGGTGTTTGGGCAAACAGAAATGGTGCAAGCTCATGATGTCAGTCCCTCATTAGTAATGCTGTTAGAAGGATAGTTTCCAGAAAGGTGAGGGGAAGAGCTGTGGTAGAAATGGTACCTGCTTGCTCTTCAGCTGAACAAAAGGATGAGGAGGGAACTGATAGTTGGACTGTGATAGTTCCTGTCTGCACATGTCACGTTTTGCCAGACATTGGCTTAATATATATTTTGGCATATTTATTGGGTCCTGGTAAAGGGAGCCAAAATATCCAAATGAGCTAGATGTTTTATACTGTTACATTAACCAGTTACTGGTATACTCTAAGCCCATTCAGGGCTACTGTTTATAGTAAATTATACAAGCCTCTTGATGTACCTAGTGTAGGCTTCCTTTTGTTAGTATTTTTTCTCAAATATCTGAAAACAAGCCTAAAAATCACTGGGCTGAATAAAAACCTGTGTTGTTACTAAAAAAATATTTTTCATGGACAAAAATATTACGCCTCTTCGTATAACTTTTTCTCACAGACTTGAATGGAACAAAGTGACTTATTGCTGTCAGAGGAACAGAATGTGTAATATGTTAATTTGATTTTCAAAGAGATACGATCTTTTGATTTCCCAATCAAAAAGTCCTTAAAATAACCAAGCTTTCAGGAAACATTGAAATTACTTGCCCTTCAAAAAGTAGCCAGTCTATGCATGTCTGTCTCTGGTTGCCTATGCTTCTTCCTATTTTTCAATACTTGGCATCCTGTTGCTCTAGCTATTCACCAAAGGTGTGTATATGTGTGTCTTTTGTTGCTTTTGGGGAGTGATGGTGGTGTTGGTTTTGTTTGGGGTGTGTAGCTTTTTGAAAATGTATTTATTGTTCCATTTATTTCTTTCTTTAATTTAAGTTAAGCCTCCATGAACAGAGGAGTGATCCAAGATGAAAGGCCAGGAGTGGCTGTAAATGGGTTTCACTGCATTTCAGTTTCTTGAATATTTTGGTTCACGTGTCCAATGGGTAAGACCAGTTCAGGGTGCCACACTAGCAGTGTGGAGCATCTTTCCACATGTGTACAGAAGGCAGTTTTCCTTATTACTCCATCTTTACCAAGGCTTCAACATAGTACTTAATGGGCTTTTTAAAGACTTTTTTTCAAACTTTTCTATCCCATATACATTGTTTGTTTCATTAGTAATTCAATTCTGGTCTTTCATTTAATTAGTTGCCTTAATTATTTTTTGTACATACTAGCTGCATCTTTCTTTGTCAGGACCTAATTTTTCAGTTGGTATTGAAACTAAAAGAGACATTTAGAAGATTGTTATTGTTGATGTATACTACCTGTGACTTTGTGACATTAAGGAAGCATTTTGAATTCCTGAAAACCTTTTTCTGTGATCAAAGTATACCTTTCTAGCCTATAACTACAGATCCAAGTTGTTTTGAAACATGAAATTAGCCGTTGCAACTGATTATAACATATGAGCATTTGCATGACAGTTTTTCAGTAATAGAAAAGCTCTGTTTGTTATTTTTAAATTTCTTGTATATTTAGAGCAAGATGTGTGTTTATGCTAAACGGTTCTGCTGTTTGCATAGTAGCTGTATGCCAGACCGTTGAGATTAGAATTTAAGACGAGTAAAGCTCATGTACAAGCTAATTTGCAAAGCTTCTTCTCTACACTGAAATTCCAGGCCATACATTCTCTCTGCAGGAAACAAAAGGAATGTTTGGAGGATTGAGGTCTGTACAGCTGTCTGTAAACAGTTGGTACTTATGTAGCATAAAGGAATCATACTGAAGAGTCTATTACAGTCTGGTTATTATAGCTGAGATTTAATATTACAGTGCTGTTACACGCAATGGATTGACAAATAGTGCAGCATCCTCCTTCAATACTAGGACTATCTTAAAGAGAATAAAGTGTTTGTGTTAGAGGTGGGGAATGTATTTCTGTTGTTTGGTTGGAGGTTTGGGTTTTTCTTGGGGTGGGAGGAAGGCAGGGTTTAGCCTTTGTAACTGATGCTGTGAAATTATTGAGGGATTTATTTTGTTTTGTTTTCAACTTTTCCTTGGCAAACTTGATAGTTTGGGGTGAGATAAGAAAGGAGGATTCTTCTTTGAAGAGGTGGAACCTGGTTAAATTTAATAACAACATAAAGAGCTCAGAATTTAGTAAAGTGAAGTTGATCCTTGCACTGACGTAGGGAAAAATTACATCATCACTTAAAGGTAATTTGAATCCTGGTTTCTTGTGAAATGCTTAATAAGACATTTGTGAGAACTTTGTGACTGTTGTCAACACTGAAGAAATTATTACCATTTCAGTTTGCAAAGGTCTTTTTATACATACCTAAATATTTTTCAGAGAGGGAAGAAAGGAAGTAGATTCTTGAACTTTGAGATTTTCTGTGTTTAGCAGAACTGTTTTAACACATTTTAATAAAGTAGATATTAACAGAGGAGAGCATCTAGGATATTCATATTGTTCAGCTTGGCCGGGACATGGCTTTAATAAAAAGCATAAGGTTAAGTGTATACATCCCATATAACACTATGGAACATCATGAATTATTTTATGATATATACAGCTTTTTGTTTTAATGCTTAGGTAGCTATTCAGTCTTGGTAGAATGGACAAGTCCAGAATAATTTGCAGATTGTATTTTGAGTACCATATTTGAGTACATGTTTCTGTATAGGGATTTTTACTTCATCTTATTAAATGTTTTTATGAAATTTTATTTCAGTAACAAAAACTGTTTTAAGCTCAAGCTTTTACTCAGACCGACAAATATCAGGAAATTAGCTCTAGCATTTATTAGACAAGCTACAGCAGTGTAGCTTCTGCCAGTGTAGAAATGTGGCATCCTTGGCTATGTGCACCTGCTGTTTTCTCCTGCACCAGATCTAGTATTCATCTGACCCTGCTCAGTTTGAAAAATGACTGGAAAGCCAATGTAGAATCCTCCTACTTCTCTGAATGAGCTCTCTGAAGAGTGAGTGATTGAACAGAAAAAGGGAAGGTCAAGGCTGTCTTTGAACTGCTCTTTTTGGGCTTGACCATAAATGCACAGGCTCTGTTAATTAAAATTGATTGGATTACAGATTTGATTCATCTGGATAAAACATTTAAGCTAAAGGAAAGAAGTTGGATAAAAGGGTAGGGAAATGTAGGGGAAGAGAAAACTTAGGATTTAGATTTTAAAATGGTGTGGAGCTATGACATTTAAAAAGTTATAAACAGTTTTAGAAGGTTTTACTTTCTTTGCAGATACTCAGTTGAAGCTTAACTCATATAAATGAGGATTTTTAGTTTAAAGATAAGAGCAACCATATTTAGGTGTAATTTTTGGTCCTTTAAAAACCCTAAAAGCAAATGACTCTGCAGGGAAGATTTTTGCTGACTCCTTAACTGACTCAAGAGTTTATGTAATAAGGAGGGAGCTATGGCAGTGGTTCATGTAACAGTAACATATGTAGTACTTGGAATATCCTGAACTTCAGTCAGACATGAATGGTATTTGCATGGGATATACTACAGCATGATTTGCCTTATTAACTCTAATATCTTTAATTTCTTCTGAAATGCATCCTTAAGAAAAAATTTGTTTGCTAACACGTTAAAGGTATGGTTATGTCATTGATATCTCACTTCATGAAATAATTACTAATTTAATGAATGTGAAATATTCCTCAGAGGTCAGTGGGAATACTATTTCCTTAAAATCTTTCTGATTTACCTTCAGTGTCTACTGACAAAAATTATACAAAAGCTTATTCACGTGGTAAATATTTTAGCATACACAAATACAAAGTAAAATTATTTTAATATTTTTAAATTATTTTCTGATGTTGCAGTATTTTTATTATGATTTTATTGAGTTGGTATTGTCATTTTGCATCACAGTTAAAATCTGCAAATCTAGGCAGCTTTGATCTTGACTTAGTTTCATGATGGGTTTTCAACTGCATACCTAGCCTGTAGCCTAACTGTCAAGGCTACAGTGGGTATCTTAAATTGACTTTAGTGGAGTGTAGAAAGTTCTGAAAGTTACATTTTTAATGATAAAATAACTGTCATTGAGATAATTAATTTACCAAGCTGCTTGACTGTTTACTTTTTGTATATATAACTTCTGTGCTTAAAGTCCATTCTTTGTACAGTATGTCAGCATTTTTTTTCTTAGGGATTCAAAGAGATTTCCAGTAGTTATTAGCTGCAGCTAGGGCTCTCAAGTTCTAATCCTGAATTGCTGCCCTTGGTATCCATGAATTCTCTTACTCTTGTGTAGTTGTTAGGACCCAGTGTACAGTTTCTCTTTAAACAAGGCAAAAAGAGACAAGTGTTTTTCTGGACTCAGCCTTGTCATATGTATTGGTAACGTGCACAGAGTAGTTTTTATGATGCTTTCACCTGCAGACTTCCTTTGGGTAGCAAAAGCTGATTTGGGAAAAACAAGCTTAGTCACAAAGGGGTGCAATTTGTTGCAATTTATCTAAGTATCATTGTTGAAAACTATGAAAACTTTGGTGTCAAAAGCACTAATTACATGTATCTACATTTTCTCCTGCACTAGTCTGACTCAGGTTTTGTCTTTTTAGTACTTTATTATTTCCAGTAAATCTCCATGTTTCTACAGATTGCTTCCTTTGGCTGTTCTGCTTTAGGAATAAAAGATTTAGCTGTACTAAAACCACTTTTCTAATAATTTTATTTCAGTTATCTAGAAAAGTATGAAAAAGTCCATCATTTTGGGGAGGAGGATGATGAGGTACAGCCAGGCAATCCAAAGCCGCAACTTCCTATTGGTGCAATTCCAACTTCCTATAACTACCAGCAACACAGCGTATCAGGTAAATTCTTGAGGGTAAAAGTGCTGTTTTCTTTGTGTGTGTGGGTGCCTTTTTTTTTTTTTTTTGGACAGGCTACAGAAATAGTGCACAGATAAATTTTGACTATTATTAAAACCCTCAAATCTGTAGGACACTCAAACGATTAGTTCAATACACTCAAAAACCTTTCCACTGTGAACTACAGCAAAACAAATATTAAAATCCATAAGCTATTTCTCTTCTTTACAAATATTATCCTTGCTAATTAGTAGAGCTGTGTAGTTACTTGTCTTGAAAAAAATTACCTTGAAAATTTGCAGTGGGTTTCTTTCAATCTCTCATTTCTCCACAGAGTCAAATACCTGAATTAAGCCTGCAGTTAGTTAAGTTTTAAATAAGAAGCTGGTGGGCTTTGTGGAATGGACATGTAATTTGTTGTGTAGAAATTGACTTCAAATTGTATTACAATTGCATTATGCTTTAATTAAAGCTTGTGTTTTGTAAGCTTTTCTTTGAGAGAACGTGCTGCAGTGTTCCATTCTGGAGGTGGCAAAGGAACTGATATGTAACTAGAAAGGTACACAGTAAAGTGTAATGAGTTCTGCATTTTGGCCAGACAAAAAATACATTGAATACTGTAAAAACTTGTTAAAAACTGCAAAAATTTATAAAGAAACTTTTTCAAAATTCTTACTTACAGTAATACTGCTTAATGTATCGTTTCAAGATTAATGAGTGTAGCTGTGAAAATGTTGTTGTTTTGGGTTTTTTTTATTTAGATTATCTTCGTCAAAGCTATGGGCTGTCTATGGACTTAAACTCACCAAATGACTATAATAAGTTGGTGCTTTCACTGTTATCTGGACTCCCAAATGAAGTGGACTTTGCAATTAATGTGTGTACTCTTCTTTCAAATGAAAGCAAGCATGTTATGCAGCTTGAAAAGGACCCTAAAATCATCACTTTACTGCTTGCAAATGCTGGGGTGTTCGATGACAGTAAGTATATAACAACATTTTTGCCACAGAAAGAGTCCATACCTGTTGTAGCATTTCACAACTCACGATAATTAAAATGTTAATAACCTACTTCACGGTAATATATCTTGTTTTTCTCTTTACTTTGTCCATGATTGCAGGTTTTATCAGATGTTTCCTATACCTTTTAAGTTAGGTAATTTAAAAATTTATTTAATGGGTTAGTGAAATGTAAGAATTAATTTTTTGATAGTAAAGTTCAATTGTTCAGGATGCTAAATTTGCAGCATTGGATTTTCATCTGCTTGTAGCGTATTACTGTTTCCTTTTGAATTTGTAGGCCCATGCTGATTTTCCATAATTCTTTTTTAATGGCAATTGCAGATTTAAAAATTAAGAAATGATAGTCTGAAAACAATTACTTGCTAACATTTTTGTCCTGATACTTCACATTTAACTGTAGTGAAATTCAGATTATAAAACTCAAGGGAGAAAAGTCTTAATCTGATTTTCAGAATTACTTAATGTGCTAGCACATGAATTTTAAAAGGGAGTTGATTCCATGAAAACACTAAAGTATGTCAAATAAATTCTTCTGATTTTTTTCAGTGTGAAAAAAAATACCTCCATGCCTAATTATTCCTTGTTAATGGCTTCCTGTCAAGAGAGGAGCAAAACATAAGTTAACCTAAACCATTGTAAAATCATAACAGCATAGCTGTTATTTTGGGGTGGTGAGGAGGAAGTATTTATACCAGGTTTATGTGCTGGGTTTTTGTGGNGTGTTGTTTTGTTTGGTTTTTGTGTGTTTTTTTTTTTTTTTTGTTTTTTTGTTTTTTTTTTTTTTTTTTTTTTTTGGGTTTTTTTTTTTTTTTTTTTTTGTTCTTGGTTGTTTTTTAATACTGAAATTCAGACATCACCTCCATAAAACATTGCTGAAATTAGCCTTTTAAGGCAAGCAATATTAAGTCTGATAATATAGATGATCATATCTGTTTAAGTAGAAATCTGCTTTACATGTGTGAGCATAAACATAATATAGTATGTCAAAGATTCTCTTTTAAAATTCTGGGGCAGAGCCAGTGTTAGCCATTGTACATGGTTTAGTTGGTTTTTTTAATTACTGACATTTTTACGTAATGATTTGTATCTTCCTCCTTCTCCCCCCAGTATTGCATTAGTGTCCTCCAGCTTCTCTCTTGCTCTTTCAATTTGTACATTTTTCAGTGTCCTCCAGATATGGTTAGAACTTGGTCATTTGGTGTTTGCATCCAGTCCAGTCACAAGAACTTTCAAGGGAAAATATTTGAAATGAAGCTAAAGCGAAACTTAGTCCTCCGTATGATTCCAGAATGCTTGCTCTCTAGGTTTTTGAGGTTACCATCACTCCCCTGTTCTTTTAATGAAACTTCTATCGATCTAGGAATTTGCAAATAAAAAATTTAATTGAGTTCTGAATATTTAAGGATTTTTTTTTATTATTTAAGTTCTACTATTTAAGGATTTTTTTTTGATGTCGTAGGGGTAGACAGTGTTTTCTGGAATTCTTAACTTGAAGAACAGGATTATTCCATAGCATGTCTGTATTAGGGTTTCTTGAAAAATATTTGAGGTAAAGCTGAGAGGAATGATGAACATGTAATGAACTCACTCTTTTCATTCCCTGGGAAAAACCTTATTTTTACATTACATGAATATGTTTTCTTCTGAATAAATCCAGGGAAATGTGCTAGCAGCATTAGAAGGACTAATAGGGACAAATGGGGGAAAGAAATAGCAGGGGTGTGTTTATTTATTTTTGAAGCATGAAACTTCAGTTTGAAATACTTACATAGTTTTATAGTATAAATAATAAAGGCAAAACTGCCAGGCTTCATGATTAAATGAATTCTCTAATTAGTAAATTCAGGCATTATGAAAATACTATCACAATCATTTCAGATGGCAATAAAAATAACTGATTAACTTCATTTAATATAGATTTTAGATTTTTCTTGTCTATAATTAAGGTTTTATAATTGTTATTATTTACAATGTAGTGTTTTTAGGTAAAACATGTAATCAGCTTCCCTCCTGTCTCCTCCTAAACTTCAGGATGACAGTTGGATTGCAGGTCATGGGGCAACCCCAGGGCTTTGGGGTTATATAGTGTATTCAGCTTGGAGGGCTGCATAAGGCCTTGGTTTGGATTCTGTGAATTGAAAGCTGATATGGTCTTGGAATTGAGATTTGTAGCATTTTTTGCAAAATAAGAAAACATGAACCAGGATGTTTAACTTAAATGTGTTATTAGTTCATTACAGAGCTACTGCAAGACAGTTTCTTTTTGGATTGACTCAGCATTTGAATCAGATTGATCAAGTTTTAGCTGCTTTCAAGGAGTGATGATTACAAAAGCTGTGGTAGTGGCTCAATCAGCCAAGAACATGCATTACTGGTCTTGGTTGAATACTGAGTTTGAATTGAATGCTGTCAAAATCTTAGTGCTGTTTTTTAGAAAACATAAGTGAGAATTTGTTTAATTACTCCAGTAGTGTTTGTGCTTACACATTGCATATGGAAAACAGTTCTTGATGTCAGGGTGAAAACAGAGCAATCATCTTGACTCTTGGAAAAGAGCTCTAGAAAAGCTTCCCCTGGAAATTTTTTTTTTTTTAACAGGATTCACAAACCAGCCCTTTCCTTATGAACTCTTTACTCTCAATTTACACTGTAAAATTGCAGTAGCTGTTAATTAAATAACAACAGGCATTTCAGCTGGTTTATGCAGTATTTTTTTTAAACATCAAAAGGAAACACCAGAAGAGTCTATAGTGTTCTTGAATTTTTATTTAGTTTATGGATTAATGAAAATGTTAATTTTAAAAGAAATTTACTAAATTATGCTTTTTGTGCTTAAAGCTTTAGGATCATTTTCTGCTGTATTTGGAGAAGAGTGGAAGGAGAAAACTGATAGAGATTTTGTTAAGGTAATTCAAAAATTACTAAAATAATTCTGTACTGCGTATGGTGGGTATCAAATACTTTAAATTTAAAGATTGAAAATTCTAAGATAAACTAGCACATGATCTTTCAATTACTCTCAGCTTCATTCCTTTGATTTAAATGTAATAGGACACTGTGTCACACTTGTCTTAAAATGTTTAGATAAGTAGGAAGAAGTGTATTAAGAAAAAAATAGGTATAGGCAAATGAACAAAGGTTTCCACGTTTCTTTTTATAAGAAAACTAATATGTGTGAAGAAAAGGAAGACTGGGCAACATATTTACCAAGAGACAGCAATGTTGTGTTGGGTTTAGTTTTGAACTGTGATGATCAGTAAAAAAGCATTCTGAATTATAAAAATTAAGATCATCGCATAAGAAGCATATGAGAAGTACTTTAATAGGTTGGCCATGTTACAGGCTTGTTTCAGTTAAACTATTTTTGCACAAGGCTTTTTAAATCTTTCCACTAGAGGGCATGAGCTGCTACACAAGCAGTGAAATGAAGTAAAAATAGAGCTAAAGTTTCTTTGTACAAATGGTTACTTATTCTAGATGAATTTTTTTAAGTGAATAAGAGCATGAATTATACCTGAAAGATATTTGATATTTCAGCATATTATGATACAATTTCTTTGAATTCAATTATAGGTGGTGATTTAGGTGGCTAAAATAGAAGAAAGCTAGATTAAAATATATTCTGATACCTTATACTTTTTATTAAATAAAAATGTGAAGAGATAATCTTCTGAGTTCCTTATAAAGCCAATTGAGCCAATGCTAAATTCCATAGTTGTTTTATATACTGAAATATCTTACCAGTATTACAGAACATTATTTGTTGGGAGCTTTCTCCATTTATCTTTTGTTTTATTTCTATGTAACTTAGTTTGGGAACAAGCTGGACTATAGTAGTTTTAGTTAATTTATAAGTATTGTTGAAATACCAGTGTAAAGATTCCCTAATCGAAATTTCCTAAGTAAACTTAAAACCAAGAAAGCTAAGCTCTCATATTTGTGGGTATATGGACTTGAAAATGTGCTATGAATGTGCCAAACTTAAGTGTAAAAATTGGTGTTTCATAATCTTCAAAATTTCCCTTTTCCACTGAAAAAGTATGTCCAGAGCTACTGTAGGTTGTGGATTGGTTTGTTTTTTCGTTTGTTTTGAAGCACTTGGCACTTCTGTGTTGAGTTCCCCCTAAGCTGTCGGAGACTGTTGCTGATCTAGAGTAGCAACAAGCACCATGTCTAGATCTGTAAACATCTGAAATTACACAGTATTCTAATTAATTACATATTCATTAATTATATAAATTTAAGTAATTGTTATAAGGGCAGGTGGTTCTTATAAATGTTTAAACAAGGTTTTAAGTAGAACCACTGTAACTGCAATAAGGTTTACTAATAAAAAACTTGGATGCTCTCCAAGATCTATTTTTGGACATTACAACATATATAGTACCACTCCGTAGTGAAATACTGCTGACAGCATGTCAGAAATACTTGGAAAGCATGTGAAAAACTTAACATCAGATGTAAAAGTATCTCTTACGCCAGGATTTCAGATGCATTTTTCAGAGCATCTCACTGCAAGCATTTGTTTGACCTTAGTACTGGAAGTAATTTATTTTGTATTGCAGCTGTGCCTGTGTCAAAACAGGAGTTGGGGGAAGCATGAGAGCTTCCTGATGTAACAGAGAGATACTTGGTTGTCAGCAGAGAGATTGTGTGTCTGGTTTTGGTGTTTGTTTTGGGTTTTTTAAAATGTGCTTTTGCAGTTTTAAGAAAAAAGAGCAGCTATTAAGTAAGTTACTCCTTTCACATAAAGTCACTCCATTCCATTCATATTATCAATTTTAAAAAAAAAAATCTTCATTTTGTTTGTTCATTTTGGTCGTAGTTGTGTCCTCCAGTATCACTGCTCTGTCAGTTGAAGGTGAAGATGAAAAGAAGTGTGTTTCTTTATACTAAACTTCAAGGGAATCAATTACCTTTCTTTTCTTTTTTCTTTCCTTTTCCCCCAGTCCTTACTGCTTTATATAAAACTGTTCGAAAAATTTGTCTTTTTCATTATCTTACCTGCAGCAGGATATATTTTCTCACTTTTTAGAGAACTTACTTCTAAACTGAATCAAATGTTTTTACTAGTCAGTGAATCTATTCCATTAATTATCCAAATTTGGGTATTATTTAAGTTGAACCTGCTGTTATCTCTTACAGCTATGTTAATTTGTCGCATTCTCCCCTCTTGATTTTTCCTGGTGCTCCCAATAAGCTTAAGTCTAGTTAGTTGGAATGACTGCGTGTCCTTGCTTAAGGATTGGAACAACTGGCATTTAGCCAGTCATCTTGTATCTTTCCTTGTTTGTTTTGTTTTATCCGTCCACAAACTCTGATAGCATCCTGCTCAGATGTTTTCTCCTCTACTCTGGAAGCTTTCCCATTTTTGACTGTTTCACTTAGCTTTGAATATCCTCGTGTTACCAATGTTCACTTGTAAGTATATTTCTCTTTCGAGAGTGATTTGTTTATGTAGTGTGTTTATATAGATTTAGCTGTTTTTCAGGTATTTCTTTCATGTCTCCAGCAGCTGCTCAGTGTCTGATGTGTAGTGTATAAAAAATTGCATTACATTTCTTCATGCACCATTTATCTCTCTTTACTTCAGTCAAATTATTTGCATTTCATGTTCTTGGACTACTTGAGGCTTCCTCTTGCTGTAGAGTTCCAAAATCCACATATATGCAATTCTTGTGCCTTACTTACTTATCTGATTTTCTTCTTTATTTTATGACTTTTTTTTGTTACCCAACTCCTTCTTTGTATAAATTTAGAAATTTTTTCACTTACTGTGCATTTATCCTTTGAATCTTTCTCAGGTAGTGCGGAGAGAGAGATCCTTATGCACTTAAATACCTGAAATACTTTCCAAACATCACTATTCTTGTCTCTCACAGTAATCTGTCAAGATGACTTGACTCCAATTGCTCTCATATTTTTCTTAAACAATAAGTAGTCATACCATTGCTACATTCTGTTTTGTGGACTTAAATCTCCATTGCTTTTATGGACAGTCCTTTGGTTGGTCTGATTTGCAGTGAATTCTGTATAACCCTTTGCATTTTTTTCTAAAGGAACTTGGCTACTGGCAGTGATCAGACTGTGAAAGTGAATCAAGTTCTTTACCTTTGTCTATTATCTCTTAGCATCTAGATGTCATGTAGTTAAGCACTATTTGGTTGCTTCCAGGTTTTAGCTTTATGTTTCTATTAGCAGTCCATGATTTAAATATATATAGAGAAATAACTAGTGATAAAGACCTTTACTTTTGCACCCTGTCTTGTTTATTTCTATTAATATGTAGTATTAGATTGCAGCTCTCCTTCATAGTAGAGAATAAATAACTGCTTGTGATGCAGAACTGATTTTTTGTTGCCCTTGTGCTATGTGTTTTTCAAGTGAATGCCCAGAAAGCTTCATTATTTCTTTGCACTTTTGCTGTTCCTTTGGGTGGAAAAAAAAATCGTCACGTTTCACCTGTTCCCTTGTAACAGAATTTTGCCTGCGTGCCTTCATCTTCTGTGGTTCTTGGTGATAGCTTCAGTATTAGTTAGAAAAAGCTGTTTGTCACAAACAGTGAGAAGTTAAGACTTTTTTCTAGCTGTTCTTGTCTCTGCTACAGTGAGGTAATAATCCTTTCTGTGCAAGTAAATCCTCTTTACTAAACAGTACTTGGACGCCATTAGGCAACATTGCAGTGAAAATAAAATTCTCTTCCTTACAATTTAGAAAATCTGTAGTATTGTATTTGTCAAGAAAATAGTACTGTCAAGTTTGGTATGAATGCTGTAATTTAGTAATTACATTTGCATAGCAAATTTTCTCCTGCTGTTCAGCTGGTTGTACTTCCCATCCTCCCCTTTATATCCAGATTTATTGGTGGTTTTATTCTGTGATTATAGTCAAAAGAGGAACAGTATTCCATTAATGAGTCAAAGAAATGTACAGATTTTTATTAGTCAAAGGAAGGTTTATATCTTTGTTCAGATATACACTTAGAATGCATGTATCATTATATATTTTTATACTATTGTACATCACACTATGTATTTTTATTAGCTTGCAAACCTTAATTCCTTGATTAATTCTTGAATTTCAACAGGACTAGCAACAAAACAGCCATATACAGACCAGGCCATAAATTTGTAAAGTAATTTGAATTCCAGTCTGCTGAAGCATTCTGCTTTGGTTATATTTATAAAGGTTTTCTGTGATGATGGTGGCTTTTTCTCTCTTTTTATTGTGTTATAATGAAGTAGGAAACACAGCAGCAGCTTTAAAAAGTCTTTCCAAATAGTGACTTCTTGCATGAGTCTTAAGATCTGCTGAGAGTGGGAGGAGTAATTCTCCCTTAAGTCATCACTGTAGGAGATGAAGGATGATGAGCTGTACTTTTTTCCCATTTGGAATTGCTGTATTTCTAATGGTGTATGGAAAACTGCCCCATAGATGCAGTATGTGCTTCAGCAGAGCACTTCTGTGGTAGTGTTGGTTGATGGTGACCGCATGCTTCTGGTGCTTGAAGGGAAGAATTTCTTAATGTAAACTACTAAACATCTTGCATATCATCATTTCTGGTTGCTATCAGATGAATCCAGGTACTAGGAAATTTTTAAGAACAATTATTTTAATATTATTTCAATATTCTAACATAATAGAAATAAAAGTAATTAATATTTAAAGAAATAGCCCCTAGAAATTAAGTATTTTTAATTCTTTCTTCAGTTTTGGAAGGATATTGTTGAGGATATTGAAGTTCGTGATCTAATTTCTGACAGAAGCAAATCTCAAGGTGAGACATCTTGACTAATCTTAATACATGCATGTTGGTAAATTGAGCAAAGGAAGGACTAATAAGTATTTATTTACTTCATAGATATTCCATCAGAAGAATGGATTTGGGAATCCTTATTTCATCCACCTCGCAAATTGGGCATTAATGATATTGAAGGGCAGCGGGTACTTCAGATAGCAGTGATTTTACGGAATCTTTCTTTTGAAGAGGGAAACGTTAAACTTCTGGCAGCTAATCGTACTTGTCTTCGGTTCCTGCTACTCTCTGCTCACAGTCACTTTATTTCTCTACGGCAGCTGGGGCTTGACACACTGGGAAATATTGCAGCAGAGGTAATGTGCTTGCAAACAGAACAATTCAAATATAAACTGATAAAAGCAGTAGTGTTAATGGAATGATTTTTTTATCCTTTATCCTTGGATGGAGAAGGAAATAAATTATTCTCTGAATTTGTAATTAGCAACTTGAAAACAAGTGTTCAGAGCCAAAATTAAAATACAATTGTATGTGTCAGTTTTCTAAAATAGAATCACATGGAGAAGACTGATGATGTAGGGAGATAAGAAGATATTCATATTGTGTAATTTTCAGTTTAGTTTTCCAGAGAGAAGGGAATTTGATAAGTTCTGCAGTCTGTATGCTAGCTTATTCACTTTATAACCTTTAGTTATAACTTCAAAACAGTATGTTTAAAAAAGAGGGTTGTAGAGGATTTTATATCCTGTGTACTGTACTTTGTGTAGACTAGTCATATGCCACTGGGTATGCTGCCAGAATCATGTGAGGCTTTTTTGGTTTTTTGTTTTGTTTTGTTTTTTGTTTTTTTTTTAGAGAGGTTTGAGTGTTATAAAAGATACTATTTCAGTATGTCATATTATAATGCATAAAATTATATGGATTTTATAGGTAGTATATTCAGATAGTCCTTATATTTTAAAATATAGCATATAAATTTAAGTAAAATGGGTACTACCAGAGAATAAGACTGGAAGTATTGGTCCACTACTAAATACTGAAAGAAAATATGGTGTTTTTCGTTTACCATATACCCGACTTCTTTTGAATGAGAAAGAATGTTACTTATGTCTGAGATGCGTAATTGAGAAGCAGAAGTAGAAACAAGACAAATGACTGAGATAACATTTGAGAAGAAGTACTAGTTGTTACTCAAGTTCTGGTCGTAGGTAGATATTAGAATCTGTTTGTGTATACTTTTGACTGCCTGAGAATAAAGTTATTTTCCTTACTCTGAGCACTGGAAAGTGTAAATTAGATTGCTGCTTTTCAGAGCAGAAAAGGAGGAGGGGGCTCAAAATGCTAGGTAAGATCAAAAGCTCACAGGGTTCAGTTTTTATGAATATGAGTGTAAGTTATGTGTGCTGCACTTAAACACTTCTGAATCTTATATTTTAATAAGAAATTTAAGTATTTGAGCCATTACACCATGTGGATAGTGTTAGTAATTTTTTTTTCTTTCTCATCAGCTTCTTTTGGATCCTGTTGATTTCAAAACTACTCATCTAATGTTCCACACTGTTACAAAATGCCTCATGTCAAGGGATAGATTTTTAAAAATGAGAGGTAAGATTTCTAGCTGTTCTTGTTGTTATATATCAGAATTGTAATTATTGCTGTTTAAAACTATTTTGTATTTGTTCTTTAGGCATGGAAATCTTGGCAAATCTTTGTAAGGCTGAAGATAATGGTGTCTTAATTTGTGAATATGTGGATCAAGAATCCTATAAAGAGATCATATGTCATCTCACACTACCAGATGTGCTGCTTGTAATCTCAGCACTTGAGGTGCTATACATGCTCACAGAAATGGGAGAAGTGGCCTGCTCGAAGATTGCTAAAGTAGAGAAGAGCATAGGTAAGGGAGAAGCGAAATCTATTACTTCTCTCTCTTACGTAAGAAAAAATACTTAACCACTGACTATGACATATTCTTAAAAATGTGGCTTGCTTGTGTGTGTGAGGACACAGCATGGGGATGGAATTTACTGAATTTATTCATTGTGTCCTCAGGGATTGATGATGCTAAACACTCTGAAGTGTTGTTTTTTTTTTTTTTAATGCCACAAAGTGTGTTTAAAAAAACAACAAACGTACAGAAGCATGCAAAGACTTGTTCCCTTTCAACACATGGCAATTTTAAAGCAAATCATTATGTTCCAACAGCATTTGTCTTGTCCTAATGTCATTGTTGGTTTTACATTCAATACTTTAGATACATTAGTATGTCTGGTTTCTATGGACATCCAGATGTTTGGACCTGATGCTCTGACTGCTGTAAAACTCATTGAACATCAGTGTGTTAGCCAGCAAGGAATATTTGATGTAAGACCACAGGTAATGGATCCTGGTTCTTCACAGGCCCATGCAACAGGTGTCTCAGGTGAGTATCACTGGAAGAGAACACACTGTTCTATAAGATTTCTCATATGATCTATGATTTTTATCTTCTCCAGATTCTGATTAGTTTACATAAATAAGTGTAACATTATGCATAACATATGTATCTTTTTCAAACACCGCTCACGAAGCAAATGTGTTATGTTAGCCAAAGCTATGTTAGCCTAAGCTGTTGTGAAATAAGTTTTGAAAGAATTTTAATGTTTTTCAGTCACTAATCTGAAAATTCTCTGAAAGTTACACACATTGCTTATTTTAACTTGTTCAGTGGAAAAAAAAGTACCCATTCTAGATTGTTCCCACAATTTTCTCTCAGAGAATTAGAGGTCCATTTTATATTATGTTTTACACTGGGTATTATTCAGCAGTAACATAAAGTATTTGGTAGAATTGCAGAGATGAGATGAGATAGACTCACTCTTGAAGATTCTAATCAGTTTCTTGTTATGTGAACCAAATTGTAACTATTCTTAGGAACTTACTGAGAAAGAACCATTGCAACAGATACTGGTTTGCATGTCTAAGTGTGCTGGTTTTGGAATGGGTGTAGATACCACAGCAGATATGACTGGGGGAGAACATAACCAAAGATGTGAACAAGAGTGAATAGGATGAACTGATGTGGCAGTGCTACAAAATCCTTTGCATCCACTTAAGAATTGGAAAAATAACTGCTGTGTATTTGTGTCTGTTTTGGTGGAGTATTGTGCCACTCTAAAATCATGCTCAGTACTGTAGTGTAGTGAGATCATGATCATGAATCTGGAAGCAGCCATTCACTAGGTGCACACCTCGTGATTGCATTTGAGCAGTGACTCTGGCCCTGGCAAGCCCTGCTTCACTTTGGTAAATTGTGGTGCAGATCTGTAGTCTGCTGTGGGCACCTCTGTGACTTGCTTTAGCTGAATACATCTTTACTGAGAAACATAGGAGAAACTGTACCAGTGGATGGCATGAAGTGCTTCATTCAGAAGGACAAAAAAACATTTCAGCAAGTTTTGGTGTTTTTTTCTTCCCCACATTCTCTACAGCCTCTAGGACAGCACCACATGTTGCTCCACCTCCAGGAATAGTAGAAATAGACAGCGAGAAATTTGCATGTCAATGGTAAGTGTATAGATCTGTTCAAAAGCTTTAATGAAGAAGAAAAAGAAAAATACTGAATTCATGTGTCACAGAATTGTCTAGTTTGCTTCTCTTTACTGTTAGACTAATTTTTCTGAAAATTGTAAACCAGATCCATTCTGTCATTGCTTTGAAGAAATATGAAAGCAAAACTCAACCAGAATATTCAGTCTTCACCTATTTATCCATGAAGTTAGTTGTTTTGTCTCTTAGAACAGAATTTGATTTATTTGATTTTTAACTCTGATCAAGTAGTTACCTCTTTCACAGGTATTTTTATCTTGTAATGTATTGCTATATTACTGCATCAATATAAAAGTAATTATCAAATTGAAGGTAGGCCCTGCAAAACTCTTACATGATCATTGTGAGCCTCAAGTTAAAGAAGATCAAAGTCTTTTCTATTCAAATTCTTATGCTTTCAACTAATATGATTGTCAGATATTTAGAGAGAAACTGTCTTTCATGTAGACTGCAGGTGATCTTTCTGAGCTATTTGTCTTACATAAGTCAACTAATGTTCCAAGTATTTGTATTAATTGGTTCCTGATGGGCCCTTTCACCTCTGCTCCTTTACAGTTCTTAGGTTCACCTTTTCTCATACTGAGGAGACAAGCACCTTCCAGATAAAGTGGATGGAATTTACAAAGCTTAATGTTTCAGGTTATCATGAAGTTACACTTCCAGCAGAGCTTTGGCTGTATGGGGAGAAATACTGTGGATTTTTGTAGTCAGCTGATGTTGCCATGCTTCTCTTTGCACACTGCAAAGTATTATTAACCATAATAATTAACTGCTGAAAGATTGAGAAATTTCACATTTAGGCATTTAAATAGGGTTACCTGGAACTGGACTCCCTCTACAGATCACGTTAGCAAACTTAGATTAATGTACATTTTCATGGTATGCTTTAGTCATTACTTCCTACTTAGAGAAACGGGAAAATGAGTGAATCATAGCAGTAGAATTTAGTTACTATCTCTTGAAAGCAGCAAAAAGAAAAGGTATTTCAGCTGACCTTCTTGGATGTATTACTAGCTAGCTCAGATCCAGTAGGAGCTGTAAGTGCAGTGACAGTAAAGTACTGATCACAGATCTCATTTCACAGTTTTAAGTCCTGAACATCTCCGGTTTGCTGGTACTGGTGTTAGTGTGTCAGCCTAATATGACAAATCCAACTGGACAGTCATATGTCCAATATGCCAAATTTAATTAATACCTAAACTTTCTGTTAATAGGATGTAATCTCAGCTTTTTTAATAACAAAATTCTAAGAACTGCAGGAGAAATAGTACTTATATACTATATAATAGTACTCTTTATGAGAGAACATAATTTAAAGAATTTAATAGTAGGCCTTTCATTTGGAGTGAAGGGCTGTACAAAGAAGAATGCAGTGTAGTTTTCCAGAGTGTTAGCACCATAAAATAAATGCTGACAACTAAAATATTTCTTTTATTCTCATGCCAATATTTGAGCACTGAGTGTGAGTTGTTACTTGCCTCTGTTTGCTGCTGGGGATGAGCAATTCCTTTGTCTCTGGGTTGGAGTAGTGGATCTAAGAGAAATAAAATTAAACTGATAGAAGATGCTTCCTTTTCTCACAGCTTCCTCTGAGATTGGAGGTTAGATGGTCTGTGGACTTGTGGAGAATCTGTAGGAGATATAAATACCTCACACTGCTAAGTGAATATTAGATGTACAAACATTGACTTACGATAAAAATTTGTGATGAAGCATTAGTTAGCTTTCAGCCCATCTTTTGCGAAAGTAGAATCATTAAGGAATAAGAATAGAGCTGTGTGGAGGAGATGTCAACAAACCATGCATTCTCATTTGTTTTTGCAGAATATACAATAAAAAGGCATAGGTAGAGACAATTTTGCATAAATAATAAATAATACATATATAAGTATGTAAGTAAGTTATTGTATGTAAAACTGACAGCAAGTGTTAAGGGTCCAGTGTTGATTCATAAGCAGTGAGAGTGTGGAAGAGGCATCTGACAAAACAATATAGTAAAATGCTATTTTCCATGTTCTTGGCAGATCTCAAAAGTGTCTGTGATACAGACTGAAGTGTTTTAACAAGGCCTTTAAAAGTACTCTCTCTGTATTTTGCTTCATAGTTGATTTTTTCATCCTCAGGTTGAATGCCCATTTTGAAGTGAACCTTGATTGCTCAGTCTCTCGAGCAGAAATGTACTCTGAATACCTCTCCACTTGTAGTAAATTAGCTCGAGGTGGAATCCTAACATCAACTGGATTTTATAAATGCCTGCGGTAAGACAAGAATTTATGCAGCAATAAAGAAGCAATTGTATGTTCTCAAAACTAACCTGTAGTTTTAGATTTCTTTGAGAAAAGATCTACTGAGTTGAAAGACATCCAGTTTTGGAATTTTAATTGAAACAAATGTTTAGAGTTTGTTTAATTTTATTTTGTTCTATTTCAAGATCTTTGAATGTGTTCCTTCTCTGCCTCTAGTCCTTCTAATTCTTTCTGAAGTAGTTTTCTGAGGTTTTGTAATTTTCACTTAGATTCTGTAACATCTCCTCTATCTGGGGGACCTGCTAGTCCTCAGTGATGAGCACTCGTATGCTATTGGAAAATCCTGCTTTGTTGTAAAGATGCAGGCATCTTTCTTTATCTATTACTCTGCACATAAGAGCAGTTAGGTAAAACAAAAACATTGTGAGAGTTGAGTTACTATGTTTATTAACATGGATTTATGTTGTGTTTGACAGAACTGTCTTTCCAAATCACACAGTGAAGAGAGTAGAAGATCCAAGTAACAATGGTCAAGCACATATACATGTGGTAGGAGTGAAAAGGAGAGCTATACCACTTCCCATTCAGATGTACTATCAGCAGCCACCAGCTTCGTCTACCCCAGTTGTCCGGGTTGATTCAATTCCTGATGTGTCTTCGTCTCCTTTGCCAGCAGGTTTTTAACTTAATTATGTATAAAGTATTTTGCATTGATCCTGAAACCATAAGAAAAGCCAGAAGTTTTTGAATATAGATTTGAAAGTGTTAGAAGTTGAGGCTACATGTTTTGAGTTTATTCAGTAATGTTGGGAATTGTATTGCAGTATTTCCTTGCGGGCCATTCTAGTCTTTGACATGTAACCCATAAGCTTTCCAGTCAGCAGACAAGCCATTGTTGCCATGTCATTAAATGAGACTCTGTAGAGCTGAGAATAGAAACTGCTTCATGTAGAATTGAAATTTCAAGTCTTGGATTTTTAAAAATATGTTAGTTAATGTGTTTGAAATAATCTCTGCTTCCAAACTTTTACTGTGTTTATTTCAACAGGAATCCCGCATGGGCTACCAAGTGTAGGAAATCACTATCAGAGGACCCCTATTAACCAGTCTTCAACTTTGACAGCAACACAGATGTCTTTTCCAATTCAAGGTGTTCACACTGTGGCACAGACTGTTTCTAGAATTCCACAAAATCCTTCTATTCATACACAACAAAATGCTCCAATGACTGTTATACAGAATAAAGGTCCAATATCCTGTGAAGTAGTGAAGGCCGCAGTAATACAGAGCTCTGTTCCTCAGTCTGCAGTTCCTGTTCCTATTGCAGTAGGAGGAGCTTCTAATCAAAATCACAGCACCACAGGCCAGCAGCCGTCTGTTACAGTTGTGAGTTCTCAGATGCTTCACCACCAACCTGTAATTCAACAACAGTCCCCACTGCACGCAGTGGTACCAGGACAGATACCTTCAGGCACTCCTGTTACGGTAATTCAGCAAGCTGTACCTCAGGGTCATATATTTGGCAGAGTACAAAACCTACCAGCATGCAGTTCAGCAGTTTCACAGGGTCAGCAGCTAATCAGCACATCATCACAACCTGGGCAGACATCATCTCAGCAGTCCTCTGTGGGTAACCAGCAACAAGATACAGTCATCATAGCACCACAGCAGTATGTCACAACCTCTGCATCTAACATTGTTTCTGCCACCACAGTTCAAAATTTCCAAGTAGCAGCTGGGCAGGTGGTTACAATTGCAGGTGTTCAGAACCCACCAACATCTAGAGTAGGGTTTCAGAATATTGCACCAAAGCCTCTGCCATCTCAGCCAGGTCCACCTGCTGTTGGGCAGCAGCCACAGCAGCAGCCTCCAGCACCATCCCAGCAAAGTGTAGTGATAGTAAGCCAGCCAGCTCAGCAAGGTCAGACATATGCACCAGCCATTCATCAAATTGTGCTTGCTAACCCAGCTTCTATTCCTGCTGGCCAAACTGTCCAGTTGGCTGGACAGCCGAGCATTACTCCATCATCTTCACCGTCCCCAGGTCCGGTCACAAATAATCAAGTCCCTACAGTTATGTCATCTTCATCTACCACTCCTCAGTCACAAGGACCCCCTCCTACTGTTAGCCAGATGCTTTCTGTAAAGAGGCAGCAGCAGCAGCAACATTCACCAGCATCATCACAGCAGCAGGTACAGGTACAACAATCGATGCAAATGCAAGTTCAGTCACAACAAGCTAATACAGGAGTTGGCCAGCCCAACTCTGGTGAGTCTAGCCTGATAAAACAACTGCTTCTTCCAAAAAGAGGCCCCTCAACTCCAGGGGGGAAGCTTATACTCCCAGCTCCACAGATTCCTCCACCTAACAATGCAAGAGCTCCTAGCCCTCAGGTGGTTTATCAGATGGCCAATAACCAGACACCAGGTTTTGGAGTTCAAGGACAGTCTCCAGCTCAGCAGCTGCTAGTTGGACAGCAGAATGTTCAGCTGGTCCCGGGTGCGATCCCACCCCAAGGGGCAGTGCAGACAGTACCCATTTCTAATTTACAGATTTTGCCAGGCCAGTTGATCTCAAACAGCCCAGCAACTATTTTCCAAGGGACTACTGGCAACCAGGTTACGATAACAGTTGTGCCAAATACGAGTTTTGCTACTGCAACTGTGAGTCAGGGAAATGCAACTCAGATCATTGCTCCAGCAGGAATTTCAGTGAGTGGAGCACAGACAGGAGTTGGGCTACAGGTGCAAACCCTTCCAGCTACTCAAGCACCTTCAGCTGGACAATCACCGTGTACTGCTGCTCCCCCATTCAAAGGTGATAAAATAATTTGCCAAAAGGAGGAAGAAGCAAAGGAAGCAACAGGTTTACACATTCATGAACGTAAGATTGAAGTTATGGAGAATCCTTCCTGCCGAAGAGGAGCTGCAAACACCAGCAATGGGGATGCAAAAGAAAATGAAATGCAGGTGGGAAGTCTTTTAAATGGGAGAAAGTATAGTGACTCCAGTCTACCTCCTTCTAACTCAGGGAAAACACAGAATGAGGCCAATCAGTGCTCACAAGTCAGTAATGGGCCATCATTAGAAATGGGTGAGAACGGAGCTCCCGGAAAGCAGAACTTTGAACAAATGGACACACAGGAAATTAAAAGTGATTTGAAGAAGCCCCTAGTTAATGGAATCTGTGATTTTGATAAAGGAGATTGTTCTCATTTGAGCAAAAACATTCCAAATCACAAAACTTCCAATCATGTAGGAAATGGTGAGATATCTTCAGTGGAACAACAAGGGAATTTGGATGCCACGCAGCAAGATACTGCCAAAGGTGATCAAGGGGAAAGAATTTCTAATGGGCCTGTATTAACTTTGAGTAGTTCACCTGTTGTAAGCGGTACACAGGAGGCTGCAAAACTGTTAACCCAGCAACTTAGTGGTACCAACACTGATTTACCTAATGGACCTCTAGCTTCAAGTTTGAATTCAGATGTGCCTCAGCAACGCCCAAGTGTAGTTGTCTCACCACAATCTACAGCCTCTGTTATACAGGGGCATCAAATCATAGCAGTTCCACACTCAGGACCTAGAGTGTCCCAGTCTACCCTGTCCTCCGAAGTTCGGTCTACTAATGGCACAGCAGAATGCAAAACTGCAAAGAGGCCAGCAGAGGATAATGACAGGGAAACTGTTCCAGGAATTCCAAATAAAGTAGGAGTTAGAATTGTTACAATCAGTGACCCCAACAATGCTGGTTGCAGTGCAACTATGGTTGCTGTGCCAGCTGGAGCGGATCCAAGCACTGTAGCGAAAGTAGCAATAGAAAGTGCTGTTCAACAAAAGCAGCAGCATCCAACCACGTATATACAAAGCATGGTCACACAGGTATGTTGCAGTGTTCTTTTTATGTTTATTCTGACTGTGATTCTGACTAATACTGTGAAATAACATGACTGAAAATGTGAGCTTGGTCGATATCTCTTGCATAGTATTTCAGATATTCAGAGGATGAAGCTTTCTGTTCTTCCACAGACTAAAGTTTTAACAGTTTACATACTTCTTCAGTGTCAGTGACAATAAAGGAATTCAAAATTTGCAGCTTGATAATACGCAGTGAGGAAGGAACTTCTGCTCAGTATTTTTTATTTAAGGGATTAACTGTTCTGAAAACAACAATGATTTGCTGGATGGTCTTGTGAAAATGTCAGCGTTGTTCTACATTTTGTTCTCGATCACTTCTGAGGGGTGAATATGTTTTTTTTTGGAAAAAACCACACCTGCATCTGGATGGCTGAAATGCATTGAAGTTCTTGCATTTAAAGTTGGTCTTCAAGGTCTTGCTTTGTGGGTTCACTACAGTTAGGAGAAAATACTATTTTGTAAATTTGTTGAAATATTTACATTTATTCATCACAGCAAATTCACAATGTTTATCAATGAAACAAACATTGTTTTGTTAGTTTTTTTTCCCTCTGTTTGCCAAGCTTTGTTGATGGTTTGTTGGGCTTTTTTGTCCCTTGATTGAATTTGTTGAACCTTTTGAAAGTGAAGAATTAAGTAAAGTTAACTTTACTAGAAATGAGGTATGGACATCAGAAGTATTAATAAGTAAAATAATCATGTTGGAGATCATTCCATTCCCTATAATTTATTTTAGTTTTGTACAAAGACAGAAAATTGCTCTCCAGAAAACCAATTCCTAACCCCTGGGTAGGAGCAAAGGGAATGGAAGGGTAGGTCTGGTAGTTAAGGGTTCTGACAGACCAGAGAGAGGAAATGAAGTCCTGAGTCTATGTTAGTACATTTTGATCTTAAAGTAACAGGTCTTNTTTTTTTTTTTGGGTTGGGGGTTTGTTTGCCTTTGACGAAGTAGAAGGCATAGACATGATGGGCTTATACAGACCTAGAGCTCAAAATCTGATAAGTCCTAGCTAATGCTACTTCATTTTCTGTGATAAGTTAGGTTGCTCTTAAAAACACTTTTGACTTTTCTAGTTGTCAAAAATCACCGTTAACAGTCAACAAGTTCCTTCCTTTTTTACTTTCTCTACTTTTTGCTTGTAACTGCAACAGTGCACAAAGTTAATTCTTGAAATGTATTTGGATGTCTTTGAACTCACTCCTAAATTTTTGCTTAGGTTTTGTTGGGGGGAGATCTGTATTTTTCTGATATGTTATCTTTCTTCTTAATAGAAGTAATTTGACCAAAATGAATAGTGTCTGTTAGCAGCATAGGGACAACATGCTAGATTTTCTGTAGTGCAGATATATTAGCTATGCCTTCCTTTTTACACCAAGTGTCTTTATTATACTGTTTGAATTTCTGTTACAGCTTTGCTAAGGATTTGGCTGAAGTACAAAATGCTGTGGCTGTCTCTTGAATAGAATATGTTGATTTATTCCATCAATATGTACCTGAAAAGAATTTGCAGTTGAGCCTCAAGCAGCTACTATACCATCAGATTTTAAGAATTTTGAGAAGGGAGTAATACATTTAATTATTTCATTTGATTATGATAATGTATATCATGATACTAGAGGGAGAGGATAGGAAAAAAATTTTTTTGTGCTGATAATTTCTTCTTTACACTATCCCTAATATCACTATCATTAATAGTTACTATATTTTTCATTACCTGTACAAACAGAAATGCTGCCTGCTGGGTTTGCCATTTGGTAGAAATTTGCATATCAGAAAAACTTGGTTTAATGTCTCCCTACCTGAAAGTTTGTTCATTCTGCTCTCTGTAGGATGCCTGTCCTTTCTTCAAAATTACAGAAATGTGGGAGAAATGAGTTAATTAGTTTTGAACTTGGTGAGAAATTTATTCATTAACTATTTGCCTTAGCCATATGTCTATATATTTATGAATCATGTCTATTATAATACTGCAAGTATGGACTTAGAGTTGAACCCATTTTAGAGTACTCTGTTCAGATACAGTGATCATCATAGTTTGGCTTAGGATTTGCAGAGATCTTTACCACTTCTTGAAAATTAATGTGTTGGATTATAAACACTACCAAAATCTCCCTGGCCAGCTCCTTTTCTTTCTCTAAAGCTGCTGAGCAGCTGCAATAGCCATTGCTTTTCTGGAAAAGGAGATGCTAAGTATTTCCAATATTAAGTCTGCTTTTAGGAGTATTTTTAAATATCCAGAAATTTAGCCAACGTCTCATAAACTTGGTGTGAATTCTAGTGATGACTTCATTTAAGATTAGGCTTTGTGTTATATTCTATTCTCTCCCTCACATTTTGAGTCTTCCTCATTTGTTAAGCAGCTTCCTTGTCCCTGACTCTTTTGAAATGCAGCAGCCGAGGAATACTTTTTTTTACTTGAGCATCTGCATTGTCTTATCCTCCCTAAAGTACCTAACTATATATTGGCTGTCTTGCAGAAGAAAAAGGAGAGCGTGTTTTTTCCTTAAACATTGTGAAATTTATTAGAAATACAATCCAGTGGAGAAAAACAATGAGGGACAGAGAATAAAGGGATATTAGGTATGGCAAAATTACATAGCTGCTGAAGCTTTCAATGTGTGATTTCCTGTTTGCTTGTTAGCTTAAAATTTTATTTTAAGCTACAGGTTGTATTTCAGAGAAGTGTGAAAGGGAGAGAAGAAAAAAAATAGTAATAAAAGTAAAACCAAACAGGAAGACTGAAAAATGAGATTCAGGATACAGAAAAAGGAGGAGAGTATTGGTTATGCAACTGCAGTAGGATTAGCTGTCATGAACTATAGAGAGGAGAAAGGGAAGATGCTTGAAGATAAGTAAGGATGACCAAATAGGGCAGGAGTAGAACAACAATCTGAAAACTAAGGAAAGCAAGAAAGCATTAAGTAATCTTTAAGGGAATGTAGAAGTTACGAGAAATTTGTTTCCTTACATGAATGGCAGTTTGAAAGCGGATGATACACCATCTTTGGGGAAAATCTTAATTTACATGGCCTATTAAAATAATGAAAATTGTATGCTGGCTCTTTATGGGACAGCCCATATAAGTGCCATTAAAATCCAGTTAGACAAATACAGGTTTCTTGTTTATATAATCTGATATTATTCTGTATTAATTGTATACCTCAGCAAAGCTTGTTGAGAAATAACTGTATGTATACAGAATATTTTAAAATTTCTTTCCATATTTTGCATTATGATAAAAAAGGGGGATCTATTAGTTATGTCAGAATAGGTACACATGATACACTGGGTATTGCAATTTTGTTCTTATATCTCCATCTTTATTTTGTAAGCTCATGAAATGTACTCTTGAGAGGAGACAGAACTGAGTACTAAACTTTTTTGGCTTTTTACTTTGATGTTCTCTGTGGTTTATGGCTTTCCTGAGGCATTGTGCTAGACTGGTGGTTGAAAAAGAAATGAGCAATTACCTATCTGTATGCTTTTCTTTGCCACATTTTCATATTCCTCTTCAGACGCTTCCAAAACAACTGTTGAACATAACCACGTTGGTTTGTCCCAATTGGTGTGTGTTTTAAAGGAATGCTCTGATACCATGCCAAGTTCTCAAATTGAGCATATCTGATTTAAATTGCTTCATCTGGCTTTTAAAGCAATGCCTTTCTTGCTCATCATTGTCATTCCCTCAAACAATGCACACCCATTTCTCTTAAGACTGCCCACTTGAAACATGCTTGTGTTGAAATTTAGGTGGCAAAATCTGTGTGGCCTTGGCTGTTTGCTCCTGCTCTCTGTTGATTGGAAAGCTGAGAATTACCATGCACCAGAAAGCAGGTGTGTAGCTCTGGGAGGTGTAATTCTTTCCTAGCCACAGAGCAAATGAGTTTCTCAGCTGGAAGTAGTGAAATACAGAATCTCTGTGCTTTTATTGCCCTTTACTTGTGAAGCACGCCATTGCAAGGAGCCATAAACTTTTCAGTAATCTTATAAGAAAAGAATATTTATTTTGGTGCCTACTTATCCACTTGACCCCTTTCTCACACTCAAATTCTTCTCTGCTTGTTTTCAGCTTATGCATTTTTATAGATGTGTTCTTTAGCATGAATAAGCTAAACACAATTCTGTCATATCAAGCTGTAAATCCTACTATACTTTTAAAATATTTTTACTAATAATTGTTTCTTTTTTAATTACATTTATTTACAGTGGCTGTACACATATTAGTGATGGGGAAAAAACGCAGCTTAATGCTTTTAAACTGCGTATGTCTCCACATGTCAACAGAATCCCCAACACACTGGGATGCACAGTGTTCTTTTGCTGGTGGCACAGCAGGCCTTTTAAATAGAATGTGCAGGTATCATGATGAAATAGTTATCTGTTCATGCATAAAGGGAATAGCGTCATTGGTTCGGTAAAATGTGGAGGCCACATCTGATCTCACCTCATAGTGTTTGTTACTCCTAGCACACAGGGAGCTTGTGTGCCCAAATGTAGGAGCTCTTGTGCATAACATTAAAGGAACATCTTAGTAAACAGTCCATTCTAGTTAGCAGAAGATTCTTAGTTGTACTCTTGGTTATCATGGCCAGGCTGAATTTCCTTCCCTTCTCCAATACCTCAGTCTAAAGTCAACCCAGTCTAGATAGAAAATTTCTACCTGCTTATTAAAAGTAGGCTCTAGTATCTGCTCTGTTAGTAGACTGTACAGGCATTCAGGGTTTGTATTTGTGTACTTTAGGGTTGAGTGTAAACCCTACTGAGATAGATGATGCTGCTCTATAGGTACCTTTCAATCCCAAGATCCTGTGAGAAAAGGGCTAAGTGGTGGCAGTTGCAAATTGTATCCTGGAGAGGTCTAATTTGATTATAAAAGGGTGTTGTGAAGCACTTTCAAGTGTAGTAGAGTCCTGGGCGTTTGTTTTCTTGGGAAACCTGGATTCATTAAATGTTTTTACTAGAGGAGGAAATTTTCTGGAATCTTTATGCACCAGGGAAAGACTTTACAATATTACTTTTCTCAGAAAGACTTCATTAGGGAAAAGTTAATGTCTGTCATCGTTTAAAGAAATAAGTGGATTTCCATGATGATTACATATGAGCACTGTAAAGTAGGTAGCACCTAGCAAGTCTTTCTAGGCTTATTTCTGTGAGAAAAACGAGTTGAATTTCTGAAAAACAAAGACTATACCTAATTTTAGTGATATCCCATGTATCATGCATTAGTAAACCAATACATGACAATAGAAGGAAAAGGAAACCAAAAATTAGCATTGATCTTTATTACTCTTCCTGATCTCTTGAATGAAGAGAGGAAAGCTTCGTGATGTTTGACTGTAAAGCTTTAATTTATTAAATAAAACAAAAAAATGCTAGGAGCATATCTAACTTTGCTTTATCTGTTGATTTAAAAATATAATCAAAAAAGCTGATAGGCAAGCAATGGGTTTGTCTTAAAAAATACATGGATGTTGTGTCCACCAAGTTTGAGTGAAACTACTCCACAGTAGAGCAGTAAGAAGAAATATTAAACAACAGTAACTATTTTGCATGTTTCTTTTCAATTTATTAGCTTTTTTTCTCACAGGAAAAGAAGGGAAGTGGAAAAAATGGGAGGGGAAATTGAATGATAACCTTTTGTCCTGAAAATTTGTTTCTCTTTCTGAGCTCTTTCATTTTCAGTATGCAACATTTTGTGTTGTATATCTCAGATCAACTTATTTAAAATAAACAATTTTTCAATGAGATGATATTAAAACCTTTGAATACCACTAGGAGAGCTTGCCAGAGAAACCCTTGAGAAAATTCATAATTCCAGATTAATTGCAGGGTTTGCTTTGAATGTAGTAAATAATACATGAACCACACATTGAATGATGAGAATTAAACTAAATACTGAATTCATTCAGTAAGCTCATTTTCTCTTCAGCACATTAAATAAGATGGAAGTTCTACAGGGATAAAAAGTCACATAAAAGACCATCAGAATGTGTTGATACTGGGATGCCAAGTGAAGGTTGCAAAACAAGCTGTACTGCTGACACTCCATTATTTTACTTGCAGCTTCATTTTAAAACTGCCTTTTTAAGGGGGTGTTGATATTAAAAGGCTCCACTTGTGTTTACCTTTTGTTAGAAGATACCTTGGGAAGGATTCATTACCCATTCTGTAAAATAGCTTAAAGGTCTTCAGTAGAAAATCATTGCTGAGTTCAAAGGAGTTTGTAGTTATAACTGATGGACTCACGTCCTTTCTTACATGTTGTTATATATGTGGATGGATGGATGGATCACAGTCATAATAAGTAGTTGTACTGTATTCGGAAGTTTTACAGAGTTTTTCCTTATTTTTATCATGTTTCATTGCTTGGATTTGGGATGTGTTTTGCTTTTGATCAGGCTTTTTTTGGGTCATGTTATTGGTAGTATAATCTGTGATAGTTATTAACTCACTAGCTTGTGTGACTGCTCTCCACAATGCCAACAGAGATCAGCAGGAAGAAAATGTAAGTCAATATAAGAATGAAATGTTAGAAATTGAATTAGCTATTTGTTTCTTTGTAGTGGAAGTCTAAAGTTACTCAGTAACAGAGCTGTAAAGATCTGAACGTGTGCACCATTAGAAAGTGTTTGCTTTTAATATTCTTACACAGACTTGGAAGTAATTTTATTTGATGTCTTTAGAGTGTGAATTTGTTTTCAAAGAGTGGGGAAGAAAAGTATGTTACATCTTCATCTCTAAATAATAGTCAAAAGCTTATTTTTTCTGCTGTCATCATCTTTACAAACTTGCTGAACAGAGCCTTCCAGGAAAAAGAAAGAAAGACAAGAAACAATATTCTGACAAAGACACTGTTTAGAAATGGAAAGTTCAGGATTCAGTATCCATTTTTCAGAAAAATAAATAAAATTGGTTTGGGTTTATATATTTTTAGGTAATTTCAAAGATAATTTTAGTTGAGTGTTAAGTGTCTTGTTACATTGCAAGGGAGCATAATTTTGCCTTCTGAAATATTTCTCTTTTCATTATATACAAGTTGTACAGCATTGTCAGGCATTCTGAGCATGTGGTGCTATTCCCTGTCCTGATGATACTGCAATGCCTTGAATTTGCATGAGGTTTTTTTTTTCTTTTCTTAAATAACAAAGGGTTTGAAAAATCATGTTAACCTTTGCTCCACTAGTGCCCTTGAGAAATTTCTTTGCAGTCATAATTCTGCATTTGAATTCGCGCATTAAGTTTATTATTTGAATATTAGGAAGTTCTGCATAAGTACTACACTGTAGAAGTTGTATGTCCCTCGTGTTACTGTGTCTTACTAATGCTTATTCAGAGTATTAAAAATTCAACACCTGTGGTGGATTAAGGTGTAAAACAAAAAGTCTTTCAACAAGCAGTAAACTGTATGTCAAGTCTAGAAATAATCCCTGTTTAAAATTGTTTTAACTTTTTCTACAGAGCACGCCTGCAACATCGATACCAACAGTTCAAGTACAGGGCCAGCAGATGAATTTGCAGCCACCTTCATACACTGCAGCAAGTCAACATGCAGAGCAAATGAAAAAACCTGGACAGAACTTCATGTGTTTGTGGCAATCTTGTAAAAAGTAAATAGCTCCTTTATTTACCTTTTACTGATACGTAACAGGTGCTGGTATATAGAAGGTGATTCTACAAGTTCCATCCATTCTGTTTCCTTAAGTAACATTATACTTTGTCAGTGGAGAAAAGAAAAAGTGAAAAGTGTTGAGGAAGTTGAATGAGATGGGGGAAGGCAAGACACTTAACTGCTCTCTGTTATACTTCAGAGCATAAAATGAGTAATATGTGATTTTCTTGCTATATATTGATTCTTCAGTAACAAAAAGTAGTTGTATAGTTAAGTTTAAAAGAATTCTGAGCTCTGAAGTTTGTTCTCTGTGTTGCAAATAGAAAAATAGTTCCTGTACTGCAGTTACAAATCATGTCTTGACATTTTCTTGTGTTTCCAGTTTTGCAAGAGCAGGGTGTTGTACTTCAGTGTCCTGGTCACAGTCTTATTTAGCTTATGACTCATTTTGGTAATTATACCATTTGTGTTCCAGAGGACGCCATTGTCTTGAAAGGAAGTAATAAGAAACTGGGTCTTAAGACTAGACAGCCATGATTTAAATTTTTTTAAAATTTGCTGCTGTTGTTCTTAGAGAGGAGTGAACTAGCAGACATTTAGATGTAGGCTTATAAAAACTTGATACAACTCTTTTGAAAAGTATGTGTATCTTGACACTGATTTTTAAAATAACTTAGGTTTGTGAATATGCTTAGTTTCTGGGTAAGGGCAGAGTTGGTGAAAAAAAGGTAGTTGTCAACAGCCACTTTGAAAACTGGAGACGAATCATGAGTGAGAAAAATTGCATAACATATAGGATGGTATGAAAAAGAGTAACAGGCCTCATTGCTGTAGGATGACAAAGGGAGTATAAAGCTGATTTAACAGAAAGCTGGTGGGAAATTCAAAAAATTGGGATGAAAAGATGGAGAATTTTAACTGTTTGGAGCCGATAGTGAAAATAAGGCATTTGAACAGAATTATAGGAATACTGAATGGCAGTTAGTATGAAACCCCCAAAGGTGTAATTTCTCTTTCTTTCATTCCTTGCAAACATAATTCTAAGATCATTCAGTCAATCAAGACATAGAGATCTGGTGCTTTTTAAATCATTGCCCTGTTTTCACTTTAAAAGTGATTTTTCTCTTTTTGATAGGTGACACTTCTCTATGTAAGAAATACATGTAAGGCTTTACTTACTCTGTAGTTCCCTCCCTTACTACTAATAAATAGAACCATAGAGCCATAGTCTGCTGGCTGCACAGTAGATGCCTTAACTCATGCTTAGGTATGGGGGGGTTGCATTGAGGTTGAAATGAAAGGCTGGGGCAGTGTCACAGCAGAAGCCTTGCCAGCTTATAACATGGCAAAGAGTTTGCTGAACTACAGTTTTAAAGTGTAAGTCACCAAATTCATTTCATGTCTAAGGTTACATAGGATGAGCTGTGTTGAGGCAGGAGGAGGAGCACAGTAGTATTGAATTATCTTATATTATCAGTCTTTTTGTAGTCTGTCTTAAAACACTACTCCAGAAGGTTTACCTGAGACTGAAGTTCAGGACTACAAGGCCATTGATCTCTGTATTTTACTCCATGCCTAGTGTATTATTTCTGTTGCTTTAGTTTATTTAGCTGCTACTTCCTGTATTGCTTTTTGTTCATGGTTAAGTTTCATTCTTCTCAAAAGCTTTCAGAGGTTTTTGCATTAATTGATTAAGTTCACATGACACACAGCTCTTGTTTTAATGCTGTCACCTTTAAAATAGTTATTTCAGTCCCACCTAAAACCAGTTTAGGTAAACATTACACTCAACATTCTCTGTGGTGAAGAGAGAACCAAAATGTTAACATTTTCCTCAAATATATATTGTTTGTTCATATTCCTTGAACAGCCTGATTAAAAACAGGTATATCAAATCTTCTGTAGGCTTCCTGGTTCTGTTAGACATAAAGAAAAATCTGGAATTGCCACCTGTTCTTTTTTTATTTGTAGCTCTCAATCTTAGCTGTTTTTATTGAGTAGTTCAAGTGGGAAACAAGAAGATTCTTTTGAGTGGGTCATTAGTCTGTGTGAACTTAACATGCACTTCTTGGTTTCATTCTTGATGGCTTAGCAGTTTTTTTCCCTAGGATTCAGCAGACAGTTTCATCACAGTAGAATGATAGAATACTGGGGGTTTTCTGTGATATTTGTAGTTAACTGGAAAGATATGACAGGAGGCACATTTGAAAAAGTAATTTTCACCTTTTTCTCTATGCATGTTCTTTAGTTTAATTCTCAAAAAATACTAGGATTATGTTTTCGTTCAAAGACACAATGCAGAAGTCAGTGAAGGCCTTAAATATTTTATTGTGAAGCAGGATAAATACGAATAAATAAAATAGTATGTTCTTTTCCTAATTACTAATTTGGCTGCTCCAGTCAGCAACCTTCCAGTGGTGTGTATTGGTGGTTTAGTTTGGTTTGGATTATTTTAGAACTTAATTAGGAAACATTAGACCAAGATTTGAAATGCCACAGATTTAGTAGTGTCTAAAGACTACAACGAGATGAGGCTGAATTATGCAAATACTTAAAATGATTGGCCTCTGCCAGATGTGTTCACATTTAGTTTCTGAAGTGGAAGTAAAATTCTAAAAGGTGTCAGTCAGCACGTTACTTTGCATTAAGGATGTAACAGAAAGTAGGTGTTTTCCTTTGAACTTCAGCTGTCTGCAAGTACTGCTAATTTTATGCAGCTTAATTTAAAAGCTGCTGTTTTGTTTCACAGGTAGGCAGATGTCTGCTCTTCAATTGCTTTGTATTTAAAAAGTAAATTGAAAATGCTATTGAATTCCAGTGCCTGTCAAGTCAGCTATTAATGTTCTGTTCAGCAGTTGAACAGAACCATGGATGAATTAAGTGTGTAGGCAAGATCTAGACTGAACTGACCATATTGTCAGTACGTAAGGTTTTTTTATTACAATAGTTGAGTGTTTCTTTAAGGAAAAATAGTTTTTCTCTGCAAAATGGTAGTAGGTTTGAATCTTTTTAGGTTAGTGATTGAAGTGTATAACACTGAATATATTAAACAGTGAATGAGCCAACATAGCTGAAATAGCTTTATTTTCCTGAAGCTTTGCCACGTTGAATGAAATGTTTTGCACTGTATTTTGGATTTCACTTAGGCCATGAATTTTTTTCATCTGTGCCAGAAATTATTCATAAGATGGTTAGTGCCAGGCTGAAGCTGATTCCCCTTTATTGTGGAAAGATCATTCTGTCCTCTGAAACACCCACTGTTGAGCCAGTGTAGATATGAAACAGTTTTTTTCATTTCCGACTATGGGTTATGTGGACCAACAGTAAGAGGCAGATATTTCTCCTTCTCAGCTTCCCCTCAGTAAGAGGTAACTGGCATGTAAAAGATGAATGCTTTTAAAGAGAGTAGTATTTATTGCCAGTGCATAAGGTAACTGCTGTATTACAGGTGGTTACTGCAGTAGCATTCAGCTTATAACTAAGACTTGTCTGTGGGTGAAATTAGATCTTTGATGCCTTTACAGTGTTCAGGTATCAGTATCTGTACATTTAGGCCTAGGCATCAGTTGCAAGTATGTTTGCATAATGGACACTACTGAAATGAGTAGTGGGATGTGGAAGGAGGTGGCTGGATCAAAGCACTCACTGATCTGCTGTTCATAAGCTGAGAGTGTGTGAGGGCAGCTGGTGGCAAGGACTTCCCAGATTGCAGCAGCTAGGTTTCTAGACCTGTTTGGTCCAAACGTTAGGTGGGTATTGATGAGCTGGGTTAGTTGTATTGAAGTGAATTTTAAACAGCTAAATCTTTTGGCCTTTTTTTCTCTGTTGGAGTAAGGGGCTTAATTAGTAACACTTAAGATATATAAAGTGTATGTCTAGACTAAAAAACCTCAATGTTTGAGTCATTCACTATTTTCATGTCATGTTTTTTGAAATACAATGATTCTCCTTTACCAGCTTTTATATGTTACAATAGCACATCATTTGTCTACATGAGATTGGAGGTAGCCTAGGTTGCAGCAGTCATGCATTGGTGGAGTTTGCAGTCTTAAAAAATTCAGGTCAGGTAAGGAGTAAAGTCAGGCTCTTGAACTTTAAGAAGGCAGACTTCTAGCTGTTAAGGGAGGTTCTTGGGGACAAAGGAGTGGAACAGAGCTGGCAAAACTGGAACTGAACCTGGCAAGGTACGTAAAAAATAACAGGAAGGGCTTGTACTGGTACATTAATCAGAAAAGGAGGGTCAAAGGAGGTGTGCCCTTGCTGGTGAAGAGGTAACAGCAAACAAAACTAGCATGATTTCACCAGGGGAACATCCTGTCTGACCAAGCTGTGGCTTTCTGTGATGGAGTAACTGCATCAGAGGGTAAGGGGAGGGCTACAGATGCCATTTATCTGGGCTTCTGTAAAGCCTTTGACGTGGTCCCCCATAACATCCTTCTTTCTAAATTGGAGGGAGATGGATTTGATGAGTGAACTGTTAGCTGAATTAGGAATTGGTTGGACAGTCACATCCAGAGGGTGTGACCCTCTTCTATAAGAGGGTGGTGATCAATGGCTGAGAGTCTTGATGGACATAGGTGACACATGATGTCCGTCACGGGTCTGCACTGGGACCAGTGTTACTTAATATGTTCATTAATGACAGGGGTGAAGGGATCCAGTGTACCCTCAGCAAGTTTGCAGATGATACCGAGCTGAGTGGTGCAGCTGACACACCTGAACGATGGGATGTTGTCCAGAAGGGACCTGGACAGGCTTGAGTAGTGGGCCCATGGGAATCTCATGTGGTTTGACAAGACCAAGTGGAAAGTGCTGCACCTGGACTGGGGCAAACCCTGGTACCAACACAGGCTGGGGATGGACAGATGGAGAGCAGCCCTATGAGAAGGACTCGGGGTGCTGGTGGAGGAGAGGCTGGACATGACTCAGCCATGTGTGCTTGCTTGATGATTCTGCCTGTCTACTGTGCTGCTCTGAGACCCCACCTGCAGTGCTGCATCCAGCTCTGGGATCCCCAGCATAGGACAGACATGGACCTGCTGGAATGAGTCCAGAGGAGGGCCACCAAGTTGATCAGATTTAAATAAGGCTGAGTCTGACTGCCAGTGAAGAAGGAAAAGTGGGAGAAGGAATATAAGAGATTCTCTTCTATAAATATATTTCTATATTATATAAACTTCATCTCGTTCATAGTTTGTTGCTGTATTTTGCTTGTATTGCAGAGAATGGGTCTGTTGGAATTAACATGCATTATTTCTTTGGTGAAGTGTAAGTAGAAAATAGAACCATGATATTTCAATCAGATTTGGAAAAATCATACTGACATTTCTTGGTAGCTCACTGGTAGTCTATGTGTGCATATTTTTCCCTTTAAAATTTTGCAACTTTCCATTTATCAATGCATGTCTCAATTCAGGAAACAAAAAAGGTTAACCACTGTGAGTTGATGTTTGTTATATTTGTACCTCACCATTAAGTGGGGGGAAAAAAAATAAAATGGCCCATCCCTCTTTTTGTAGGTGGTTTCAGACACCATCGCAGGTTTTCTATCATGCAGCAACCGAACATGGAGGAAAAGATGTCTACCCAGGGCAGTGCTTATGGGAGGGATGTGAACCTTTCCAGCGGCAGAGGTTTTCCTTCATCACCCATTTACAGGTGCAGATTTTCTTTCACATATTACTTCAGACAGCAGTTGGAATTTCATGGTAAATTTCCGCACACCATTCTTACTGTCTTTCTCTTTTCCTCAAACAGGATAAACACTGTTCCAGAGATGCTTTGCTTGCAGGATTAAAGCAAGATGAACTTGGACAAGCAGGAAATCAGAAGCCTTCCAATAAGTAAGAGATTTGAGCCTCATTAACAATAGAAAAACAAGAGAATTAGAAATTATTGAGAGAATTTGTTTATAACTTGTCTTATCAGGTGAAACTCTGCATATGTAAGAATCTGTAATCAAATTTGAGGTCCATTCCAGTAAGACAAAGAGAGGAATAGATTCTGATGTAGTTGCAGTAATCTTAAAAAAGGACAGGTAATTCTTTAAAGTATATGGGTCAGAATTCTATGTTGAACATGGTTCTCAATATGTTCTCCTATTTTTTTGCCCAGCTGTACAGCATTTTATAATGTTCCTTATAACAGGGAAGTGCTTGTAATACAAATGGGAATTATTTATTGTGTACAGTTCATGTGTCACATAGCTGAGATGGATTGTCTTGTAACTTGCTGTATTCCTTCCAGTTTTGTGGTCTAAATTTGGGCTGATTTGATCCAGGGACTGTTGTAATAAACTTTCCTTTAAACAAGCAAGCAAGATAAATGATAAAGGCTTCTCAGAGTCTTCTGATTTTGTGTTGCTGTTGTGAAAGCAGATTTGGCTCTTCTCTTTCCCAGAATGATTTCGATCATCTGGAATTAATATTGGAGAGTGCAACCCCATTGGTTGTGAGGTTTGGGGGCTGGTGTTAATAGTGGAGGTATTCAAGGTTCAGTTACTTGTGTGTGTTAAGACCTGGCCTTTGTTAGTAACTGACTGGAACCACTTTAGATGTAATTACACGGTCCCAGGCAGATTTTTGTAGTTCTGTTCTGTGGCTTGTAAAACTGCTACCAAGCTGCTGGAGGCAGCAGAGGAAGTCAAGTTATGAAAACTGGGAAATTTAGTTTGAGAGTCCTTTTATTTTTTAATATAAGAAACCATCTTAACACAGATGTATAATTGCTTTATGGGGCCTTGTTTTCATTAAAGTGAGCAACACTCAGACCTTGGAAAACCATAAAAAGAATTATGGTAATGTAGTCTTAAGTACTTGGTAAGTGGGAAGTGTAGGGCTGACACCATCTACTAGCATGATGTGTACTTAACTCTGCCTTTTCATAATGTTCCATCACACAGACAACACGTTCCAGTAGCTATGTGTCCTCACAAGCTTCTTTTGAATTGGCACAGGTACTCATAGGAGAAAAACCGTTCATACATCCCTTCTTTGGAGGCAGAATTTCCTAATTAGGTCAGATTCAGAAAGCAGGAATTTACATGCATAACCAGTTCTTGCTAAAATACTAAGACTGCAATATCACAAGATACTAAGCATATGATTTCAGAACACAAATTGAAATGAGAACATTCCTCTGCCCAAAATAGGATGTTTTATGTCTTGAAAAGATGTGCAGATGTGGTGTATAGGGACATGGTTTAGTGGTGGATATGGCAGTGGTTAATATTTAGACTTGGTGATCCTAGAAGTGTTTTCCAGTCTAAATGATTTTATGATTCTGTTTTGACTCTCTGTGACATCCCGTGTTGCTTCTCATGGCTGTGCATTGATTACGGTGAGGGAGCTAGCTTTAGTTTTTGTTAGATTGCATGGTAATTCAATTTGTTTTAAAAAAATGCTCATAAAACAAAGGAGTGGGCTTGCCACTCTTTTGTGGGATCTGTTTGCCTTACTGTCACTTGAACACCAGTACAGGAGATGGGCTGAAACAAAAGGAAGAGATGAGACCTTTCTCTGGCAGCACTCACAGCAGTTAATACCCTTCCCTGTCTTGTGAGAACATAAAGGTTCCCTTTCTGTTACTTTTAGTCTCCTCCCTCAACAAACAGGAAGGTTTTAGTGAAGTGTAGTGTGTCCCCCACATTACCTTACAGCACTGCCCCAGAGTTCTGTTTGCACAACTGAAAAGAACATCCACCAGCTACATGAGAGAGACAAGACTTGATAATTTGCTTTCCAGAATCAAGACTTGTCAGATGAAACCTTAAGCTCACTCCAACTGCTCACCTCAAGCTGTCTTACAGGTTCTTGTTTGAAAGCTGTCTTGCAAGGTCATGACTTAATTTACATTTTTCTGAGTCCTAGAAGTGTGTCAGATATATCAGCTCACAACTGATAGTCCATATCATTAAACTCTAGTATGGAGCTCTGAAGCAGCTGAAAAAAACCGGGTACTGAGACAAAGCATGTTTGAGTCATCAACTTTTAGACATTTATTAGGTGAACCTTCTTCACTTAATCCCTCACTATTTGGTAAAAATTACATCTACCTCAGACTTCAGATGGTGAGTGTTGCCGGTGCTGGAAGTAAAATGAACACAATGTAACAGATGAGGGCCCATTCCCTAATCATCTGCCTATCATAACACCATACACACTTGAAAAAATCTGCACTGGCTTTCCTAGAACCAGTTAGGCAACGTAAAGCTGCATTACAGAATTGGTTTTATACCTTAATTCTGTATTTCTTTGCATTTCAAGTTTTATTATTTTAACTCTTCCTTTTCTGGTTTTCAGAGGTAGCTGAATATTACATTCTGGAAGGTCAGGTAGTGCTAGCAGTTTAACTGTGTGTTGACTGTAGCTTTATGCATTGGAATCCTTTTGGATTCATGGTAATTTTTTTTTTCCTTGTTTCCACTGAAGCAAAGGTGAATATTCTTTAAGCTGTGTGGGAGTGGGATAGGAGTTTACTTTAAGTAACAACATAAATGGTAGGGTTTGAAGTTAAGTTGATACTACGATTAAATAAATTAAAGAAATCTAGATATTTAGAGAGAGAGATGCTTGCCCACAGACACAAGTGAATTCATTTGGTGTCTCAGTAACTTTTTATCAATTTCTTTTTTCTTCAAACTTAAAAATAGAAGATAATTTTTTATATGTTCATAATTTATTGCAGTTGTCCCTTTTTCAGTATTTCCAAAATAGTAATTCAGCTTTCTAAAATATGGTATGACAACTGTTGAAGAGAGACATTGTGAACAGCCTCCATTGATGAATCCTTGTGCTTCTCAGTACAAGAATGTAAACAAAAATGTTCCAGAAACTAAAAAGACAAGAATTGTTTTACTGTGGTACTTGGTCTTCTATAAACATGTCATTGCCCACCAGTTTCTTAATTCAGCCCCTGCTGTTCTCCTTTTACTTTGTAAAGCCTTTTATTTATTTCATACCTTATATATTTTATTTTATATATTTTTATATTGTATATATCATTTCTATTTGGGGAGGATGCCAGAGTGATTATGAGCTAAGGTGTTAGGGAGGAGTCTGTCTGTTGCTACAGTAACCCAGTTTTTAGGTGGGCTGCCTTGCTGTTAGAACCTCAGATTGCTAAGAAAGTCTGTCTAAATAGAGAATTCAAGTTTAATTCTTAGAATATTCACTTTCAGTTTAAGAGACCTAAATAAAACTTCTACAGGCTTTCATTCAAGAAAATAGAACATTTACATTTGATTTATGCTGCATTTACAAGTAAGCACTACTTATACTTCTTAATCAGCTTCTACTAGGGTATTAAAAGACTTCATAATAGTATTGTTCAAAATATTGAAGTGTGGTGATACTTTTCACCACTAATACTGCAAATAGTCTTTTAGGATAACATTAGGAGTCTAAATCATTAAGTGAAGTTGCATATTTATACATTCTGAACTCTGATGGCATGAGTAATTTCCAAGTTTTTACATGAAATACAGCTTTTACTTCAGTGTTAATATTGAAAATGGAGAAATTGCTTCTGCTATGTTTGTTATACCCTGCTTAATTTATTAATCTCAGTCTAAAAGCTGCAGTAACAGGTAATTGGTTTTACAAATGTTTGATATGATTTAACAATTACATGTTTTATGTCTTAGAACATAACTTATTTTATATTGCTCCTCACTAATCACAGTTAATATATATTTATATTGTCTTAGTGTCTAATGGTCCCAATGAGCAGTGTCAAGTTTTGAGTAGTTGTACTTTAAGGACCTTCTGGCCAAATCTCAGATGGCATTTGCATAGCTGCTCTCACAGTTCCTGTCTGATAAAACATCCCTTTAAAGTGGTACACTTCAGGAGATAGTGTTATTAGTGCAATATATTACTTTTCCATCACAAATGTCAGGGGTGGTGAGCAGTACTTCTTCAAGAGAAGTATTTATTGACATAAAATAAAGTGCATGACTCTTCTGAGGGCTTTACAAAGGCTTATCTCTGCAGAAGGAATCATGTATCAGCACCAAGTGTTAATGGATCTTTGTGTGTCTGTTCAGATAGGTTAAAAATTGTAAAATAAGTTTTCCAAGTTATTAATTGTCTAGAAAGCAGTGCAAAGCTTATTTTTATTAATTCTTTCTTTACTAATGTAGGCAGCCAACTGCAGGGGCTACTGCCTCTACTCCCAGAGCACAGAAGGCCATTGTGAATCATCCGAGTGCTGCCCTAATGGCATTAAGGAGAGGATCAAGAAACCTGGTCTTCAGAGATTTCACAGTTAGTATTGCTTGAATCAAGTATTAGATATTAATTGTTGCCTGCTACTAACTGCAGGGCTTTTACATTTTTTTGTCTTTACTTTCATAGGATGAAAAAGAGGGACCAATAACTAAACACATCCGATTAACAGCTGCCTTAATATTAAAAAATATTGGTAAATATTCAGAATGTGGTCGCAGGTAAGCACTGTATAATTTTTCTGGTATCAGTGGGCACTGTTGTTTCTGTTCTTTCCAGTACCAAACAATAGATAGGTTTTACCTATCTTTAAAAACCCCAGTAAGTATATTGACAGTACAATTTCTCTATCACCTCTGCACTGTGTCCTTACCCACACAAATTCTCTGTGCCATCTTACCTAAAGACAGCATTTGTGATCCAGATGATTGAAAAGTGGCTG
>VWZP01007499.1:34684-59684 GCA_013396995.1 Dicaeum eximium | reverse complement strand
GTTTTTGAAAGCTTGTTGAGGGGAGGGATCAATTGGCAACAAGTGTTTCGTATTACACAATACACAGCGTACGACTCTTACAGATGTCTTTGAAACAGGTAATCGCAAAATTTCTCTTATATGTATTTTCTTTGTTATAGATTACTTTAGTGTTACTACTCATTACAACTGATGGAAAATGTTCTGTGCTTTCCAGTGAACATCATCTCACTGGAGCATAGTCATAAAGAATCCTTGTTGTGGCTTGGGTCTACCGCATCTTCTTGAAAACAAGTATAAATTTCTTTGGGGAAAAAAACCAAACCAAAACTATATTGCACTGATTGCAGATTAGATGTATTTTTTAAATGAGGAATTCTCTTATATCTACAGTTACATTTCTTCCTTCAAAATGTTTTGCGGCACAGTAAGGATGCTTAAAGCATCTCTTGCCAAAGTAAACATAATTCCTCAATCATCAGCTTGAATCCTCTAGGAGTTGTGAAGCTGTCAGCACAGTAACACAACACTCTGGTGGCCCGTGGTCTGACTCCACTGAAAGCTATTGCAGCATGCCTGCCTGGAAGGAGGAAACATTGATCACCTCTAGATCAGCTCTTTTTTCTGTTATTTTATGCTTGGCTGTGCTTGGTGATGCAGTTCCTGGTGTTCCCTGCGTAGAGTGTGATGGCAGGGCAGAACTGCACAGCCACTGGTTTTTTCTTTTTTTCTTCATTCATTTTTTTCATTCATTTTTTAAATTTCATTTTCTTCATTCATTTTTTCTTGCTAGTTTCAAACTTCAGAGGGAGGTAACCAGGAGGGAGAAGCCCCAGAGTGTGTAGTGAGGTGTGAGTTCAATTCCCATCACTGCCCACGATCTGCTGACGTGCAACAGCTGCAGATGTGTACTCATCCCATTGTGCTTCCTCCCTCCCCTGCCTTTTCTACCAGGTAGCTGCTGGGCATTCCTGGCCTGAGTGGGTGCAGAGGGCTCCATGGCTGGTGTCCCTTGGCTTGCTGGATCAGGGGATGCACTGTGTGCAGGCTGCAGAGCGTGGCAGGGGCAGCGAGCTGAGGGAGCCCAAAGGTTGCTGGGTGTCCTGTGTGGCAGAGGGTGCACCTGCAGCACGTGGGGCTACAGCTCTGTGGGGGCAGAGCAGCTGCCTGGAGCTGGATGGTTTTAGTGGTTTTGGTTCATTAATTTCTTCCCTCCTCACCAAGTACCAGTTAATGCAAAACTAGCACAATGGTTCCCCTAAGAGGAGTGAGGGGGATTTCATTTCAGAGGGGTTTGAATTCATGAATAATTTTCAAGTGGTACACAATTCAAAGCTGATTCTAGTGAGTAAAGTTATCACCAGTTTGTTTGGTGAGATGGCAGTATCTTCTTAAATTACCACTTCTTCAAAGCCATCTTGGTTTTAAATCCTGCTGTGTGTGCTGTATTTCCCCCGTACCAAGTATCCCTCTATTGTTATTAGAAATATTTGTTTAACTAGTCCTCTAGGAAAAGCCCTGCAATTCCAGATGTAGGCCTTGACACAAGACCATGTATAACGTACATTCCTTGTCCTCAAAAACCCTGAATTTTTGTAAAAGGCTCTGGAATTTACAGTGAACTCTGACTTCTTCCATGAGTTATTTTCTACCATCACTCTTGCTACTGTACCAAAGGATCAAGAAATGTCTGGCAATTTTTGATGGTCTTTATAATACTCAGCGGGTTATAAATGTCATCAAAATTTTAGGGCTAATTATATGACAACCTGCTGCCAAAATTTCTTTTGTTTGGCTCCTGCAGTAGTTGGTGTTGGATTACACTCTGGGTTTGAATGTTTACCATGTGTAATGGACACTGACTTTATTGCTGTCAGCCCCTGTACTTACTGCACACTGCAAGACAATGAAGATCAGGTCAAGCTTTATTGTTGGTGGGTGAGTCTGGGAGTTGTGAGTGATATTGGAAGAATCAAGTTTAAGTCAAGTTCCAGATCCCAGCCTGTGCTCTTCCAAAACTTCATCTCCTTCTATACAAGTAGTTACTTGTGCTCTTAAGTGGTTTTCTTACTAACCTACTGATTAGAAACTTTAAAAAAAAAAATCATAGACACTCCATTATTTTGAAAACTGCTCCATCTAATTAGTACTCTTCACTTACTGAAACTGGTGATATACTTCATTGTCCTTATTGTCATCTCTACTAATTATCAAGTATTGATCAATGTGAATATTGTAAGGTGTACTAATAATGAAAAATCTTGCCAGCATAGCTCAACTGTAACTCTCACACCTGTGCCAGCCTTACCTATGGAGCTACCTCATGAATGTCAGTGGACATAACTCTTGGAAGCAAAGGGATGCCTGGAATTTTGCTCCCAAGGCAGGCCAGGTCTCCTGCACTAAAATCCCCTGAGGGTATTTCAGTGAAGCTGCTCCCTGCTTTGGTCGGCACTTGTCCTGCGGAGGGCACGCCCAGGGGTTTGGATCCTGCCCTGTTTGCTTCCCACAGCAGTATTCCACTCTGCCCTGAACCCCTCCATGTTTTGCAAGGCCCAGGGTGGATGGACTCTTTGCCACCTGCATTTGTTTTTTCTAGCTTGGAGCACCTGCAGACTGGCAAGGCAGGGTGAAGACTAACTTAAAACAAATGAGATGTAAAGGAGGGGGGGCCCAGACACCACAGGACAAGATAAGTGCATGTGCACAGAAGGAACAGGAGCTGCCTTGCTTTCCCAACCACACCACTTGAACCAGAGTCATTTGAAACCAAACACTGCCAGCTGAGAGAAAAGAATTTATTAGAAACTGTTAAACACTACACGAAAGTAAATTTTAAGAGTATTTTTTTCAGTAGACAGCACTCCAGCCTACATACACAGTACTGTGGACTTTGGACAGCCACCGTGCTTGTAAGGTATATATTTAGGATGAGACATTCAAGCAGCATGCACAGTGAGAAAGGGGAAGGGCTAAAAGGAAAACCCTTTTGATTTGCATAAATTCACAGAAGGTACACTTTTGTAATTGCTTCCCACAAGGCAGCCTGGATCGAAGGAATCACCACTACCCTGGAGGCAGCAATGGGGCTCAGCTCCCCACCTCTGCCCTCAGTGCTGGTGCCTGCTGGGACTTTTCAGTAGAAGGTGTTTCAAGAAATAGAAATACACCTTTGGTCCTGCTTGAACACAGCCAGGACTCCGAGGCTGCTGAACTCCCCTTCTCACGCAGCCGCACCAGCACAGACCTCGCTGCTTTTCGGGAGAAACAGGAGCAGAGTCTACAGATTAAGGCAATGCATTTCTTTAATTCAGCATAGAAATTGTAACAAACTGCATATTTTCTGATAAATTCTGAAGTATTTAATTGTAAAAAATAAAGTTACTGATCACATGCTACTCTATCTGGTATTTTTCATTAGGTTTTGAAATACAGTGGAGCATCACTATAGTCACTGCCCCAACAACGTGGCAGCCAGTGACAGCTTCTCTTCCACCCAGGAGCTGCAAAACAAGAAACTGACCCCTCCCTTCTCCCAGTTCAAATCCTCCCTTGTTGCTTCCCACCTACCCCAATTTCCACCACTCTTCCAAAAGAGGAAAAAAACCCCTTGAAACACTTATCTGACTCCTGAAAAGAGCTTTATAGCAAGGCTCAACTGTATAGAATAGAAAAAGATATAAAAAGTGATTAAAATCCAAAAATTCAGAGAAGGAAAATGTAATAAAGGACGCATGGCGTGACAAACCAGGATACACATAGCAATTTGCTACATTTTTCAGAAAGTGCTAACCCATTCTAGCTTAAAATAGTTCAAGAGATCTTACAAATTGCTATCATATGTAAAACTGAGTATATTTAAAAGTCTAAAACCTGACTTGACTGTAGAAAATGTATTATATCTGTTTCTAATTTACATAGCATTTGTATTTAGGCACACAAAAATAAATATAGACAGTCAAATGCTTCATTAAGTCTGCAGAAAGTTATAGTTAAAACCAAGCAATCAACTGTTGTGACAAACATCACGTTTTTACACCTCTCTCTCTCTACACCACACGTGTGTACACAGGGGCAGATATCCCTTATGTCATCCTCAGGCTTCTGTAAAAGTTACTTCAAAGTTGAGACTGTTTTCTGCCAAAAACAGGTAATTTGGGAACTACTGGCTACAAAGAGATAATTCCTCAGAAAACTCAACTGATACTTTCTGTTAAAGTGTTTTATTCCTGCCTCTGGGCCAGGAGGCTTTGGGCTGGAGCAGAAGCCAGGCTGATCCAACACCAAAGACTGTTATGGCACAACAGGTCTGGAGGGTTCGTGGCAAGGTTTTAATATCACTGTAAGAGCAAGGGAACAAATCAGAGTAAGGCTCCTTTGAGAAGGACCTCAAGCTGTTCTTTTGCTAAGGAGCACACAGCAATCTCAGCAACCCTCCCTGGTGCTGCCTCAGTAAAACTGGTTTTACCTGAGGTGTAAGCTTTCCCCAAGCACATTCAGGGACCCTATAGCTGTTTTCAGAATGCTTGTGGTACCTCAAATAACCTCTCTCCAGTGCTCAGGGAAGCAGGAAGACACTTGGCTTCCAATGGCACGGGCTCACCAATACCAGTCTGGTGATTCATGCCACAGTCCCTAATTAATGGAGAAAAGTATTATGCAGCTGAGATTGGCACAACTGGCAGTCTCTGGTCAGCTGGGAACCTAACAATAAATTCCAGCCTTCTTGATTTTACTTGAAGAAGAAACTTTTCTGTATCTGAACATCTAGCTTTAGTACACTAATTTCCTGCTAGCCTAAGGGCATAACCTAAACTGAGGTTATTAGTGTGTGGTGATTGAGGGCTTTCAACACACAAAAATTATTCAAGTTATCCCACTATCTTGAAACAAATTGAAAAACATCACAAACAATACCAAGCAGCATAATTTTTATTTGGTGTTACAACAGCTGTGCAGCACCCATGCTTTTGGGCACCACATTTTACTGTTTATGACTTTTCTTTTGAAATCTAAACAGTTGTGTTCAGACAACTCCATGTGCTTTTTTAATATACACATTGTGACCCCTGCATTCAGCCTGTCCAGTTAACTCTAGAAATATTTGTCAAGGCAATTAATTATTTCGTCTTTGCTATAATTAGGGAGCAATCAAAAGAAAAATTTTACTTTAATCTGACTGATCACATGTACTGTACATACCTGTTCCAAACCCAACATACTCCAAGTTTCTAAGTTAATGCACTCTTACTCAAGTCAAAATGCTGTACATCTAAGTATCCACACAACCGTACATTCCTAACGATTCTTCTTTACACCTTTATTCTTTTTAGAAATCTGTTTTTAAAAAGGAATAAAGAAGTTGCCCTGCAGATCTATATTTCTTTAGAACAAAACATTATACACTACCTTGAAAAATAATTTTATCAAAACCAAATTCAAATCACTGTCATGTACAATTTTCAGTTAACAGTTCACATTGAAATTGCACTTTGCAGATAGAATAAAACTAAAAAATGAAAACATTCTATTTCCTTTCACAGGAGACTGCCTCTTCAGGATTTTTCTTCCGTGAATGCTTGTATTTGTCTACATATGCTTTCACTAGATTTGCCACTTTTGCAGAATTAACTTCTCCGCTCTTGCTATGACAAACCTGCAACAGTTTAAAGAACAAAAATGTCTGAAACATTTCCACTGATTTGCCAGAGTCCCACATTATTAATTTATTTCCTAACACTTCTGATTTTTCCATCCCAGGCAAAACGTATTTTAAAACTCCTAATACTGTCCACTTGCTTCCCAAATACTTCTGAATTCTCATTCAACTCTTCCACACAATAACCAGGTTCTGTTCTGAGAAGCCAAAGAAAGCTCTTGTGAATGGAGAAAGAAGAAAGGTATTTTTGCTTCTCCCTCTTCCCCCTTTCCAGCAACTATGAGCTGCTCTCACAAAAATGAGAAACCCAGCCCAAAGCTTGTCCCAGGTGAAATGTGTGCAGCTGGAATTACTGGACCAACTTACTTTATCTACAGCTTTCCGCACAATTTCTTTGTATTCCTCCTTAGTGATATCTTTGTTTTGGTAGAAAGGTTTAATCGCGAGCTTGACCTCTTGTGCTGCTTTTTCTTGAATTAACAATTTCTGAAGAGAAAACAAACTTGAGTGTTCTATTTCACAGCCAATGTATCTTTATCAATCACAAGTTAAAACCTGACAGGAAAAAGGCTGGTACAAAAGATTAGAAAGCCACCCCCCCACACACACATTTCAGCTCTCATGGGAGCTGCCTGTGCTCTGCTAAGAACAGAACATTTTCCCACAGCAGTTCAAGTAATATTCATAATAGTGCTGCTATAAAGAAGACTACATTAATGAGAGTCAGAGGCTAATCTGTGCCCTATGGCTGCCACAAAAATATTTCATACATGATGGTATGGAGTATATTACACTGAAGGGTTATGGACATAACTTGCTATTTTTTAGTACTTCAAAATGCATTTATATAAAAATTAAACTTTATATGTTTTAATGTAAATATATAAACAGTGTATATAAAATATATGCTGAACTTTGAACTTGCCTGGTCCTTCTTCGAGCTATCTGCACTGGCTTCCACTGTTACACTTGCTTTGTTTTCTCCCAATTTTACAGCTGCATTAGAGCTCTTCATGTGACCTGATGACGTTGCATTACCCGAATTTGGTCCCTGAACTGTTCCCATGTTTCCCAGGACTGCTGCTGGAGCAGGCAAAGCTGGAGCATTCATGCTGTTACTTACATGAGAAGCATTTGGAATACCCTGTTTTAAAAAGTTATCAATAGTTAGTAACATTCTTCTATGTGGCAATGTGCCTTTCTAGGAGTCTCAGCTGCTCTAAAATGAGCACAAATACTACATACTTTGATTCATTACCTAATTTCCACACTGCCCATTATTATGGAAGGTACACACATAACATTAGATCTACTCACAGGAAAAAAAAAAACAAACAAAAAGAAGAGCTTGAAAAGTAAAGCATCTTCCATGTCACCATAGTGGATGCCATTTTCTAGCTCTGATCCCAGCAATAAAATCTCTGCAAACAGGCACGGAGGGTGTTAATAGATAGGGAAGAAAGTTTATGGCTGATAATCTGATTTACAAAACAGGGCTGTGATAAGTAGGCATTTTCTAAAAAAAATCAGCACCTAAACACACATGCAAAAGGTACCACCCAAAGCCACGTTCGCATTCTTGCATCATAATGATGCTGCTTTGAAGACATCTATTTTCATGTTTGTTATCAGCTTGAACTTGCAAATATAAATACACAGGCAAGAGATGAAACACTGGCTGAAGTACCAGGATCTGTTTTCAGGAAAAGCCATTTTCTGGCCATTTCCAAACATCACCAAAATGTATGTACTTTGGAACTGAGAAATTAAGTAACCCTCAGACTTCAGATAGAGGCCATTTTTAGCAAAAGCCCAGAACATCCTCCTGACATGTTTCTGGCAGGCTACACTAAACACTGCTTTTTTGCAGGTCATCACCAATACTCTTTACACATCTGCATTTATCTAGATGGAAAATAATGAAACAGGAATCTGAGCTCTTTGGAAAGGACAGAGAGATGGAGCTGTTATAATCAGTGTGCTAACGCTCACCAGTGTGCCTTCTTCATTTTCCTTTCAACAAGAAGGACAGATGGTGTCCTGCAGTATTCAGTCATTTCTATTGTGCTACCACCGAGGGGTTGTTGAATGAAAGCTCAAAGAAAAAGCAGCAGCAGCTGCAAGAGCATTCAGGGTCATGGACACCAATCCACAAAAGCAGGTAAGAGTAACAAGTGTAACATGGGCTTTACAACAGGTAACTGCGATTTGCAGCAACACACAGTCTTACAGAAACATATTTATTGCTGCACTAGATACTCATTTCAGAGGTTTGAAGCCTATGTTGTGACTTCTTACATTTTTGGAGGTTTAATCTACTGGATTTCCAATTGCAAAAATATTTTAATTAAGACAGGAGGAATTCATAAAATCAACAAGGAATCTACCAGGATTTTAGTTCCAGCAGTACCTTGCTGGTTTACTTTGCAGTGTATTAAGTGATTTCATATGGCCTGCAACCCCACTCAGTATTTCCCACAGCACTCAACTCTCCTTGTTCTAAGTTTAAATATAAACAGATGACAGCAGTGAAAAGTGAGATCAATGTAGGCCATTTATCAGTTCACTTCAGATCTTTAGAGATGATGCATGAAAACAGAGGGTTAGAAATCATTTGTTCACTTTTTCAACCTGGAATGTAGGGGAAAGTGGTCAGGTTAGAACAGGCAGCAGCAAATAAAGGCACAAACCCCAGTCAACTCCTGAAGAGCCCTTGACTTATCATAAATGCAGTACTACATCTTCTTGCAGGGCCATGGGTTCTCCTCCAAGTTGTTCATATTCCTTTCCTTGATACAAAAGCTCTTAATATAAACAGCCAGCTACAGGAGGAGCTCATATACATAAGAGTTGTTTTAAAGATATCTTGAGAGTCATAAGAAGATGATCTGACCTGCCCTAAGCATGGCAGAGTCTTTTTGAAACTGGAGAAAAAGTGGGAGTTAGGTCTTAAACAGAGCATGCAAAACCAGGAGAATTGGGTAAGAAAGGAGAAGTAAAAAACACCAAAGAGGCCTCAGAAATTATCAATCAAAAAGTTCAAAAGAATAAACAGAATAAAAAATGTGTATGTGGGGAAGCCACTGAGATGGTGACAGCTGGAAAATGAAAGTGTGGAACAAATGGGTGCCATGCAGTACTTGGCAATTTTCCTCTGCTAATAGAGCCCCATGGGATAAGAACTGCAACACAGAAGTTTAGATCACTTCCTACATGCTTGCGAAAGGGTATTCAAGCATTTCCTAAAGTGCTTAAAAATCAGGTTTGGAAAGGGAAAATTTAGTTTTGGAAGCAAGTCACTTCTAAGATAAAAAACATAAAGGACAACACTGATGAAATTTTTCAGTGTTCCATTTCCACAGAAACCCAGTTATGATGTTGTATGATGTTATTATTTCAAAGCTACAGTCTCTCAACAACCCATATGCTCATGGATGCTTCCACTTCAAATTTGGTGCGGGGTGGAAGAAAACAGGCAAGAGAGAAAGAAACTGCAAGTATAAATTTATGGTATTCAAGATAAAGAATCCTTAATTGGTATTATTTCACCATTGTTCTTGCCATGGCTTCTGATAAAGCATACCTGCAATTGTTTTCCATCTTGCTGTGAAGCAATGTAGTTGACTTGTTGAGATGGTGGGGGTGGAGGTGGAGGCGGAGGTAATCCCTGAGAAATATTTGTGGGAGCAGCTACCTGTATGAGAGGCACTCCAGCAGGGAGATGCATGGGCATTGGAGGGTGCATGTTGAAAGGATTTCGTTGCATATTCATCAAGGGAGGATGGACACCCATTGGATATGGGAAGATATTCATAGGTTGGTGCTGTGCATTCACTTGTGGCATTACATTCATTTGTTGCTGCATCATATTTATTGGTAACTGAGAACCATCACTTTGCTGGTTGCCTTGGTCTTTGAGGTTTGGATCTGCCAAAACAAAAACCAGACAGTATATCAAGAAGAAATTCTGTACTGCGTAAAGCAAAATGGGAGCCAGGTGTCTAAACTCTTAATTAAGAATGGATTATCAAAAAGCTTTCTATAATCTGAGTATTTTCAAGATCCTGCACAGCACTCACCACCACACATGCCATGAAACCAAATGCTAACTTCCAAGTTTAAAAAGTTCAGGTGAATGAAATGAAAGCCTGCGTTTTGAATTTGTTTTCTCTACTTGTTGCCATAACAAATCCAATAAACTACTTCATCACAATGAAACTGCAATCAAAAGAGCCAAAGAGCAGAAAGACAACATAATTTATCCAGTTCTGCAATTGCAGAAGGTTAGTCACACCTTACCACATCAGCAAGTCTCTGCTCCCCTTTGCCTGATTCACACACGCTCACTGTACAGTTCTGGTAATTACAGAAATACTCTGATGGCATTTTTCACACTGAGCAATAAGTCATCCTCAAACAATTCAAGAGATATTAATATTCTGAAAGAATTGTTCAAAAACCCCATAATGGTACAACAGGTAAAACCTAGAAGTAAAAATAACCTCTTGGCACTTCTTAAATAAATTAATTTGATATCCCATCTTCTCTTTAAGAGAAGCCAAAAAGTTAAAATCTAGACACAAGCAGCAAGTCTTCCAGAAGTCAATAAATTAGTTTGGAGAAATGACTGATAGGCTACAATTTAGATGTCCTTCCTTAGAATCCCTTCCTATCATCTAATTCACAGGGATTGCAATCTAAGGCCTTACACGTCAGCCCAAATCCTCATTTTTAAAGATAATGGGATAACAGAACCACTGAGGTTGGAAGGGACCTATTGAGACTCTCTGGTCCAGCCTCCCTGCTCCAGCAGGGTCAGCAAAAGCAGGTTGTACTATTCTCAGCTTCCAAAAGTGAATAACAGCATGATTGCTCCTGAACTATATGAAAAAGTCTTTCAAACACAAAATGCTTTCAGTTACAGCTTTGGCAAGTTTTCCCTGCAGCAGATAGAAGGGTGACAAATGTTGCCCCAAAACTAGGAAGGCACTGATGCAGTTATCTCTCAGAAGAGGGAAAAAACTGCTGGCATATGGAATGAAAATGGATAAAAATGAAAGGCAAAACAAGGAGAGAGTGCAAGAGTGCAAGTGTGGTTCTCTTCAGAAATGGATTTCATAGTTCTTCAATTCAATTCACATCTATCTTAAAGATTATTAATCAGGGCATTAATAATCTGTGGGTGACTTCTTAACTATTGAGAATCAATCTCATCCACAGTTCAGTTAACTTACTTTCTACCAAAAAAGTTTATTTCTGTCAGGATAGTTGTCTTTTAGATATAAAAAGCCCTCAAAAACTGATTTAGACTTATACTGACATTTTAGAATTGAAATACAGTAAAGACACTGGTTTTGTATTTATAAATTACCCTAGATTTTTTAAAAGCATTTAGACAGGACTGTGCTTATCTAGGAGCAAGATAAGCATCAACATACTCCTTGGTCATCTCTAAAATCCACCATGTGGGTCTGCACAGGCAAATTCATGCCTTTTTGAAATTAATTAGCCTTTTTAAAGTTGCGCAGACGCTAAAAGTAACCATGAAGATACGCTTTTTCTTCAGCCAAATCAATTTACTACAGCAGCACTCTTCAGATGCACAGTCCTTAAACCTGAACTTGGACTTTATGCAAAACCAAGAAGCTATCAAAATACAAGAAATCACCAAACTCCACACCTTTACCCCTTCATATTGCAAAGAGAGTATGGATTCACCCCAATTTATTTTTTAAATAACTAATCAGCAGATCACATCACAGGACAATGTGACAGTACTTTGCTCAGCTACTGCATCTATGACTAAGCTATTATATTTCAAAACCATTAATACCTTGTTCAGGTGTCTCCTCTTCTTGTCTCATTCCCCATCCAGACTGTGGGCTTGATGAGTTGCGTCCCCTTCTTGAATAATAATTCTGCACATCAGCAGGTAAGGTCTTCCTCACAGCCCAGCTGGACGCAGATGTCCACCCGGACCTGTCAGCGGGCGTATCGAATGAATACTCTTGGTCACTCTTACGCTTGCATGGCTGCTGTTCTGAGAACCTTGAACCTTCATTCCCAGAACCATTTGAGCTCCCTGAGAGAGGTTTTCTGTTTTGCCAGTGATTTTCACCCTGGTCTCCATACATGAAACCACTTCGGCCACGGCCACCTCGGCCACGCTGACCTCTCCCTCGATTCGGAATCCAACCTGAACCGAAATTTTTATTCCAAGACTGTCCTGCATTATCATGCCTACCCTCTTCCCAATGTGGTTTCTCTCTCTCTCTGTTCCTGACATCAGGAACAGAGTTTATCCTCTCCATTACCCAGTCTGGACAATCATTCCTCTGCTTATCTGAAGAACATTGATCATCATTGTTTTTTTCTGTATTACTGTCCTTCTCTTTTTTAAGATTTTCATTCTGTTTCTCTTGATCGCTTCTCCTGGAGCGATCATTTCCTCTGGGACTCCTCCAGCTATCATTTGCCCACCTCTCTTTCCATCGAGGTGAATGACTTTCCCTCTCATTTCTAGTGAATGAAGATCCTTTATTTCTAGTCCTAGATCGTGATCTTGATCTAGAGCGTGATCTTGATCTTGATCTAGACCACCTCCTATTTCTTCTTTCTCTGTCACGATCTCTTCTTTGATTATCTCTATCACTGCTTCGAGACCTAGATTTTCGCCTTGGAGATGAATCCTTAGTTCCTGATCGAGAAGATGATCTCCTCCTTTCCCTGACAGTTTCCCTTTTGGGAGATCGAGATGGTGTTTTTTTCTCATCTCTGAGATCTCTCTTTGGAGAGCAAGATAAGGATCTCCTTCCCTCCTTCACAATTACCTTCTTGGGTGATCGTGAGCTCCTGTCTCCAGTTGTCTCCCTTTTAGGGGATGGTGATTGAGATTTCCTGTCCTCTCTCCCAGAAGGAGACCAAGTTGTCGATGGCGAGTGAAATCTAGATCTTCTGGTTCGAGCCTTTTTCTCTTTTTTGAGCTCTGGCTGGCACTCTCTTGCTTGAGGAACAGTTTCATCTTTTTCATCAGAACCTGATCCAGAGTTTCCCATGTCACACTGGGAGTTCACTTCTCTTTGCTCCGTACTTTCAGGTGGTGGTAACTGCTCAATCTTAGGTTCATTCTGGTCACTGCAAAATGAGTCACAGTCCATTGGTATCATTTCATTGTTATCTTCATCAAAATGTTTATGTTCAGCATTTACCAGGGGTGACTCTGAAGTTCCACCCTCTTCACTTTCTGAAATGGTGTTCTCTTTTAAGGGTTGTTCTGATGTACTGTGCGTAGAAATACTGTGTATTAATGTATCTGGTTCTTCATCTTGAACAGGTTTTGTATTTGCACAGTCTACTCCTGGTTTTACTTCAGTCTCAGAATTATCTGTTTCCATGGCTTCAGGATGCTCAGGCAATTCACTTCTGGGGCTCTCCAATGGCTGATTTTTCCCCAGAGGTTCCAGATGTTCCAACAATTCATTTTCTGGACTATCTACTTTTGTCAAAGTTTCTATGTTCTCCATTAATTCTTTTTGAGGACTACATGATGTCTGCTCCACTTTTTCAGAAGTTGCATGGTCGCATAGATCATCTTTGGGACTAGCTACTGTTTCCACTTGTTCAAGAGTATTTTCACAACTGTCCTGATTGGCAAGATCTACATTTTTTTCAGTAACACCTTTTACTTTAAATTCCTGACTTTCACTTCCTGAAGCTATTACTGGGGGTTCTTGGTGAGAAAAACTAACATCTGCATTGCCTGAAGTATCTTCATCTCTGTCACATTCTCCTGTAGTTTCCTCAGTTTCTGCATGTTCACTACAGCTTTCCAAACCATTAGCAGATTCCACTTCTACATTGTTCTTCTGTGGGAGGCTTGCATTATTGCTTTCATTATCTGACTGGAGGTCTTTATCTAAAGTTAAGACTGCTTCAGGCTCAGCTATGTCATCATCTTCCACTGAGCCACAGGGTGATTTTTCAGAACGCGCAGAACTTCTCAGTTTCTTTTTAACTGCAGGTGTTTGTTTTTGTTTAACTGCTCTTTTAGACTTGCGTTTTGGAGGAGCATTCTCTGCTTCTGAATGAGTTTTATTCAGAGATGGGTTATTGCTATCAGGGGCACTGCAAGCAGAACTGCTTGATCGAGGGGAGCTCCGAGACTGACTCAGAGCCTCGTTTTTGCTGTTTCGTGCAGACCTTCTCGTAGGAGTAGTAGTAACTGATTTCTTCCTGCTTCCTCTAGTGCCAGATGAACCAGAAGCTTCCTTTTTCTCTTCTCCTTCTTGGGTATATGCAACAGCATATCCTTTGCCTAAAGATTCTAATAAAAACAGAAGACATTAAGATTTGATAAAAACCATTTATCTGAACATATTTAAGAACATAAAAGGGCCTTCTGCAGTGTAACAAATATCCTCAAAAAATACTATTTAAGATTTAGTATGAAATAGTGCCACAGCTTTTTCTCTTTTTTATGTGAAAACTGGTTGTTTTAAAGAACAGAGACAAGGTGAAGCGACACATCAGACATCTGAACACACATTTTAGAAGCAGTGGCTATATGGACAGTGATAGCATGCACAATGAAACTGTTATTGACACAGCTGCTCAAAGATAATCAGCATTTAAGCTGTTAGAAAAGTAATGAATTAACCAAACAACACTGTTAGCATATAGCAGTTCCTGTCACTCTGTAACACAGGCCTGTTGATGGTGAAGTTCACTAGAGAAAGAGACATTTTCTAATGGCCATCAGTGGATGATCACATGCGCAGCAGTTGATCAGACACAGCAATGACAGGGCAAGCTTATTCACCAGTTGTTATAGGGAAACAGAACTTAAGCTCTGCCACAAGACACCCAAGGTGCACCTACAGTGTGCAGCCTACAGTGCATCAAAAAAACAAAAGCTCTACGAAGAATGACTAAGGCACACCTAGCAAGCAGCTCAGCTCTTGTGTTCATACTGCACTAATTTATTTCATGCCATCTACCATTCAACAAAAGTCCTGGCAGGGAAGCTAAGGGTTATATTCACTGCACTGCACTGTCAGCACCTATGAAAGTTTCTGGTGGACAGCTCAGGAATTAAAGAGTAAGCTAATTAAGTAAATATATTTGAATGTAATACTTCAGAACTAACAGAAGTAACAGCAAAAAAAAAAAAAAACCAAACCTTTTTCTACCATTTACTACTTTGTTAGCAGAACAAAAAACCTATCACTGTATTGAATGCAAACAATAATCTCAGAGAATTAATTCCATAACCACCTCACTAGCCTTTAAAAGAGCACAGGACTATAATCACATCCTCTGACCTTCCTTGCAAACACACAACAATTTGCCTGAACATGAAAAAAAAATGCAGTGGTTCTGGGTTTTGCATGTCCAATGATCAAACAACCACTTGAGAAAATGAAAACCAGCATCAACTGTATAGAAGGTACCATGTATTTAAAAGAAATGATGGTAACACGATGGTAAAGAACTTCCAGAGGAATTTCAGGTGACTGACACTATTTTGGGTATCTACTCTTAACAGTCTCATCAATAATTTTGTTACAAAGTGACTTTACATTAGTTAAGCAGCATTTACTCAGCAACAGGTAGCTGTCTCAGACTAATTATGTCTTCAAACTTGTTACAATAGCAGCTAATCAAGTCAGATGTTAAATGAGATTCATGACATTCAAATTTTAATATCTGTGATAATTTTCTTCAAAGGAGAAGAAATCTTCTTGCAATAATAAAAAAAAATCCCAATCCACTTGTAGAATACAAGTGGAATGTGGCAATCTGGACAGAATTAAAAGCCAGGTTATTTTTCTAGCACATTCAAAATCCACACGTGAAGCACAAATCCCTTGTTAGCATGCCCTACTACTTGTAAAATTTTAACAGAAAAGCTTCACAAGCTTTGGACTTGGACCAAATAAAAGGCATTTCAGCACTGACTCTTTACTGAAAAATATTTTAATCACACAAAAATTGCATAATTGCACCACAAATCTTAGTGGTATTTGTAGATTCACTAATGTGTTTCCAGGTCAAGTTAGTAAAAGAGACTATTTAATAGTAACAGACTACTAAAACTTCAGCAGCTACAGGGATGACTCAGACACTACAGTTACATGGTCATCTTTGATATTTGTATGCCTCCTTGTAGAACCCTGGAATCTACTGTCAGCTGTTACTCTGATGAAAAACTATACTTTAGATGAGACCAAAAGCTGAAAGAAGCATAGAAAGAAAATAAAAAATGTTTATGCTATGATGTTTCAGGCACAATTTATTTAGAAATGCAACAACCAGTTTGCATCTTTTTAAATGCATCTGTTTTCTTCATTCTCTTTTTTCCACCTTTTTTAAAAAGTCAGTGTCCTTTTATATATATATTTGCTGTGCATCTCTAACAGTATTCAGATTAGGTTTCTCTTTACCTTTTCTTATGCACGTCATCCTTTTACTCAGATGCTATATAAAAACGAAATAGGGAAGGAACACGCACTCAACAGAATGTGACTAAAATCCTCAAGGGACATCTTCATATCCACCATCTCCTGGTTTTACTAGGAAATTTTAAGACTCTTGCTTCCTTCATGCTCCTTATCAATAGAAAGTATTTAAATAAAATGTAAAGATGACTGAAAACTCTGAATCTTAAAACACTGTACTACGTTGGCACTATGCTTAAAATTCAGGCTTTGTCCACAGTACAAGTATCAAAATTCTAATCAAGACAACTGACAAAATTCTGTTCCAAACATAATTTTTTAATGCTTCTGATGCATCCTAACAAAAAAGTCTGACTATAGAAGCAGAAAGGTAGACAGGGCAGTCAACAGGTATGAGCTAACATGTATACTACTAGAAGCAGAATGGTTAAGGATCAGTTACATTGCACTGCCAAATATCAGAGACTTGACAAAGCAACCTATCCATTTTTCACTGGTAAACGTGGAGGTGAAACACATACCTTTAAAAAGAATAAAGAATATGAATGCAACTTTTTCATGATCCTTCTATTACTTAATTCCTTCCAGCAATTTACTTCCACACAATTTTCATAAGCCAGGAGACCCAAATCTGTCCTATCTCTTTGCCTACTAGTCGAGTGAAAGCGGTGTGATTCCCAATTCAAAGAAGGTATTAACTCTAGCCTTATAAAATAGGACTCTTTTGTTTCCACTTCTTTGAACTTGTGCAGCTTTTTGGAAGAGAAACAACATTCTTGCTGAGTATGGAGACAGAGGCTGTAAAGCAAGTGGAGGAAGGGAATTCCTTCCATGTCTTGTCTTCTGCTGCTTTCCTGACAGACCATGGAGGTCCAGTACTTTTGCAAGGTTTTGCCCTGTAGAGCTTGTAGGCAAACTGAAAGAGATCCATACACTTCACTGCTTCCTGACTAATGTTCTTCTCTGCTAGAAAAGCTTGTTCCTCACACTGCACAACATACCTCTGAAATATGCCAGTCATAATGCATCAAAGTAAGATTTATCCTTGAACAATGGGAAATGAAGAAAGAAGAGCATGAATGGAAAAAATGCTACAATTAGAAATGGAATTAAGTTACATAAATACTTATTAATTTAATCTTCAAAAGAATAAGTTATACCAGCTTTGGGGTGGATGATTCATGTTCTGTATTCCAATTTCAAAAATTAAGTAGCTGACTTTGAAATAGCACCAAACTGCATCAAAACAGATTTTTTCCTCATTAAGTGTAGCTAACTCTGATTTCTGATAATCATATTTTAACAATACTCCACATGAGCTAGAAATAAAACTTACAAAAAAAAAGTTTACCAAAGTTTTCCAAAGGCCTGATATTTGTTGGAAGAACTCTTCCAGCCACGGCAGAAGAAGTGAGAAGAAAGGTCTCAGCTTCAGCTCCGTAAGATATTAAAGGAACACTGCAAAGTAAAAGCAAAAGCAGTAGCATTAGTTGTTTTAGCTGTTGGCAGCAAGTCCTGGAAACAATGCACAAAACCAAAACACATTAGGCAACTAAAATCCTTTTATCTTCATCAGAGCTGGGGAGAAACACAAAGCTGACAGTGAACAAAACTTTCCTTGTTTTATTTAATTTCAGATTAATTTTACTGCCTAACCTATTAAAACTGTTTGAACAAGGTATGTTATGTTAAAGCAATATACATCTGACTTTCCTTAAACTCAAACATAGAACAGTAATAGTCCAGTCCAAACTAGTAGGTTATAGCACTGGAATAAGGGTCTAAATGCTGATTTAGTACTTCAGCAGAAGTGCAGAAAAGTGAGAAGTAGTCTACATGCAAATTTAGAAAAGACTCCTTTTTTTTCTTCACACAAACAAAAGAAATATATATTTATTCAGACTACCTCAGCAAACCTTTGGCAAAAACATAGTTTAGTTAGAGATCTACAATTTTTGCATTATTACTGAGTTGGAATGAAACTTCTCCTAAGAAAAAGTACATGTAATAAATTTAAATTTATTTCAATCCTAGATGCAAATTTTATTATAATTTTAAAACTGTTCACTTGCTTTTTTAACTGTAGTCTTTGTTTTTATACCAAAGAGAGCAAAGAGATATGTAATGAAATTAAGATCATAGAACCAATTTCTTATTGTGTTATTTTAAAATCAGTTATCTTTATGGTTCTGCTTTATACTCACGAAAATATCCTTAGGGCATGCTTTAATGCACGTCTGCTCTTTCACAAAAACACCCACAGAATTATTTTATGTTCTCTGTTTCACTTGATGCAACTCCTGTTAGCTCCTTTTAGATGCAAACAGGGTTTTTTTATAAATAATTACAGAAGAACTGATAGAACCAACCCATGAAAGTAGGATATAGGGTGGTGTGGGGAATCAGAATCAGACTGATGTTAAAGCAAGCATAGTCTGGTATCTAGGGACAGAAATAATTTTAAAAGTTTATTGAATATTAGCTTCCAAATAGAAAATATATTCAAATTCATAATTCTGTGAAAATGTGACATATTAAGATGCAGAAGTCAGTGGAGTTACTCTGCTTGTCACAAGTACCAAGAAAGTATTAAAGACATACAGAAAAGAATCTATTGACATAAAAACACCAAGCAGCAAATACACAAAAAATTAACAAGTTAAATGCAAACACTATTTAATCTCATAAAAATTATATTCTATCTAAAGACCAATTTGAATTAATCAAACTCTGAACTTGAAGTATGAAGATCCAGTATGAATCCAAAACACAGACCTTTCAACTCTAGCAATCAGAGATGAACAGGACAATTCCAGTTCTTGTCTCTTCTGTCTGATCCCTGAATTGACTTCTGTGAATTCTGTACTGAAAGACAAATTTCATACAAGAAGTTATAAAAAGTAATTTTGTACTATGAAAGTTTTGTATTTCAGTAACTACTCCTACCAATTTCTTTATTTTAACTGTATTAGAACTTTGAACAGTCATGAGTAAACTATGCATTGGTTATTGCTTAGAGGAAAAACACAGTCATAGCAAACATAAAAGAAGTCCTAAATAAATACAGCAGATGGAATGGAAAACAGGAGATGAAATGTGTCTGCTGGAGAGTTGAAGGATGGAGAAACTTTGCATCCTTGACAAATAAATTCTGTTGCACGCATGGCAAAAAGTTAATCTTTTACAGACTGTCAAAAACATACAGACATAGTACTTTTTAAAAAATTAGGCCATATTATCCAGGTAACATTCTTTTAGGCTGTTCCCATTCTTAAGTATTAGGCTTAATTAAGTATTTTGCTTAATGCATAACTGCTCCATGGATGTTTAAAGTATTCCTCTTGGAATCAAAGAACAACAACAAAGGAGATTGTTTCTGATACAAACCAGGATATTTACTATTAACTGTTTTGGTAACTACTGTTGAAATAACAGGATTAAGCCTTTCCTATCCAAGGCTTCAATTCAGCAAGGAATTAAACATGAACTAAAAATAAAACTCTTATTAAATCAATGATATTAAAATACTCAAGTGCGTGCTTCTGATGCTGAACACCTGACAGAAACTGGAGTGTGCCCTTAACAGTACTCATTTTAAAATGTTTGTGTTTATCCTTTAACTGCTCTTCATCAATGAATAAATACTCTGGCAATCTGCAAAACATTTCAAGGCAGTATATATATAGGCAGGAGCAGAAGGAACTTCAGAATCTACAATACAGTTACCCATCAACTCATATGAATCACTAGTACACACTAACCAGTCATTTCTACAGCTAAAAAAGGATTCTTCACTGCTACCACCAGCCAGAAATGTGCTGAAGAAATTAGTTCTGAGGCACTCATTCCAGCAGGTCTGTCTTCTGGGCTACACAAAAAATAAATGATGAATTAAAGACACCCAAAGTAAAATAATTAACACTAAATACATGAAGATGCACTGAAATTAAATTAGCTCAGCAAGATTTTAGTTCATAAAAAGCAGACACTATAATAGCTCCATAGGTATATGCAGAGATTGAATAATTCGTTCGCTGTAACTGCAGATAAACTTCATATTTTATATAAAGCAAAATCTTTAATGCTCCACACAGACATTATGAATAAATAAGCCTGATCTTCACTATGGCACAATTCTGCTACCTAATGCACCACAGTAAGTACAGCTTGAGGACCTTCACGCCCCTGCACAGCAGTTCACCAAATGTTTGTTTCAAGTAACAAGAAAACCTAATGAGGGTAGCTGGGATTCTCCTTTGCCCTCAGGTAGGATTACGGAATATGAAGATTGTCTGGTGCGTCTAGTTACTCGGCCCTCACACAGAGGCACAACACTCAGAACCCACTTTGTATTTCAAAAGATACCACCACCACCAATTTATGTTGCTAACAAAGCCCAGCCATGCACTGAGTGCTGGCCCGTTGCCATTTGCAGGCGTGGAGGGAGCTCTGCTGCTGGGCACTGAGCTGACTGCAGGGGAAAAAAACAAAAAACAAACCCCAACAACTAACCATCAGTAGTCCTCCAGATACTCTTCCCACACTAATATATAACTACACTGATGCATTTTTGTCACAGCACCTAAAGGGCTCATACCACCTCAAATCTGACTAAAACTTTCCTGTTCATTCCCTATGACTGATATTTTAAAACAGGAATTTAGAATGCTCCCATAATTTTAATTCAGAAAAATGAAAAATAAACTTTGTTGTGGGATATATGAGAACACATGTCTCAATATGCAGTCATTATCCATATGCTCCATCAAACTTTGGCACAGAGAGCTGCTTTTGCGGGGAACACGCTCTATTTTATCGATGTACAGATTTTAAGTTTTATTTTAAGAATAATACAAATTTTAAATATTAACCTTTCTCCGTCCAATTAAAAGAGCTATCCAGATGTTCCACAGATGTCCTTATGAAGTAGTTGCTAGTACATCTTAGCTTTCTTTTAAATTTTGAACATTTCTTGGATAATTGAGTCCCGTGCCTCCTCCTGAAGGTTTTTAATGGTTCTACTTTTGTTTATGCACTTTTTTTTTGCTACAGGTACTATTTGAGACATTAATGCTATTAAACACTTCACCATAAATCAGTAAAACTAAAAATGAAAGCATTCCCCAGCCATGAAGTTACATTAGTGACTGATCTACTACTAAGCCCTATCTTTCCAGTTTAAAAATCCTTCAATGCAGTGAAAGGTACTTTAAGTTTACAGAGCAACAGAACACAAATTTCCAAATAACTAACTTAGAAGGGGCAAGCTGGAACTATGGTGTAATGAGCACCAAACAGAAGTTACAACTCAGGCCATCAGCTGCTGAAAATATACAGGATGTACCCCATATTACATGAAACAAAGCAGCCAAAACAGGGACTTGAACATAGCTTTTCCTCCAAATATTCAAACTTTAGGTAAAACAGAACAATGGCAAATGATGGCATTTACACTTAAGAATTCAATTTATGGCCTAAAACTTTTTCACACACATTTATTTACAGGTACAACTATGAGTAAGAAAGCACTGATCAAAAACTTGTGTCTCAGAGACACAAAGTATTTTTGAAAGGAGGGATGGTAGGAATCAAACGAGAGCCTTTACAGCTCCTTATAAATTTGGCATCTGGTGATCCTGTGTTTATAGGCTAAGATTTATGAACAAGAAACCTGGAAACAGAAGCCTTCCTGACAGAAATCTCATATTTAAAAAAAACCCAACTTGATGCAAGCCATAATGTCTATGGCAGATTCACATAAATTGCTTGGTTGATTATGTCTATATATTTTATTGAAAATAATGAAAACCTTCATATAATGGTGCTTGGCTGACAGCTGGTACATGAAACCATCTTCTTTTGATGAAGATGGATGAAAACAAGATTCAGGATCTTATAATGTAACATCCTAATCTAAATGAAAATATTTACCACCACAAAACTAATTTTAATCCAAGAAAGAAGCTCATATAACCTAGCACTGTATTCTAATTAGTTCGAGACAAAGACACAAAATAAAAAGTTTGAATCATACCAAAATGAACAAATAGAAGTTAACCTCAAAAATAGGCAGGAAGGTAGTCTTAAAAATGCTCTAATAAAAGAAAGCATTTACAAATGTTTCATGATCAGAACCAACCTTGTTTATCTTCCCAGAGAAAGCTTTCTTGGTTTGTTTGTCATACAAAATATTACCTGTGGAACAAGGAACAAAACTTTGATCTTAACTTTAGCATATTAGTTCTTGATTCATCAAAATCATTAATGCAGTGGAGGTTAACAAAATGGGTACCCTGAGTGCGTTTACAATGTTTACATACAAACTGAGTAAAATGAAAATGCATGCACCTTCACAATAGCTTTTTAGATACCAAGCAGTTTTTACCTCTTCAGATATTTGTTTCATTTCCTAAGTTATGAATAGACTTATCAAACAACTTTTATTGAATGAGCCCCTCAGAATAGCAACCCCAAAACACAGTTAAGTGCTGCTTGTGTTTGAACTCTCACCAAAAAAAACTTCTGTGAATAAAACCTAGTCATTAGCTGTTCTCCAGCTGCCTGATGCAGAAAATTACTTGAGGCTGCAACCACATCCATTTGACTTGTGACTGAAATTGAAGAGGCAATTTTCCCGTAATATAAAAATAGGAGTTTCACATACTGCAATTCTGTTCTAGAAGTTCCACACTTCTTAGAATTTGGGTTTTATATACAAATGTAAGCAATTTTTAAAAATTCAATTGGCTCATCAAGAAAAGATATTCTAGAGTACCTTAATAAAACACAGCAATTCTAGCAAATACCAACTTACTGTATTTTTTCTTCACAATTCTGCTTAATTTTACTCTTACTGGCCCTCTGTCTGGACATACAGCTCTTCTGCAAGATCAAAAAAGACATTAAAAAGTAGTTTCTAGGCATCCAAACAAAATCCTCTCCTATTTGAAGATATTTTTATTTTGTGCACATAAACCAAGTTCTAACTGCTATTAAAACCTGAACTTGCATTATGAATATCATCTTCCATATATTCAAAGCCATAGTGCTTCAACCAGCTTAGATAGAAAAAAAAAAAAAGCCAATTTACACAGAAGTTAATATCCTATATTAAATCAGAATACTCAGTTTTGTTTGATTTTATGGCAACATGTGAAAGACATTATAACCTGCTTCCTTTTAAGAATATAAGTCATGTTGATTCAGAATGGTGAATCTTATTTTCTTATGAGTTAAAAAAGGTAATTTATCTCCAGTTATCTTTGCTGTAGTGACATCTGCTTCACATTGAACTTCAAGAACTCTGTATTTTTCATACGTTCCATTGAACACTGACTTTAGATAAGCACTATTTAGCAAAATTCATCTGCGTAATCCTGAGCTTCCCCTTATACAAAGCACCAAATGTTATGAGATTAAGTTTACCAAACCAGAAATGTTATTTGCATATAACAACAGAAATGTTCCCTCTCAAGCTTACTAGAATAAAATCAGTTTTTGACTATGTTTTATAGAAGAGGAATACCACCAGTGCTTATGATAACATGCAAGAAAAGTGGATGTTTGTTTAGATAAACAAAGAAAAAGGTTTGTATTGGCAAAATTTGATGTAGAATTACTTCAAGTGAATGTAAAATCTGTCAGAATTGCTTGAAAAATGCAACTTTCACAGAGCTCAGTGCAAGAAATACATTGCCCTTTACTTCTTCCTTGCTATTTTAACTATTCAAGTGGGATTTACAGCAATCATAAAAGTAAAATTAAACTACCACTTGTGAAAACTAACATATTTTAAAATAAAAATAATTTTACAAAATTTTCAGGCTGTACATGTTAAACCAGTTGATTTTATATATTTTGAATATTCCAATTCAAATGTTTGAAATTACACAGACAACCAACCTCACAAAACTTCTCATCTTCACATGGCTGTAAGTTTCCTTATTGCAGGCACAGTTTTCCTCTTCCTCCTTCCTCCTTAGCTGTTTTGTAACCTGAACCTGTGTTGTAAAATAAAGTCAATCCAATCTAGAATGTCATGACACTTGGGCTTTAAATTCATACAAAGTCTCTTCAGGTCTGAATAGAAATTAAGCTCAAACAGAGGGACTACAAAACATTTCAAATCTCACTTCTTTGACTTCACAGTTTGGAGACTTTTTTTCATTTGTTTTTCATAAAATAGAAAAAACCTGCACCATGATATGCTACTGACAATGCCTGAGATGCATACTAAGTTCACAGGACCAAAAAAGCCCTGAACATTCAGACTGCCATAGCAAGTGCCTTAGAGCTATGCATTTAGTTTCCATTAAGAATCTATAAACTAAGTATTTTAAAACTAAGTTGGTTGCTCAGAATACACAAGGTTCACCTTGGGAAATGCTGAACTACCACTCAACTTAATATGCTTCCTCATAATGAAAACACACACAATTTTCTTCTAGAGTAAAATAACTTCAGTATTTTTGTCATGGTTTGAGGCTTACCCAGAAATGGTAAGATTTATGGGCGGCTCAGTGAGATCCCAAGTGAAGAAATTCAGGAGGAAGAAGGAGGACCTTCCTCTTTTCCAGGCAGGGAGCACAGAGGTGAGATCTCTGGCCGGCCTGGGAGGGGGCCCGGCCACTTCCCCAGGCCGGGCCAGCCGGCGGCTGCGGGACGGGTCCCCCCCCCCATTTCATGGGAGGCGGCGGCAGGCGGCGGGGGGAAGGGTGGAAAGAGGCAGGCCGGGTTTGTCGAGGCTCCCCCCCGCCATCGGTGGCGGCCAAGGCCTTGTGAACACGGCCTTGAGAGAGAGCGAGCCTCAGTTCCCCGCGGCGGGAGTCACCTGAGCTCTGCAGGCCTGGGCGAGAAGTTAACCCCTTCAGAGCTCCGATCCTCCTTCCAGTTGAGTGAGAGAGGA
>VWZP01007499.1:9997-34547 GCA_013396995.1 Dicaeum eximium | reverse complement strand
GGTTGCTTGTGGGGACATTGAGAGACACAAGAGAACTTTTCTTTTCTCTTGTGGAGAAGCTTTTCCATGACATGAACAAGAGGGACTCCTCTCCCTGAGAGAGAATTGAGAAAAGACTATTTCAAAAATGATGGACTGATTGGGATTGTTGAGTGTTACTTCTTTACATTGACAAATGGGAAGGGAATGTTTGTGGAGGGAGGAGAAGGATCTGAAGGGTTTTGATGGTTTTTTTTTCTTTTCCTTTTTTTTTTTCTCTTTTAGTTACTGTTAATAAACTGCCTTTCTCTTGAAGGTTTGAGCCTGCTTTGCTTTTCTCCTAGTTGATCCTATTTTACAGCAGGAGAGTGCTCTGGTGATTAACCAGCACGAGAAAACCCACCACATTTGGTGGTGCGCCGCCCGGGAAAAATTCAAATTGATTGAAATTGGGGAAAATTCAGAATTGGTGAACCAAACCACTACAATTTTATACAACACTGAGTTTTTTCCACATCTCAAAAACAATAACTGAGAGCAATCAAAGTTTTATTTCACACTGTGAAGTTGCTTCAGTGGCTACATTGCAATTGTTTGCATTAGAAACTTTTTATTTCCTCATTCCCAAAATCTGGCTTTTTGTTCAACCCCCTAACATATTAGCATTCTAATTCTGAATATTGCAAAGAGAAAGCTGCCAGTCTCCTGATAGCACCACTGATGATGCTGACCACTGTGTCTGTATATCTTGGTACACATTTCATCTATTCCTACAGCTCCAGTGGCTCTTTTTCAGGGAAAGATGTTGTTCTCTGCCCACCTCTTTACACTGCAGTTCTGTGAATAGACAATCTTTCAAACTGTATTTTGATACAGCCTTTACACTTCTCCAAATGTAAACTTCAGTTTATCCTATTTCAACTGCTTTCTTGATTCTTTAGAAATAAAGAAGACAAAATACGCAAGCACGGTTTCCTATGAGAAGGAACCATCTCTAGTTGCCAGCATGTCTCCTTTACAGGTGACTGCCTGGGCCTTGAGAAGTACAAGACATGAGTAGAGGAAGCCTGTTTTCTAAATGTCATAAAGTGCAAGACCAGCAGCTTATGAACTACTTATAAGCATAATTTCATCACAAAATTTCCAAATTGTACATGGAATTATCAACATCTTTCTATATGCATTTTTAAGATCAACTATCAGAAAATGTTTTTTCCTACTTGATAAACTACTCTCCATATCAGTATTTTTAAGAACAATTCAGAGCTGAAAAAGAATCAGATTTGTGTTGAATAACATTTAACATTATTTGATTCCCCTTGCCTTTATGTGTTTTTGTCTAGGAATTTGAGGCTGTCAACACAGAAGATTCACCTCAGCTAAAAAAAAGGCAATATTGCATGATAATTGGTATAGCAGTTGTTTACAAAACCTAGTTTAAAAAACACTTTGAGACCAATTACTATACTTCTATTCTTGGATATATCATGAATGCTCAAAGATGCTAGAAAGTAGCAACAGCAGCTTTATGATTATTATTACTATGGTAAATACTTGCTCTGAAAAAAAAACCAAGAGTAATTCCTAGCTTAAACTATGTAATAGAAACATTGAAACAGTAATTACTTTGTTAGGAAAGCTTATTTAACACAACACATTTCATTTTATATGAATAAAAGGCTGCAGCATAACTTGGACGTTCTTACAATGGAAGTTATTTAAGAAAATAAGTCTGGAACATACCTTTATCTGTTTATCCAATGTATCCAGCCTGCATACTGCTTGAAACGGTCTGCGATCAATAGGACAGGAAGCCTGTGTCTGAAAAATTATTTTTCTTATTACAAACTTGGTAATGAGCTAAGAGAAGCCCTAATTTTCTACATTTTTATTCATAATTATAGTAGCTTACAGAACCGCACAAAATCCCAACTTGTTCACAGTAAGAATGCATTTGGACACATTATCCATACACTCAGTGTTACTAGAGAGTAAAATTCAAAACAACACTCAGTATTTTGTTTTATATAAGCAGATTGCTCTTTCAGGAAAAATCTAAAGGAAACAAGAACATAACCCAGAAGTTGTGTTTAAAAAAGGAAAAGCATTTAATGCATTTTATATCAAGTTACCTTCATTTTCTGTTTTTTTAATTCCTTCTAGGTAACTGATTTTATACCAATGTGTCCTGATTTTGGCTGGGATAAAGCTAATTTTTCTTAGTAGCTGGTACACTGCTTTAGATTCTATGTAAGATTAATGTTGATAACACACTGAAAAGCATTAACACTATGCAAATGTCCTCTAGATTCCATATTGTTCTTACATTTTATTTCTTAACTTTATTTTCAACAGGAAGTGTGTTGCGCTGTGTATCCCTTAAAACATAAAACTGATAATGCCAAAAGCAAACAGTGCTTATAACACATCTCTTTTGTTGCCGTCAGCAGACAACAGATTCTGACGTGTTACACATCTAAGGTTTTACAAATCGATTTTCAAGAAAGGAGACTGAAGGCTATTTTACCCTACTGTTTGATAGAAATAGCGATTTATTGTTTTACCCTGATCAGCTAAATGCTCTCTTATTGAGGTTGCACTACATCAGATAAAACACGCACACAGAGAACAACACATTATTAACCATGGAAATGGGAAATTTCAACTGAAGCTCCACATAAGTGGATCATGTAGTGAATCAGCTTTAAGAGAAATCCACACTGGATATTAACTTCTGCTATGAGATAACTCCTTATTCCTTTTAATTCCAGACATGTTTGCTGTGGGGGTGTGGCTCTTTGTTTGGTTTTGGGGTTTTGTCATCATTTCATCCTCCACACCCATCTTAATTCCACTGGCCTTCGGAGGCTCAGTTCAACACTTCTAAAACAAAATAAAAAACCAAAATACACACCCAATCTCCAGCCCTAACTCATTCAGTGAGCAAGATCCAGTATATGAACTGCATGCCCTGAAGAGGCATGTAATTTCTGCAATTTAGAGAGCTACAGGGTATCTATGCAAGCAAAATGCAGTACTAGAATTGCGTAAGCAGCTAAGAAAAGCCTGCATATGAACTCTGCCCCAAAATTCAGTGGTGAACTTCATTCCTGTCTTTTCATCGGGGTTCTAATTTTCCAGTTAATTCTGTTATTTTCTCAATTTTAAGGAGTGCTCAACTTCTTTTTCACATACCAGCCCCCAAACATGGAGCATTCAGGAAGTTTCTGAGCTTCTGATTTCAACTGAAGTAGATAGAACCAAATAAGACTTATTTTTTAAAAATCCCAAACCCAGTTAAAAAAATAATAAAAAAAAAACCAAACAAACAAACAAACAAACAAAAAAACACACAAAAAAAGAAAAACCACAAAAAACCCCCCACAAAAAAAAAACTACAACAAGAATGTAAGTTTAAGCCATCACCTGCCCTTTGATGCTCTGGTATTTTGTCCTAACTAAAAACTTCCTCTTTTGGGGGATACCATTGTTCTCTGCAGTATCATGGCCCCAGATAAGAAAAGCCTATTGGGTAATTAAGCCAACTCCCCAAGGACTCAGATCATGAAGACAGTTTTTGTCCTGTAGTCAAGGCACAGCTAATGCACAGTAACATAGTAGTGCAATGTTCCATCAGGATATTTGATAGTATGCAACACACTGCAGCTTTTGAATCCACTGCAAACATCAAGGTACATACCTTCATTCTTAGATATACATGTATATACATTCTTCATTCTTAGATATACATGTATACATAGGTAGAAGGAAGTTATTTTTCTTAGATACTTTTATTTTCGTTTCAGGATCTACCTTTGCTGAAATGTTTATCTGATACAACCTCTTCCTATACTAAATTTACACATGAATGTCAAGTTATCTTTCCAAGATAAGTCACTGTAAGTTACATTTATTCATTGCAATAAAGTATCATAGAATACTAAGTGTTACGAGCAGCAATCCAAATAACAACTGTTTTTGCTCCACTAGAAAGATGTTCAATGTTCAGTTCTTCTGAACAAATGTTTAACAACTTCATACAGTTTTACACTGTAGTAAAAAGGGAGGAAAACATTCTGGAAGAGCATTAGGTTCAGATATGTTCAGAAACAGCAGATGCTCTTTCCACTCCTACTCAGTTGCTTTTTGTAGCCTTAGCATCTTCTGTAAGCTGACAACGTTATCACAAGAGAAATTCCAGTAAACTCAGGACATTTGGTTATACACCCCCAGTCCCCAGGTGGAGTACAGTTGTTGGATACCCCAAGAGAAACTAGAGATTTCTGTCTAGAACTTCAGTCTAAATATGAGTCAGCTCTCAGCTGTCAGCTAACAAATCAAAGCAAACTTTTAAAATGTTGGAAGACAGCTCTTTGGGCCAACTGCTTAGTTTTATGTAGTCGGCCACAAATCCTGTACAGGGCCTACCTGAATATGCCCCAACGCTTTGGAGAATTTATGACTGTACATACTCCACTTTCAAATTCTCCAGATGGGGAAAAAATAATGTGGGAAACCAGGACCAGAGCATGAGATAAACAAGCTTGGTAGGTGAGGGCCACTGAAATCAATGTTTGTTACACAAACATCATAATAATGCAGACAACACACAATCTTTTCTTCAAGACTCATCTCTCATGACAGTTCATAAGAGGAATTAACAGAAGAACAGAGAGAGAAATCTCCAGTACATTTCTTAGCACTCTGAAGAACAGAAAGGAAGTTAAAAAGCTTACAGTAAAGTAAATATTTATTGTTTCTAAGACTGTTTTCTTTGAATAGAATAGAAAAATAGAGATTTTTCTCTAATATAGACAGGCAAGATACTATAGCTGCTAAAGCAGGTGTCTTAGCTGAGGTGGTGTTAACTACTTTGTGCATGTTTGCCACAGATGCCTAGTTAACTTTTCTTTGCATCAGTTTCACTTAAATCCTTTCAGAACCAATTACTATAAACTAAAACATGTGCTTACCAATGAAAATACAAAATACAAGTTTATTAGAAAAAAAAGTTTAAAAAATTAGTTTTGACCCAAGTAGTTTTAATACACTAATAGTACTACAGATGACAGAAACACATTAATATAATTGCTTCCTTTGGTGTAACATGACATTACTGATGGTGCTTAAAGACTCTAAAGAGGGGATTTTTGTTGTTGGCTATACCCCTCTCCCTTTTTTTATGTGGCCAGAATAATGTTACCACATACATGCTCTTTATACTGAAAGCAACCCTTCACTTACACTGTCCTTCTACATTCCCACTGAAGGGTGTGTCCAGTAACCTCAGCTCCTGATTTAGCACCTTTTACTTTTTATGATCTTCCAGCACAGACTCGCTGAAATACAAAGCCTCAAGCTTGAAAGTCTTCATTAGTAAATTATACTATGTTGGTTTACAAAGTGGTTGACAGCTGGCAGAGGATGACAAACATTTAAGTTAATCTTCATGTGCCTACAGCCCCCAGCAGTGACTGGGAGAGCACTACTTAGCATGGCCAAAGGCACCCAAGTTGACAGTCTAATAGTATAGAAGAGTTTAATAGTATAGGCAACTGAAATTTGTGCATAGCAATGCTTTTAAATGCCAGAATTAACACAGCCAAAGAGAGCAGAACAATTCAAGGGACATATTAATAAGTTACTTTGTTTTATACTAAAAAAAAAAAAAACAACCACTTAATCATTACCCAGAATCAGGCAGTGTATTCTTTAAACAGCAGGTAATTTCATCTGTTTTACATCTTCATTACTCAGAATTACTTATATTATGGTTATGATCAACCAGAAACCAGAAAAAAGCTAACCCTTATGCAACACTTCTCAAAAAAGGACACATTCAGTTACTAAATATTAGTAACAGGAAAAAGCACACAGCATCAGCATGTTTTAAATAGTGACATGCTTCTAATATTTTTCTACCATCAAATCCATAGAACCTCACCTGCTTCTCAACACTGAAGCCTCTGAACTGTCACCCAGGTTTCAACACTTCTTTTGTCACTTTACTTTTAATTAAAACTACTAGATTAGGCAGTGGAGTTCCATGAACTCAACAGGCCTGGCTGTCAAGTAACCTCAGAAAAGGAAGCCTAGCTGGTTTTACCTATCTGATGTCACTAATGAAAAGCAGCAGCAACAGCTTTATGTAGCTTTAGAAACACCCCCACATCTTTTTTATGGCATCACATCTACTTTACCTGTCAACTTTTAAGAGAAGTTGCTTTTATTCTATTTGAATAGCACTTCAGACCACAAAAAATAAAATTTGACATGACAAGAAAAATGTCGTATCATTCATCTGCCCCTTTAGAACAAGAAAATTTCTCTTCCTCATTGGGCTTAAAAGCATCTGTTAGACAATGTGAATAAACTTGAATCCAGCAGCAAGCCAATATACTGTACTGCTTCCCTGTGCATGTCACTGTTTAATGCTTTGCAGCTGTCATTATAGCAACCAGCTAAGTCACTCAGGATAAAATTGCAGGTGAGAATTTCCTCTTCCCTTACAAATCAAATTGCTCCAATGAATCGAATGCAAAACAGAAAATCTGCCAACAGAAAACTTTGTTTATTATCTGGTTTGTAAATCTAAAGCAATTTTAATGTAATAATATTGTTTTTAATACTCTGAAGTTCATATAAATTCTTCAGAAAATTGTTACCACTGTGTTTCTGTAACAAATAGCTCAAAAATTAAGGTTAAAACATAGCAAGAATAAGCATATTGCATATATACATGCCAACCAAGTAATACCAATGTTCTAAAGGGACTACTGCAACCAAAATCATCATTTACTTCAAAAGAATGATATTGCAACGACACCAAACAGTGGTCTCACTAAAGTGGCAAACTAATTCACATCCATAGAAACAAGGCAAAAGGCAGCAAGCCCCGCTCATCCCAGTACAAAGCAATATTAATTTGGTGTTTTATACCGATAATTGAAAAAGTTACAGGAAAGGTAAAGACACCAGACTGAATGCAATGATTGCATGACATAGGTGAGGGAAAGGGGTCTAAATAGAACAAGGTCATCAAGGATTTGTTCAATAAGTCATTTTTCTTACCATCTACAAAGTTATTGACAGAGAACAAAAAACAACCATTATTAAAATGATTTTTTTTCCAGAACAGCAGTAAAGCTTTTAGCTGTATTCTCTTTACAATTAGAAAACTAAGGTCGTATCACTCATTTTGTAGACTAACAAATACATATTGGTCTTAGCCCTGAGCTGACACTATTACAAAACCCTACTTTGTGATAAACAAAGTAAGATTAAGCTAATAACAATGCAATATTATAGCATGTACATAACACAGTACATGCTGATCTTCCAAACAGCCAACACCACACTCTCTTTACTTATCCCTAATCTCTAGCAACTATTAAGTTACTAGAGTAAGTAAGATTGTCTAGTGAAAGAAAACACAAAATACTTTATTGCATTAAGAAGAAAGTTTTCCAAAATCCATTTACAAATTGGTCACTGAACACTTCTGTGCAAAGCCAAAATCTGTAACTTTAAAAAGAATATCTGTAGGTATTAGATGCAATAGATTTCACTGAAAAATAAAAACACACCTTGGTGCTCAGTCTTACCTCAGCCCACTTAAGAATACAAGTCATGCAGAAGGTGTGACTGCAGTTCTCAGGAAACCCAATCTCTTGCTCCAGAAGGCAGTTCAGACAGATGGGGCACATGTTGCCATCATACAATAAAGTAGAATAGGAACAGCTTTCCTCATTTTCTTCACCTGGTAGTATTAACACTGACAATTAGAAGTTATGACAGTTTTTGAAACAAAGTCCTTCTAGATTTGAATAATAAAGAAGTTAGAATTCTTTCAAGTACTCCTCTGGCCAGCTTCTTGCCTGCATTATACCTGAAAACTTGAATTCAACTTGCTTGTAACTACAGAAAACTGTGTTCCAGATGAAGAAAGCTAAGCAACTTATTTCATATACTACTGTACCAGTCTGCCATCAAAACAAAGGAAAGTCAATTACAGGGATATTTCAATAAAGCAGGCATCACAGTGCTTCCTATTGGTTATGCAGATATTTAGACATAATTCTCCTACATTTTTTCTCCTTGTGTGTTTGCAATCTCTCCATGACATAAATTACACCAGCATATTATATATTCGTTATCTTATATACACATAATCTACCTTTACTTTAGTTTTTCTTAGAATTATCTTAATCTGAATATCTTCAAATATTTACCTAATAATGTACATTAAATTAAAAATGCTCCCAATTTTGTTAGAATTGGAGAGTTGTTATATTTACACAACTTCTTTCAAAACAAGCAGCATACTAACAGACAGAGCAAATGAAAACAATCAGACCTTCACAGCTTGAACCTGAATAATATGCTTCAATATTTTCACACACACAAACTTTACCTTCCATGCCTTCATGTGTCTGATCCTCAGTATCTTGAATACATTGCTTTCCGTTCTTCATCTTACCAAATGTAGTCTGGAAAATATAGAAGCAATTAATTTAGATTGCAACTTGAAAATAAAAAAAATAATGAGTATTCTCCATTGTAGAGTAGAAATACACGATATTAGAAGTTAAGAGATCATTTACAAATTATAAGTATCATTATTGCTGTCTAGCAACTGATGTTTCCAACTTCAAAATTTGCTTTTGTTCAACAGATTCAAAGTTTTTGCAGTGTTTTAAGACTATCACTGGTGCTTTTATTTTTAGAATTTTAACATATTGCTAAGTTTCCATGCAAACCACCCCATGCAACACTGCAGTAACTAACACCTGCAAACTGCCCCATGAAAATAGTTGAAGCAACAAACTTGAAACACTCTAGCACCAGAAGAGTTGGTTGTTTTACAAACCTAGAGTCACCTTGGTAGTGGCAAGTGAGAAAAATGAAAGCAGCTTATATTTGTATGACAAAAGCAAGAAGGAAATAATTCAAACTATTTGCACTAAGTAAAACAGAGAAATTTGAGAATAAAAGAAATTTGTATTAAACAAGGGACAGGTCACAAGCACAGGTGCAGTGGAGCATCATGAATGGGGATGCACTTTTTAACTACTCTGTGAAGGAGATGGCACAGATAAAGTACATCCCAGTGATCCACATCACAAAGGTTGAAAGAATTTGACCCTATGTAAGAAATAGCACGTATATGTTTTTTGGAAGCTTACTTAAGACATGTAGAATGAAACAAACTTGAAAAAAGAGCATCTATCCCAAGGACTGCATCTCCTGAATTTCAAACTCCTATAGTCACAGCAGAGATAGTATATACACCTAAAGCTCCAACCCAAGCCCCAGAGGGAACAACAGGTTTCTTCAAAACTATAGGAAGCTTTAAAAATTATTGGTATTTAGAAGGACAAACTAAAACTTCAGAAGACATTGAAGAAATCAGAGATTACCAAGATCTGCTACTTAAGCATTCAAACCTGAAGCAAACCAGCTGAGGTTTACTCTCACACTGCGACCCCTTTGCTGGATAAAGTAGTGGGACACAGCTGAAACTGCCACAATCGCACCCCTCAACTAAACTTCCTCCCATTACATCCAGAAACTACAATACTTTTCCTTTACCACCAAGACATCCAGAAGAGGGAGACACAGAATTTGCTTCCCCGAATTTTTCTTCTGATCAAGTCTTTATTGCTTGATCTTGGCAGCAGAAGTGTTTTAATGATTATTTTTTTATACTAAGAAAAGCAACTCTGCTGCACATTCCCATCACATATACTTCTCATTACCTTAGGCAACCCAAGAAATCAGGACTCAGATCTGTGAGTCTCTAAACACAGGCAGTTTGCTAAAGAAACAGTCTAAACTGTGAAACTAATTAGAAATCTGCAATTAGAATTCAAAATGGCTTCAATATTCCTATTAGAAATTACTTTTTGACTCCCCAAAGGGAACATGGGAATCAATCCAACTGAGGGTAGGGGAAAGTGAAGAAACAAGAAGAGAAAAGCCCAGCTTTAAGGGATTTCCCCCCTACACTGCTATTGCATTTTTATATCTAAAATTATTTCCAAAGATATCATTAATACATGGCACCAACTGGAGGCTGGTTACCAGCACTAATACTAACACCGACTGATTGCAGCCAATGCTGTAGGCTACAGGCAAGTTCTGTTGGCAGAACAACCACTGTCCAGACCTCCACCTTTCTGCAAGCTAAGCAAAAGGAAACCCAACCCAAGTCAAGCTGCTCCTTTAAAATTTAATGCCTTCAACAAGCAAAATCTGCACAAAATTAGAACAGGTAAGACCACCAAAACCACATTTGAATTTAGGAGATTATGGTCTGTTGCTTTCACTCTGATTTGCACAAGTGGCTTTGGCCCCAGAAGGTGTAAATCACACAGCAGTGTGCAGTACAGATGTTTTTATACACAAAACGTAAGAACATCTCTTCTGCCCTACATCTTAAAATCTCAGCAATGCTTAACAGAAGCCGAAATCCCACAAGCTGTACTCAAACATCTTTCAACCCTACAAGTCTCAGGACACCTTATAGCTGGGTCAGTTTCAAGACAAGATCAAGAATTCTGCAATCTGCATACATCCACAGAAAATTATTTAAACAGACACAACCTATATACCAAATTAAGGAATAGCTTTTGAGTTCACACTTATTATAACAGAGGTTGTGAATTCAGTAGAACAGATCACAGAAACAGAAAACAGAAGCTCTTCAAATTTGTTTTTCCCCAGAAAAAGTAACCTTTTAGTCCATTGTACTCTTTCTAGACACAGATATCCCAGAAATTCTGACACGCTTATAATTAGAAAAACAGAGATCCTAAAATTCTAACAGAATATCAGTAAATCCAAGACATGCAGCAACTGAAAACATTTATGTGGTGTTACCCCATTCTTCTCACAAGCCTATTTTTCAAACAGATACTGAGTGCTGCTAATGCATTTCACAGATCACTTTGCACAGCACAACTTCATCAGTTTGACATTGCATTTCACACAACACAGCAGAGAAATTTAATACTACTGAAACTTTTCTAAATAAAGTAAAAGATATCATGAAAATTTACACACTATTTAGCAAATTAACTTTGAAAATATTGTTTTCTCCACTACTTTTAAAGAGGCATCACAAGAATTAGAATAACAGAAGAGTTAACACTGGACTGTTATTACATTTATATGATGACTCAAAAGCAGAGTTTGGAAAAGAGAACTGGGTGATTTAGAAACAGCAGACAGCATAGAAAACAGAATATTTATTTTTCCCAAAATGTGACAAGACAGCACAAGCACTATACTAGGTTTATGCTGACCCAAAAAAAAAAAAAATCACTCCTCTCCAAACTCTAGATAATCCTTATGAAGAATGCCTAAAGACAGCATAGCATTACAGCCAAGATGGTATTTTTCTGGTGCTTGTTCATTCTCAATGGAATTACTTTCTAAGAGAAACATCTTACTTTATTTCATATTTGACATAAAGACAAGGGTATTCTAGTACATTAAACTGAGAACAGTGATCAGAGACACTAGCACAGGTACACAACACTACCTCATTTCCCTGCTCTCTTAAAATAATCAAATGTTTAAGTTTCCAGGCTATTCTTCCAAGGAAATGAAATTCCTGTTCTTGTTTTCATGGAATGCATCTGGCAACAAAAGTGCTTAAAGAGAGTTGACTGTAGATTGTGGTAGATATCTCTGTCTGAGGAACATAGCTTAATGAAGAACTTAAACAACTCCATAAAGCAGACTAAGTTCCATGCACACATTGAATTGTGGTATTTCCTGTATCACAAAAGTACAAGTGTGACTCACACACACTACTTCATACAACTCACAACTTAAAAATACAGATTTAACACTAACTCATTGTGCATGTGGAAAGAAAAGACTTGGTCCGCTCAAAGTCATGCCTCTTAATTTCTTAATGAATCTATTATATTAAAATCTTAAATAGACATAGAAAAAGCATTGGATTAAAAAAATTACAAAAGCCTAGTTATAAGTGACACGTGAAATTAGCACATGCCTCCTTTTTGCCTAACTACAAGACAAAGTCTTTACAAGCATTCTTTATACCCCGTAAATATAATGCAACAACTAAATACAGTCTCCCTCCAACACACTAACAATCTAGAGACTCATCTACACAGAAGTACCCCAGTTCAGCTGCAAAGGGGGATGGAAATTAAGAACACATGCAACAAGGTCTCCAGTGAGAAAGTGCAAAATGATGTCCAAGATACCTTACACATTTCTGCAACAGAGTCAACTCAGGAAACATTTGTAATTGAACTTTCAGCTACTTAGATACATGTTACATTAATACCCAGAGTAGCATTTACCTTGACTGTTCTGTTTCTATTAAAAATACTTCATTTTAAAATGGATTTGGGGGACTCTTGGTTGTGTTTTGATTTTTAATAACTCAAGAAACAATCAGTTTTAATTATGAAACAACAGTCAGATGTATATTTAGTACACAGAATTTATTTGCTTAATAAACAACAATAATACCCTTTAGTCCCATTAAAATTTCGGGCAGTAATAGGCAGGACTCTGTTTCTCCCTATGCATTTCTGTGGTCATTAAGAAACATGGGAAAGACGTTTAAGCTGCTCCCTCAGCAAATATGTTTTTAAAGAAAACAGATCTCAACAACTACTCACATTCACAAAACCAGATTTCATGTGGTGGTGGTTCTTGTTATTGTAGTTTTAGTAGTTAATAACGGAACATGTATCCTCTGAAGTTCCTCATAGGGGCTGATCTTAATCTCTGGACTGAGAAAACATCCAGCTGCTGATGAAAAATTTTAAATATTTTGCCAGAACTTTTGTGCTGTCTAAGAGATGGGCTGAGACAACACTTAAAATTTCCAACAGCAGTTGAACATTTGAAAGGCTTTTGACCTACTTGTATCACTATGTCTAACACAACACATACACCAAGAATAGAAAAATCCCCACATTACTGTGTATTTGTCCAAGTACATCAAGCACCTTCACAGTTGTTTTATTTTTTATTTGGAAAAACATCTGATTTGTCAGAAAAGCCAGGAAGGTACACTTGCTTCAAGTAACAACTGAGTAATGTTGTTTGCCCTTCAATAAATGAGGGTTACATTGAGAATCTGGAAGCACTTATCTTGGATTTTCTCCTTTGTGCAGTAAAATCTCTTGGCCCAGCACATTAGTGAGAATAGAACCAACGGTGGCACTCAAAAGCAGGCTTTTAAAGAGGATCTTTACTCTTTGTAAGCTCAAATTGCACCTTGTCAGCATTCCCAAATCAAATGCAATAGAACCAACAAAGATGAGGAGAAAGAAAGACCAGTGCTATGCCTTGGGGAATAAAGAGAGAAATCTTTTTCTATAGGTGGTTTAAGCCTATTCATGTAGATCCAGTGTCTTGGAAAGAATCATTGCTATTCAAGAAAGGAGATACTGCTGATTTAAAGACTCTTTCCAGACCCTCTAAGGATGCAATTACCAAAGAGAGCTGAGCTAATCTAACAGCTTGCTGCCACCCAAAGAAGCAGCTATGTTTCTCACCACTAGTGATGGTGAGCAGACTCACTAAGAGCCATTGGTGTCCAAAGACATTGCAAGTGCCTGAGCGAGGGAGGGAAGACATAAAAAGGCATTGGTCCTTTTGGCAGTGGTAAGGTGCAAAAAAAGCTCAGACTTTGTTGTCAAACTGCACCCCCTTCAAGGACACAGCAGTACCTAGCTAGATCAGGTGCCAGGTCCGAGAAAATGCAAGGTAAAGTCACAGGAGAAAACTACCAAAGCCAAATAGCTAGAACTATACCACAGTAAACAGTATACTGCTGACTCTTGCTCTTCCCCTTTCCTACACAAAAACAACAACAACAACAAAAAAAACCAAACACAAAAAAACCCCACCAAAACAAAAAACCCAAAACAAAACAACAACAACCACCCAAACAAAAAAAAAGCCACCCCACCCAAAGCAACACAGTGGATATTATCCTCATATTTTCCACCATCTAGCAGCAAGATACTAACACTTCAATTACAGATGCTGTGGCTACACCTATGTCCCTACTAGAATCAATGCTTTCATTTTTGTGGCCCACTCAACAATAACAACACAAATAGCAGCTGCAAACACTCACGTCCAGTCAGCACTGCACAGGACAACACCATAACTGCCTCCTAAGCAGGGAAGGCAGGAACAACTCCATCATAATGTGCTTGAGAACTGCTGCAGTGACCCAGATGCAGTGACTATCATTTAGTAACCTGTCTGATCACCAAGAAAATCAAGAGTTTTAAGGAAGATTTAGAAACTTACAGTGGACACACACACACACACAAGGTAATCTCCTTCCTGTATATAATGCTTATAAGCAGGCTCAAAACCTGCAGTACACATCTTTCCTTGTTAAATCAGTGGAATAGGCAGTGTTCCTCAATGAAGTTTAACAAAAGAGTACCTATAAAACTTAAGCAAAAATAAGAGTAATAAGAACTATGCCATTTAATAAGACCTCACATATTTGAGAATATAACTGTGGGGGACACCATGTCTCTTACAGAATGTTGAAGTGCTGCTACAAATCAGATTGAACTGCAGAGTTTTTCAAGGAAAACACTTCTGTTTACTGGACAGTGTAAAAAGGTAGCCTAGCAATGTCAGCAGTACCACTTCATATATCTGTGCCTTGACAACTTATGCTGATCCCCAAATTTCTTTAGCATTCTATGATTACTAAATGAAGAATACTTTACTCATCATACTTATTCAGATGTGTAAGGGTGAATAACCAAGTTCTAGCTTTTCTGAGAAAAGTCACTATCCAAAAAGCTTCACTACAACACACTAGAACTAGACAGATTGCCAACCTGAAAAAAAGGGGAACACACATTCCAAAACTTGTACTTTGCTGTTAATATCTCTAGCAACAGCAGGAGCCCATATAATGCTCTTTAGTACAAACTTACCAAAGCTGTAAGAAAGCTAAACTGCAACAGATTTACTACCCAACAGATATCAACTAAGTTACTATCACCGACAGGAACCTATTAACAGGAACCTATTAAGGAACTTCCTATCTCTCTCTGTACTGGGAAACTTAAACATGGGAGAAGCATCTCCTTCAACCTCAGAATCCCAGTCATGCAGCAGGCCTCCCAGTCTACCAACTTTTATGCTCCTTCCCTTCCCCAAGTAACCAGTTCTCATTAGTTTTTAGCTAGTAATAAGGAAAAATAAGGATGCAGGTTGCAGAAGAGTAACAAGCAGTGATAAAAAGACAGTCAAAAATCTTGTACTAAAAGTTAACTTGTAATAAAGCTATCAGTCTTTGGCAAAACTTGTAATCCTGTCCTTCCCATCTGAAGAAACCACCCAAAAGAACAAGCCATTTAATCATTCTTAAGCAGTAACCAACTTAAAACAACATCAAGCACCAAAGTTTTTGAAATACTGTTATCACCCCTCCTTCTCCACAAAAATGATACACATGTCATGGCTGATTTGCCCAGACTCAGGGTCATCCACATAACTACTGGGACAATCCATATAAAAACCCGATGTTTCCAGCAAGCCACAAAAGGTATGACGTTTGACCGAAACAGCTAAAGTCTCAAATAGATATTAATTGTCTTTGTCAAAAACACACTGAAGAAGTTTTCCCTGTATTCATCAGTTCTCACCATGCTGTCACACAAGATGGAGCCCCATTTTCTGAGGAAGCTCATGAAGAGGTGGAAGAAAATTGATCACAAGCTTGCACAGCAGTTAGCAGTTCTGAGTATGGTACTCTACTAGTCACTTTACTGGCACTGATGGGTAGTTAACTACAGGAGGAAAATTTCATCTCTCATCTTTCTGCGTGTCTACTATACAACACTTTGTTCAACTAGGATGCATAGCAGAAGCTTAGAAACTCTCCTGAACTCATTTTAAAGGTGATAATAAACTGTGTACTTCAGTAGATTTCTCCACAAGTCAATGTTGTCCCACAAGATTTTCAATATCTGGCAGCAGCTGTGAGGCTAGCTCATAAGACTATGTAACATTACATGGCAAAGCATAGCTAAGTGGCACCCCTATAATATCAGTATGTTTCAGGGTGACCACTGACAACCAAGATGGCCCTGTGTTTAGGTAAATTCAATTTGCAGACAAAAAAAAACTAGATAAAGCTAAATTTGCTAGTCAACAAGAAACAGAATAAAAACAAAAAAGGCACTTAGGGGAGTTAGTTGTGACAGTGCAACTTCGTTTGATTCAAAGTACACGTTCCCAGCTGATCAATCTAACCTGTAATATCAAATTATGCTTGTGTCCCAGCTGGCTCTTTAGTGACACTTCTCAAGTCTGTGAGAAAACCCTTTCCTACTCTGCTAGAGGACAAATTATGTTACTCAAGCCTTTGTCAGCTCTTGACAATGCAAAAGCAGTGAGGGCAAAGCCGTGCAGCTTCCCTATGTGCTAAACTAAGGCAGTTTTGCAGGGTAGCTCCTCAGTAAGTCTGCACTGGTAACACTGCTTTCCAAAGATGTTCTGAATTATCTAAGTCAATTCCAGACCTAATCTTTACAGAAGTGCACAGCTGGGCTCACAACAGCCATAAGGCAGAAACATTCTTTGGAACTGTAGCTAAGTCCCTTGGGAAAAAACAGCTTCATTTATACAGAAGACAGGATGAATAAAACCTTATAAAAGACTGATGCAAGGTGATGGAATGTATATTCACAGAAATTAAAAGCCCACCTTATTTTTCTTTCCAAACCAGTATTTTCAACTGAAGGCAATGTGCACTGTGCTGCTGTTTTTACTGTGCATGCACGTGTATGATAAGACTTTCAACAGAAGAAGCACTACACCACAACCACCCCTGTAGGAAGAACATGTGTTTGCCACTGGCTAAGTCACATCATTTCATATCCTGACAACAAAACACTGAAATACTCTAGTAATTACCATAATACAAAAAAAAATATGAAAGAGAAAATAGCATACATAACATGTTCTCACAAAATGTATAATTCAGCACTTAGGTGTTTCTTCTAAGTAGTCTGTGACTAAACTGGGTGAAATTGAGATTTACAAATACCAGGAACTCATTAGGCATTAGGTACTATTTTCATAGTGCAATGCTTCAAGCAACTAAATTGAATCAGCTTCAACTCCGGACCTCGCCTTCTGCTGTTCAGGCTCCTTAGTCACATGCATACTTTTGCAGCTGGAAGGGATAGCATTACATACCAAAGTCAGCAAAAATGGCTCAGCCATTTCCAAGAACAGTGTTTGTTTGGTTTTTTTAAGTACTTTTTTCTAGCCACTTGGAAGCACTAGTATTTTCATGCTTTCCACCAAAGAGCAGATATTTGGCAGTGGGTCACAGAGAGTAAGAACATGCTTTCCACACAAGTAACCCTTCCAAATACAGCCATGTCACAGATCTAGGGGAAAAAAAAGTTTACATTTAGTCAATAAATCTTTGCTAGTCATTGCATTTAATTTCCCCCCCCCGCCATAAACTTGATCTGTGCTTAGCATACACAAATAATTTTAAGTTCCTATCCCACTGCTACACAGCACATACAACATTCCCACAAGATGAATGAGCATACTTCAGCCACTGCTATGGCAACACAGCAGGACTTGTTGCAGTCATCTCTCTGATGCTAAAGAAACTAGAAAGATCATCTTTATTTTTCTTAATACCATCCTAATCATACCCAAATAGTCAGACTCAAACATCAGGGATGCAGGAGCTGAACCAGAAGACTTTGCAAAGACAGAAGCAGAGAATAAAACCTTTAAACAGGGGAAGGAAAAATAATGGGCAAAACCGATGGAGTAAGACTGAGCTCAAATGAAAAGCTCAGGGGCAGCAGCAAGAAGCATATTTAAGATGCAAAAAGTAATGGGGCAACAGAAGAAGAGCAGTAGGTGATTAGATAAGCATCTTGAGCTGCAGACAAAAAGGATGAATGCAGAAAAGGAAGAAACAGAATGCAATTGTCCAACTACAGACTATCACTATTTTTTCTTTTACCTAAACCACAGTACTCATATTTTTTAGGTTCTGCATGTTGAACCCCTGCAAAATGAAGAACATTATTTTAACAGAATTTATGTAATGCACAGGCTTCCCTATAACTTTATGGTTTACCTTACATGGGGAAAAAAAAGACTACAGAAGATTGCACAGAACGATAGACACAGCCTTGATAAAAAATACCCTGAACTTGAGTCCTCCACTAAAGGCATGCTGTTCTTTCATTTGAAATATGAAATCAAGTGTTTAGACTTGTGTCATGTTTATGACATGTTCATGATTAAAACAATTGTATTTCTGCACAAAGAAAATTCAGATTACAAGTAACACATACAGACACTGAGTCAAAAACAAACAAAAGAAAGGAAATAACATACTCATTTAAAAGTACATGTTGCCTCTCTGAGGCATACACTTAAAAAAAAAAAAACCCACACTAGATGAAAGCTATGGCATCAAAAACACAGTCCTCAAGCTCCTTCTTGCTTTGAATAACAGCATTTCATAAGCTGAGGTCGAAGACCTACTTACAAACCTGACCTCTACTTACAACCTTACTAACCTCTTACAAAACCTGAGCAAAAAGAAATGCTGCATTTGTGGGAAAAGAGAGTTTGTGAAGGAGTTATGGCTACTATAATAATTTTAAGCGTAAATGTATTTTGTCCAAAATCTCCAACAATATCTGTTATGTAGAATAACAATGCATTGGATGTCATTTCAGAAGTAGTAGATAGGTGAGTATGCAGTTTCAATTACTGTTGATCTTGTTTTCTCAACAGTAACTTTCAAGACAGCTAAAATAAAGTTAGAAAACTCCAGCCAGGAACAGAAGACAGGTGTGTAAGAAAAGGTCCTTCTTAATACAAACAGGAATGCAAAGAAAGGTAACACAAACCACTACGGCAAGATGGCAACCTCAGATCTGAGCTTGAAAATACAACCTGAACTCCATCACCTTTCCTTCCTTTCCTTCCAATTTGTGAAGTGAGTCTAATAGATAGTCATGCTAATCACCTTTTTGGCTTCACCACATATATGGCATCAAGAAATTATCTACAACACAACAGTACTTTACTGTGAATTCTTAAATGACCAACATAGGCTTTGTTATAATTGGTTATTCTATGCCATTGCAAAAAGAACTTAAGCTTTCCATATCAACAACGCTAGAAGCTCCCCACAATGAGGAACTCCACTGTCATTCAAAGTTTCTTGCCAGAAAAACAACCACAAAATAAGCACTGGAACCCACTAACTTATCCAGGACCTGCATAAGGTACCTTTCTTGCTTGGGCTGATGAAACTGCATCTTAAAAAATCACAATTGCATAGGTTTAAAGAGAAGAATATACTTTACTTTCATTGTTACAGGTATCTGTATTTGGTAATATCTCTAAACCAAAACTCCAACGAGCTCAAGGTAGCCATAACAGATTGATTTTCTCCAGCTGTTTCACAGGACTTCTAATTACTTTTTGTTACACCCATCTATCCACAATGATCACTACCTCTTACCTAACAATTTATAAACTAAGAATGTTTTTAAAAAACAAAACTGCATATAGAAAGTGCTTATTCAGTAGCTACATGGAAAGCAGAGGAGAATTTCATTGCCCCTCCCATGTCCAGAACTGCTGAAGTTATTCACTCTGAATTGCAAACAGGCTAATTAAGACCACATGCCTACCTTCAGATTCTACCTTAACATCCAGATTTTTCATATCAGTTCAACTAATTTTCATCTAAGTGTCTCCAACTCTCCTGTGGCATAGCAAGAAAAGCACAAATTTTCATTGCTCCAGTTTTGGCCTGTGTTGCTATCTAAAGATATGGACAGAGATGAAGACTTCTATCAGACACTGATCACATGGAATTTCACATTCTTTATTGCTGCTGGCAGTCTAACAAAAGCCAGGTAGTAAGCCAGAGATAGCAAGGGTTAACTCAATTGATCAATTGCCATTTCCAAGCAATTTTGTACTAGCCTGAAAAAGTTTCAAATATCACTAAATGCATCACTCAGGTTTACTCACAAATAGGACCTGCAAATACAGATCATGGTTGAGCAGTACTTTCACCCCTAACCATTGCATTTTAATGTGAGCTCACCAATCCTTAAACTAAAAAAATGCATTAAGACAGACATTATTATTAAAGTCTTTCAGAAAAAGGGATCAGATACTGCAATTTAACACATTATTAGGTTTTAGAAAACAGATACTGGAAGACATTTCTACTTCCAATTCTGTCTACATATTCTTTTACACACACACACATATATATATATGCACACGCAAAATCTGAAAATCTTAGGAAGTTAAGAAGAAATACCACCAATCACAGAACCATAAAATTAAAATGTTACTTTTCCAGTTTTGTTATGACAGAGTATTTTTGAGTTAAAATTCCAGTTCTCTGTTTTCATGGAGGAAAAAAGAGCAGTACTCCTCTTTCATCAAAATGAGTTTTTGAGACAGCATAACTTGCTAATAAAAAATAAATAGGTGAAAATACTCATCTTAGCACTACATACACAAATATAAGACACAGATGTACAATGCCTGCACAGGTGTGTGTGTGTATGTATTTGTTTCCTGAATAAATTAAATTATTTTGATCATCCTTTGTGAAGTCAGTTAACAATTTCCCAAGTTTAGAAGTGACAACTTCCACATTTAGTTACATTGAATTTGTTTCTCCAACTGCAAGTCTTTATGAAACTTGATGCACCGCAACAAAAGGACACAAGAAAGTTAAATCTTTCAAGAAGAGGCAGCTTCCTCTTTTCTATTTTTTTTTAAGTGTCATGGTTTGACACTGGCTAAATGCCAGGCACCCACAAAAACCTATACACTCATTCTCTTCTCCTATAGTTGAGCAAAGGAAGGGGAAAGAAAAACCCATGAAGAGCTCATGGGTTGACATAAGGATTAGGAGAAAACACTAAAGGGCAAAATAGGCTTAAACAGTATAAAGAAAAATTATTAACAGAATTAAAAGAGGGTAATGAGAACTAAGATAAACCTTTAGAACACCTTTTTCCTCCCTCCAACCCCTCCTTCCTTCCCACCAACAGCACAGAGACAAAACATAGGAGTCTTTAGTCAGTTTGTTATTTAAAAAGAAAAATCTTTCTTCAATTCAATTAGGGAAAGAAGTTTGGTTTTTTTCTGCTGTGCCATGGAGTTCTCCTCACAGGAGACAGTTCTCTACCAACTTCTCTAATTGGGCCAGCCAATATATCCATCATCAGAGCCTTCAGGATTGGCTCTGCTGGACATAGAAGAAGTTTCGAGGAGCTCCCCCCTCAGAAGCAGCCTCTGTGGCTTCCTCTGCCCCCACTAAAAGCCAGGCTGTATGAAACCAACACGGTTGGTTGGTTGGTTTTTTTAAGGCTCTCAACAGAGAAAAATTACTTGTTGGATCTGGTGTGGGTCACTTAAATACAGATTATGTGCATTCAACCTTTGAGAGCCCTTCCAAGGATTACCATCATCATGCCTTTGGTGTTTCACCAGAGCCAGATGCAGAGGTGACAAACCTCTCAAACAGAGCCCTTTGAGACAGCAGAGCTGCAGCTTCAGCGAACAGAAAGGTAGAGGTACCATTCACCTTCCATCTTCCAGTTAGAGCCCTCTCTTTGCTACTTCATGACTGTAGCTATGTTCCTACACAAGAGAATCAATTGGTTTAGGGTATCAAAAGTCAGCAACTTTCTTGCAAATTGTGTCCACATCCTCACCAGCTGGGTGAAAAGATATTAAACAGTAGAGAAGATACAATATCACTGCACGCAGACCCTCTCCCATCAAGCTCACTGCCTTTCAGGGCAAGTTGGACTAGTACATACAGAAGAAACAAAATGTGTCTACACTACTGAAAAGCCACGAACTAGCACTTCTTTTGAAGCTCTCTAAAGCATGTGCACTTAGAGGTCTCTGGCATTGATGAGAACAGAGGATGTTTAACATTGCATCTCCAACCTGTAATTTAAAAAAAGGCAGAAATGTCAATGTCAAGATTTATAAAATCTACTTCAGCCTTAAAGGGTTTAGCAGATTAACCATAACCATTTAAAAATTCATTCAAAAAACAGTAACAATGCTTGACAGCACTGAATAGTCAGTTTGGCCATCATGAGGAATTGTTCTGCATGTTTTTCTAGGTATTAACTGGAAAGACAATTCTTCTCCCTCACTTTAGATGTTGGCAAAGAAAATCTGAACACTGAACAGTGGACTGACAGAAAGCCAGGCTTCAAGAATTTTGGTGTAGGTATGGCAAGTCAGCCCTTCCAACTTTTACTAGTACTGTTTTTTTTCACCTGTATTAATATAAAGTATGTTTAAATACTTCATGATTTGAAAGACAAATTACCCTTTAATTACTATATAAAGCCAACTTAAGTCATTTAAAGTTTTTGCACAGGTTTTTTTAGTACTCAGGACAGTGGAAGACAGATGATTCTGCAAAGAAACCCTGTAACAGGATAAAACCAAAACCCAAGAGACATATGTAACCTAAGAACAATAATGTATTTGCAGAGCCGTCTGCAAGTTTTACAAAACCAGGGACGAGAAGCCATGCAACAACTGCATCAAACTACAGCCAGTTGAGAGCACAGAGAAACTCTTTATCACCCAGATGTTTCCAAGGCAACAGGAGACTAACTGAAGAATAAGATAAACTTACAACCCCCGGCTGGGTCAAACTCAACAATCTTCACATACGCAACAAACTCAACGTTCACATGTGATGCAAAGCCATAAAATCATGGCCAAAACAGTCACCATATACCACCTCTGGAAAGGTGTTTCCAAAGGTAATCTGAATACGAGGTAAAAACTAGTCAGCCCAGGATTACTGCTATTCAACAAGGTCAGAAAAAACATTCTCTTCCATGACCATTTGGAAGAGAGGGATTTCCTCAGGCATACACAAAGCTGTTGCCTGCTCTGCTCATTCCAAAGCAGTCGTTAAGGTCAGTGAAACATTAAAAAAAAGGATATATTTCTTATTTGTGTAATTCGTCACTCTGAAAGTTAACACATCAGTAAATGTAAACTGCTGAAAAGAAAGCTTCAGAAGATTTAATATTCTGACTAAAAGCCTGAACAGCTTTCCCCTACCTCCAACATGTCTCATCTCAGGAAATCACAAAATCAAACACTGTATTCCTAGAAATATTAAAGGAAACACTTGAAAAAGTACTTGGGATCACTTCCAAGTATTTTCCATGACACTGAAGAAGATGCTATCCATTTTCTTTAAATACTGTGAGTTTCTAAATACAGTTTTTCCAGTTAAAAAAGAAGAGACATGGATTATCCCATATAATCAACCAAATAACAGCAAATTTTTTGTCACTGTCATTTCATTTAAGAAGGCTACTACTTATTTCTGCTAAGAGCAAATGAAATCATGACAAAATTACTCTCCCATGTGTAAGAGTCTGAATAGTAGAACTGTAAGTCTGATTATACTTAAAACTGTGATCCACTGAAAAGAAAGCCCCCAACACATCAGTGATCTACAAACTTAACACTGGACACTCAGTTAGATAGATTTCCCTTTAAGCTTACTGAAGCTATAAAATTCCAAACTTAAAATAGCTGTTCAATAATCATGGACATTCCAATCCATCATATAATAACTACTTAGATGGGCACAGCCCTAACTGTCTCTTGACATTTAAAATAAATGACTGTTTGCCAACTGCACCTAGTTACTGGTACTAAACACTCGGTAACTACCCGGTCTTTCTCTCTGTTATCTCGTTCTTCCTAAGAATTTAAAAGTAATTAGTAGTCTAAAAGCAAAACATCGTGAGAGGGCGGGGACCAATATTAGTCCTAACAATACTGCTTTGTTTTGAAGTTATAAACGTGGAGATGGACTGTAAAAGATGAGTTACATTTTGGGCTCAGGCTAATAATATTCTTTAATACTCACCAAAAGGGAAAAAAAAAAAAGAAAAAGAAACTAGGACACCATGTACTATAAAACACAAGAACTGGAGATTATCTCACTGGCTCGGTAAATTGCTTCCAGGCTCCAGCGCTCCCCTGCGCAACTTTGCTGATGTCTAAGTGGCGATCCCACAGCAGCACAAAAGCAGAGCTAGGCTTCGAGCTGAGCCTCTCGGTGCAACTTCCCCCACAACTCTGAGGTCCCAGCAGCCTCTCCTCCAGCAAAAGCCGCCGATGTTTACAGCTCCGGCCGCCGCTCGTGCGCCCACCCCACCGGGAGCAGCGGGACGGCGGCGCTCCGCGGGCCGTATCTTTGTTCAGCCGCGCTCAGGGGTCAGCGGGCACGGCTGCTGCTCCTCCCGGGGCGGCTTCTCAGGAGCTTAGGCGCGGAGGGGCCCGGCGGATCGCCCCGGCCGCCCCGCTTTGTTTCGGCTCTCGCCCCGGGGGGCCGGCGGGCACGGGAGCCGGACCCGCGTCTCGCCGCGGCGACCGAGCGTCGGCACCGGGCCGGGCCGGGCCCCCGGCAGGCGCCACGACGCAGGCGGCGAGGAGAGGAGGGGAG
>VWZP01007456.1:3752259-3770686 GCA_013396995.1 Dicaeum eximium | reverse complement strand
GCACCAACACCAGCACCAACACCAGCATCAACACCTTCACCCTCTCAACCAGCCGGACAAGCGTCCGTGCGGTGTCGGTGAGTCCCGGGCTGGCCTCGCTGCCGAATCCCCCAGTCGCCTTCGGTACGGTTTGGACGCGCTCTTAGGGCGAGCGAGTGGAGCTGCGCCCAGCTCTGCCGCGCTCCTACGCTTTCTTGGTTTTGTTTTTTTTTCCTGCTGGCATGTTGGCTCTGCAAACTGCTCTTAAATCGCTGCTTAAACTCCGCTCTTGCATCGCCTGGCTTATGTCGCAGCAGTGTGGCCAGCAGGACCAGGGCAGTGGCAGACCCCTGTAGGCGGCTCTGGTGAGGCCGCACCTGCCGTGCTGTGGCCAGTTCTGGGCCCCTCAACTCAGGAAGGACATTGAGGGGCTGGAGCTTGTCCAGAGAAGGGCAACGGAGCTGGGGAAGGTTCTGGAGCACCAGTCCTGTGAGTGGCTGAGGGAGCTGGGGTTGTTTAGCCTGCAAAAAAGGAGGCTCTGGGCAGCCTTATCACTCTGGAATCAGCTGGAAGGAGGCTGTAGCCAGGTGGGGGTCAGCCTCTTCTCCTAGGAAACAAGCGAGAGGACACGGTCTCAAACTATGCCAGGCTTTGGAGGGACATTCTTCCTCTTCTTTGGGAGGAATTCTTCCACAAAAGAGGCGATTATACACTGGAATAGACTGCTGTCATGAATGACTTTGTTAAGCTTGCTCAAACAACCACCACACCTGCCCAGCATGTGTCCCTGGAGGTGTTTAAGGAAAGGCTGGATGCAGCACTTACTGCCATGGTCTTGCTTACAAAGGGATGTTTGGTCATAAGCCGGACTTGATGATCTCGCAGGTCTTTTCCAACCTTATTGATTATGTTATTCTAGAAGCTAATTGCTTGCTATGTTTGTGAAAAATTCAGTTTCTCTGTGGTTGGTCCCAGTTAAAGTAATGGAATAATTCAGATTCTTCCCCAGACACAGTGAGGTCACGAATATGCTGCCCTCTGAATTGAGCTTGAGCTAAACTTCTGTTGTGGTTTGTGAACAATGGAACTGGAAGAAAAATGAAGCAACAGTTTATCTTACTAATGTGTTTTGGTAATGTCTGCTATGAAAGGTTTTTTTATTAGTTATAATTCAGTCATTTAAGCCCATCCCACAAATAAAATAGAACCTCTGTAGAGGGCAGAAGCTGGCATTCTTTCTCGTGAGTTAATTCTGTTTACTTCAAATTCCCCCTTAATGCCACAGTGGGGACCATGGTATTAATATTCCAGTTTGATTTATATTCTGCACGCATAGTCTGAAGAGAGCCACAATATTATCTCAGGTTTTCCAGTTATTGTGCTATAATACTGGGAGATCAGTTGCAGATGAATGGGTAGGCTCAGAATGAGCAGCTCAGGAGCTGATGTATGGCTGAAGTGCTGTAAGCAGTACTTGTGTACTCATGGTAGTGTGGCCTTTTTCTCAGTGAACCAAACTGAAAAATTTCTCAAGCTCTTTTACTTTTGGAACCTGTAGGTCTGAAGTGACCAAATATAAAGAAAGGCAAAACAGTAGGTTTGGAATAAGCACTGACACTTTTATCAATAAAACAGTTGATTTAAAAGGCTGTGGCTGGTCTTATGTATTTCTGGAGTCTAACATAATCTTTTTTCTTTGGTTTTTTTTTTTTTGTTTGTTTTGTTTTGGTTTTTTTTTCCCTTTGGGTTTTTTTGGTTTGGTTTTTTTTTGTTTTTGTTTTTTTTGTCCAATGTACAGGTCTACTTTTTTATTCTGAGCCTTTGGAAAATTGTTGTGGCATTTAGAAAAGAAAATACCCTTAGGTCCTGGATTTTCTGGTACTGCTGGAATACTGAGGGATTGTGGTTTACAGCAGAGTCACAATGAGGCGAAGCTCAAGTATTGCTGGAAGCAGCAGTCGACAATCTATGATGGCACTGAGAGTGCAGGACAGCAACAAGATGGGTCTTCAAACACCTCAGATGTAAGTCTTGCTGGTCATGTTGCTAAAAATAAGTATATGAAACTAATTCTGAAGAGATTTATCATAGTGTGTTTGAGTGTGTGAGTAGCAACTGAGGGAAAAAATTGAAACAGTGAGAAGAAGGCTCCTTACAGCCAAGGATGTTTGCACAAGTGGTCCAGTTTTGCAAAAATACTTGCTTTAACCTTTTTGTGTACCTGTGTCAGGTTTCAAATGGTAACACTTAGTTACATGTTTCTTAGGAGGTGGCTGGGTGCATCAGTTGACCTTTCTAAGATGTTGTTGTTACGAAGGTGTTTAGGAATATATTGAGTGTATGTGTAGCTCTTGTACAAGCAAAAGATTAATTGGTAGAAATAGTTGTTTGAATCCTTCTCTGTGTTCCTCAGGAAGGACAGAAGCACCTTTGGGAAGCTGAGCATGAGCAGACCTACATCTGGAGCTTCAGAAAGAAAAGTCAGCTGTTTTGGGAACAGGTATGGAAAGCTTTCATTCTCTTCACTGTAAATTAAAACAAAAATGGTCCTCTGTAGTTTTAGCATTTTTCTTTCTTGACAGATTTTCATTATAGGGAATAATGAATCTGAGACAAGCAGACCTTCAGGTCTGCCTTCCTCCAGTCCTTGATCACTAAACAATAATGCCGTGGAGTCGGAATTGCTTTGGGAGCTGGTGTTTTTCTTTTTTTTTTTCATTTGGGAATGATGTGCACTGCAGATCTTAAGAGTATACATTTTCTTATTTAAGAGAGAATGACATCTTAAGTATACTCTGTGTTAGTTTCTTCTCTCTAAGATACAAACCTTCCAAAATCTATAATCTTTCTGCTTTGCTCATGACTTTCTGTGTTGTGTGTGTCTTCTTTCATAGGACCCCAATGTTACAGGGGTCTATTCCTTTTAAAATTCCTTAAATATTTTAGAGTTTATTTACAGTCACCAACATGATTTTTTCTTCATCTTTGGGGTATTTTTCTGCATTTTTCTGTATTTTATCTTTCAATAAAATGAAGAAAGTATTCATTTAGGATGCAGTAATCCCTTTGTTGTACATGTGGCATTGTGGCTTCCAGGTTGATAATGTTTTTCCAATGACCTTAAATGAAGAGAGAACTTCAAGTATCACTTTGTATAACAGATGCAAAGAAAACATAAACATAGCAATAGTTGGGACTTAAACATGAAGAGAGTTCTTCTTTCTGTGTATTGTCACAAGACCTGTATTTATTGTCTGTCCTTAGAGTGAGTGGGGCTGGAGGCTCGCGCAGCAGCCAGTACGGTGTGTTTGGGACTGAAAAGATAAAGGATCCCAGGCCCCTTCATGACAAGGCATTCATCCAACAATGTATCAAGAAACTTTGTGAGGTAACATATTAACTTATTCTGCATGTATGTTATGAGGTGTAAAATGTGCTAATCAAAATGGTTATTTCTCTTGGTTTCAACTCTAAGTTTTGTTTAGTGACTGGTATTCCATGCTTCTTTTGCACAGTTCCTCACTGAGAATGCTTATGCCCACAATGTTTCCATGAAATCGCTACAATCTCCATCGGTTAAGGACTTTTTAAAGATCTTCACCTTTATCTACAAATTCCTCTGTCCTTCTTATGAACTGCCTGACTCAAAATTTGAAGAGGAAATTCCCAAAGTTTTTAAAGACCTTGGGTAAGATGATTATTGTTAGTCTCCTGGGCTGAATAGATATGCTATGGCTAGAAATTTAAAAGCTAAGAATTCTGCATTGATAGCTGGGGAGAATGGATAGGTTTCTTTATTCAGATGAGATGCTAATAGTACAATGTTGTGATTGTTTTGTTTCACTCTTGTTCAGCTCTAGGTTTACTCTCTGATTTCAGTGTCTGCTATACATTTTATATCTGAACTTGCAGAACTATAAGGTCTTGGAATCTTGCTTTGTAATGTAAAATGTAATTGATCATTTGTATAAAACTTTGAAAGACACAATTTTCTTTCACAGACCTTTCTGTTCATTCTGTTAGAATCTAAGAACAAAAATTTCCAGAATTTTGGATCAAGACAATTAAATTCAATTTAGTTTAAACAAATTTAATTTAGTTTAAAATATGTTTTCCTGCAATTTTTCTCATTCTGCTTTCAAAGCAGAACGTGGAAATAACAAAAATTACTGTTGAGGTGAAAAAAACCACTAAGTAACTGAGTGGTTTGTTGCTGAATCTGTTCAGTGTTTGAAATCATTAATACCCCAACAAGAAAGAAAATCCTCTGCCTGTTGATAATTGTGAGTTTTCAGTCTCTATTTCCTTTGAAGTACAGTACCATTGAGTTTGCTCTTCCTTCTATGCTTTCATCTACATATAAAAATGTGCAGCTTTATTTTCAAATATGCTCATTTGTTTTCAACACTGTCTGCCACACTATTTAAAATGTATCTTCTTTGGCCTTACAGGTACCCCTTTGCTCTGTCAAAAAGCTCCATGTACACCGTGGGTGCACCACACACCTGGCCTCAGATAGTGGCAGCTTTGGCTTGGTTAATTGATTGTGTCAAGGTAATGTTTGTCTTAAGATAAATATTTCCACTTTCCAGACTGGAATGTTAGTTTCAATACAGATCTAGTAAATATTTTCTACAAATCTCCTTGTTTAACATATATGTAAAGAAAAAGTTGGGTGTTCTTAGCTGTCATCTGGGAGCTGATCCTTAGCCTAATGTTCTAGTAACTTTTAAAATGAGGTTTTCATTTTAAGTTGTGATAATTTTTTTCTTTAAATGTATGCACTGGATAAATTAATTTATAAAAAAAGGTGGGGGAATGCTGATTTATATATACACTAAATGTGAGAAATTAATGAGTACAATCACTGAATAGAACGTGCAAATGTTGTGACATCTGCCATTCTCTCCTAAATTTGAAATCCAAGGATGGAATTTTCAATTGAAATTATGCAAATGTCCTGTGATTCTGACACAGAGTGGTGAGTTTTGTGTTTGGGTGAGGTGTTTTTATTTAATTTTGGTTTTGTTTGGTTTGTTTGGGTTTTTTAATAGTGGTGACTGTTGTTGCTGCCAGCTCAGGTCTGAGCAAAATTTGGAATCTGTGACAGAAGTTCACCACTGCTGAATTGACCACCCATGAAAATCCTGTCCTTTTTTGCTCTAAAGACACAAGACAGTTTGGCAGTGTTGAGTGTCCAGTTTACACCTCTTTACCTGTGTGTTTAGTCAACTCAACACAGGCTCATTCCACCCTGCTTGCTGAAATCCTAATCCAGTGTTATTCTGCTTCTTTTCATGAAACCAGTATGAAAACTAATGGATGTCTTCATGTTTGCTCTTTGTGTGTGCACCTCTGCTTTGCAGCTGTACAATGCGATCCGGGAAAATGCACCAGCCTTCGATGACAGACAGAGCTGGGGAGGAGAGACAGATGATGGAATTGTACATAATAAGGTACCATAAAAAGGAAATTAGAATCAGAATTGCTCAACTGAATTTTGCCAAGTGCTGTACCAACACAATTTAAATACATTTTAAATTGTTGTGTATTTATACATTCTGTTCCCTTTTATATTCACAATGCTTTCTAGGAAGTAGAGTAGCGTTACATAAAAAACCTGATCAACTATTTCCTGAGCAGATATCATGGCCAGTCTATTGGTGAAACCTGGGTATTAAACAAATACTCTCCTTATTTTATATTCTCCTTATTCTCCATGTACCTACTGTTTCAGTTCTTCTTTGTGAAGAATGGGAATCATTATGCTATTTATTGTTTTAGTAGAGTTTCTGGAATATTTTGCTTTCGCACTCAAGGCTTCTGAGGTTAATAGCATTGCAGTGTAAAGACAGTGACTTCATTTTAAATATAGTGGTTTCTGCCAATATCTACTCAGTTTACTATGTAAAAATTGGTTCTAACATCTTATTTCTGAGCCACAAAATATGGTGACAGTGTAAGTCAGGCTCTTAAAAATGCAACAGCTTACTTTCTTTTTAATTTATCATAGATTATTAGTGCTACTCAGACTTAACTCAGTGTTAACTCACGGCAGGTGTTTGGAAAGGGTCGCATTATAAGCTAAAACATTTAATTAGAAAATTGCAAAAATCAAGTGAAATCATAATTTTGGACTAAGGTTACAACCTGATGGTTGGCAAGTAAAAATGCTTTTAAACTAAATATGTTCTTCTACACTGACACTTATGCAAATATGTTGATACAAAATTCACAATACTGATGTAATTGCTTCTGAAACATCTGTAACTTAGTGTCTGGCAAATTCTTTTTGGGCAACCTTCTTTAATTCTAGATTAGTTCTTTGACATCTGCAGATCTGAATTTTAATGGTCATATTTACTGAAGAGGTCTGTTAAACAGATCTCCAGTTTCCCTAAACCAGCCTAAGAGAATCATATGTGTCAAGATGAAAAATTCTTAAATATTGTACCTACAATCCTTGTCAAATATCCCAGAAAAATACAGCATTTCTAGACCTTTCGTAATGTGGATTATAGGTGTCTCCTTCTGCCTGAATATAAACTGTTGACATTCTATGTTCAAAGGCAGGAAAAAAGTTTGATTTTACAAAAGGACAATCAAAGCATTGAAAGATATTTTTGATGTCTGTTTAAGTCCACTGATTGAGTAGCTTTAGACTATCCACATATTTTACAGGCCTTGGAATTGTTGAAATGAAAGATTTTTAAATTGTTTTCAGCTTTTCATGGACTATTGTGTGAAGTGCTATGATCTTTTCATGAAAGGGAGAGATACCTTTGAAGAGTTGGATGCTGAAGTGCAGTCAAAGTTAAGTAAGTTTTCAAGTTTTAATTAAGAATTCAATTGTGTTACTGGTTTCTTTTCTCCCAGCATCAGTTTGTTCAGTTTACAAGTGAAAGTGATCTAAGGGAATCTGAAATGCCTGAGTAATTTTCAGTTACTTCAACTTAATGCTCTCTTTTTTTATATATTTTTAGCAGTACAGATGGATAGGTCATGATCTGCTATCAGCTGTAGCTGTTTTTTTAATGGCTTTACCACAGAAAACCAGTATACAATTCTTCAGATGTGGACTCCATCTATGCAGATGACTCTTCTGTCTGGCAAAGTTAACAACTAAAAAAAAGAAAAATATTTTCGGAGGATGCACACTTGATATGTAGGAAAGTTCAGCCTTTGAAAGATCTGAAAACAGTCTGCAAGAGTTACAAACTGTGTATGATTCAGCATGCACCTTTGTTTGTCTTCAGGCAGGTGGAAAATTATTAGATTTTTTGACTCACACATTTCACCACCTACAGAAATACAGAGAGAATGTGAGAACAAGGAAGAAAAACATTTGTTACTTTCTTTGCTCTCCAGACAAAGAAAGGGCCTGGTGTTTGCAAACTGGAGCCATCAGTTGGAGAGCAAACAAGCTACCACAGCGTTACTGGATATTAGGAAAAAATAATCATCTCATTGTTTGGCAAAGGCCAAGTGAAGTTAGAGAAAAGATGTCTCAAGAAGCAAGGAAATATATGGATAAGAAAGAGGTTGTTAAAGAAGTTTGATCTGTTCTAGCTTTACAAGGCAGTCCTGACTTGTGTACTCTCCTGTGGTGTGGGCTGTATGAGAGTTTGGAAACCCTTACCTCTTGGGAATGACTTTGACATGAGGACTCTTTTCGACATGAGGACTGAGAAACCTGTTTCTCTTCTTGTTTGTTTTGGGGTTTTTGCCTGGTTGCATTTTAACGAACAGTTTTTCTGATAAGCTTCTTGGTTGTTTTTAGTTATTTCTTTAGTGTAAAATAATTGTCAAGATAATGGGTATTTACTGTGCTGAACCAAAATTTCAGATACTCAAAAGAGGTAGTGATATTAAGTGAGATTAATTTGTAACCCCACTCTCTCTTCTGCTCTCCCACAGAGGATTTATTTAATATAGATCAATTCCAGATGGAAAGTTTGGCAGCTGAAAACAAAAGACTTCAAGAAGAGATTGCAAGACTAGAAAAAGAAAAAGAAAGCGAGCCGGTTAGTAAATTGTGTCTCTTTTTTAAATGATGGAATTGAATTTTATATTATTGACCATTTCTGAATGAAGATTCTTATGACACAACAAATGGAAAACTTTCAGTGCTTTGAGATTTTGATTAGGCCAGGTTTTTAGGCTCTATACCATTATATAACAAGGATTTTTCTGTGAAGTCTTCAGTCATTATTTGTTTGGTAATGTGCAGATATTTCCAGGTAATAAGGTCTTGTATTGAAATATTAAAATACTATATTTAATATCGTATATAAATATATAATGTTGAATACAAAATACTTGAACCACTTTTTTAAATATAAATTTCTATTTTTTTTTTCCAAATGGGTTGGTATGAGGCATGGGATTCAGTGGTAACAATATATTTTATGGAAAATATTTTGCTTGAAAAGCTAGATTGCGCTTTTAGTGCATCATGAGTTTTAAAATGGGTTGGTGGCTGTGCAGGTGGCAAATTGAGACTCCTGCCAACTGTGCAAAATGTGCTGGGTTTATTCCTGTTTTTCCATGCCCTAGTTTTATCTGCCCTCCATATATTATTAGAGTTAAGTTGTGAACTACCTGTAGTAAGAGTTGTCTAAATGCAGTGTTTGATGCAAATGAGACTTAATGCTGAAATGAAATCATCTTTTCAGCCTTCTTTGCTGTTATTTTAAAGGCGTTTGACTTGACTTAGCTGTCACAGACATAAAACTTATTAAAGTTATTTAATTTTATATTTGTGCTATGGATGTTGACCAATTACTCTGGCGTCTTGTCTGGAAAGTGAAGTCATTATTTTATATTTGTCTGAGAGTGGTTGCTCTTTTCACCCATTTCCTAGGATCGTAGAGTAACGCTACGAAACGTGAAATCATCTCTTCAAGCAGATGTCCAGAAATACCAGGCTTATTTGGCTAATCTGGAATCTCATATAGCCATCCTTGATCAAAAACTGCAAAGTGTTAATGATGAAGTTGAGACAGCAGGTAAGGAGGCCTTCATCACAGTCAGGATAGTGAAGCTGGAAATAGTCTTCAAATAATTGTAGTTCTTAGCTTGAGGACAGAGCAAGATACTTGGAGTAGGATGATGCTACAAGTAAACTTTCCAGAATGGATTGCTAATAAAGATATTTTTTGTCTAATAGCTCTTTGTACACTAGAGTAATGAAATGGTAATGATATATAATAATTGTTATTTACTTATAAAATACAAAGATGAGGTTTATATATATAGGCTGGTATTTTATGTCCATTTCCCAAATGTTTTATGAACTTAGAAATGGAAGTAGAAGCCACAAAGCAGGAGAATGCCCGGCTCCGGCACATCTTAGATAACCAAAAGTACTCAGCTGCGGACATTGAGAGACTAAATCACGAGAGGAATGAGCTGCAGCAAACCATTAACAAACTGACTAAGGAACTGGAAGCAGAAGAACATCAGCTGTGGAATGAAGAGCTAAAATATGCTAGGAATAAAGAGGCGGTATGTGGAAACCCCACTGCACTCAGAGGTGGCTGTCAGTTTTCATCATGCAAGCTTAAATTTGGAGTCTTGATAATTTCTTTCCTAAGTAATCTAACACCATACATGCATCTAACCAGGCAAAATTGACAAGAATGGCCTCTGTTTACAATATCTCTGAAAAATGTTTCTTTTTTTTCCCCTTTTTTTGTTTTGTGCTTAATGGAAATGTTGGGGTTTTTTTGCATCATAAGAGATGTAGCTAGAATATGAAGTATTGTCAGCTCTCACTGCTATAGAATTAAGAGCTTTGATAAGATTAGCATGCCATTGCTTTGATGACACAAGAAATTTCAGGCTAATGTTAATATTTCAAAGCAAGGAAGTAAGGCAAAACTAGTGAATTCGAATCAATAGCTTTGCATGCATAGTCCTTTGTGTAGAAGTTGTAACATCTTTCAAGAGCCAAGTTCAATCCCTTCAAACAGAATGAAAAAATATAGTCATGTAAGAGATGGGGTTTAAAAGCTTCTGCTTTGCCAATTGGAGAATGAAAGCAGAAAGTTTCAAATATATTTGGTAGGGTTACCTTTTATCAAGCACTTGTATTAACTTGAATCCTGATGTGCAAGTATGAAGCACATAAAACTGCAAAAATAAATGGGTTCTTTAATGTTTGCATATAAATAGCACTCATTAATAGAAATTAGAGCATTTAATAAGCTTTGTTTAGTGGCATGCTTGAGTTTAGTTTGTTATTAGGATGTGTAGCTAAGTGGCATTTCCTGTCAAAACTAATGAGAGAAGGCATATTGACCTGATGACCGATCATTGACTTAGTATTATTTTCCAGCATGTTTTTAGTTCCCTATCAGCTAATTCTCAAAATCTTGAGGCAGGAAAAATTATGGCAGATGAATATGGAAAGTCACAGGTGAAACCATTCAGTGTCAGCCATATACACTGAGAAACCTCAGTGAGCAAACTCTGAAAGATTCATAAAACAATACCTAACACAGCAAACTGCTGGGCCAGCATTACATACAGCTCTTGAATGCTGTGGGGTAACAAGGAATCATGGCTACAGAGAGCAGCTCAGGAACTTGTTTAAAGTACTATATGAATACTTCTTACAAAGCTTTTCACTTGTATCTCTTCTATGATTTCTGCCCTTTTCTCCTCTGAGCAGATCGAAATGCAACTGGCAGAGTATCATAAACTGGCTCGAAAGCTGAAATTAATTCCAGTAAGTGCGGAGAATTCCAAAGGCCACGACTTTGAGATTCAGTTTAACCCTGAGGCAGGACCAAATTGCCTAGTCAAATACCGAACTCAGATCAAGGTAAGTAGAGTCAACACTGAAGGCTTTAGTTACCACTCACAAAAAAGATGTGTTTATTTGGAAATGCTGGGAAGGTCTCTCAGTCTCACAATGAAACTTCATTGAAAAGCTTGTGTGATGAGTCACCATACTGACATTGTCATATGTGAAAGAAATTTGGCATTGGAGAATACAGTAGCCTAAAAAAAATAGAAGGAAAATATGTACTGGGGTGCATCTTGGTTCAAATAAGCAAATTGCATTTGTCGGATCTTCTTGTATGCATATTACAGGCTCCCCTCATGGAGATCATCAACGAGACTGAGGAAGAAATTAGTAAAGCTACTCAACGGAAAATGACTTTGGAAGATACTTTGGAGCAGGTGCGTTGGTTAATGAAGATTAGGACCAAGATACCAATCCTAAAACCTTATCTGCTGCTTTCATTCAACCTTTTGCATGGGTAAAGTCTGGTGTGGTGGGTTGGCTTTTTGGATCGGTTAGGGTTTTTCTGAGGACAAGTAGAGAGGGAGAAGCTGTGAGAAAACTGCTTTAATTGTCATGGAACCTAAAAGTTTTTCTAAGAATTGGGGTCTTTGTTGGTTGAAATATTGTGTATTCCCTGAATTAAAGTTTATGTAGCTTACATATATTTGACCATAAACATTGGAAGTATTTGTTTATAATAAGTTGCCCATTCCAGTTGATTGTGTGACTCACCATCACTGACAAATTCAGGAATATTTTCAGGAATATTCATCAGGACTATTTTAAGCAATATTGGATTTGGAACACATTGAAAGAAGGAGAAGTTTATTTCCTCGTTCTTCTACCTTTACCTCAGTTTTTTATTGCTGAGCATGCTGTTATGTGGTATTGAATGTCCACTTGGCCAGCTGGCCTAGCTATGCACCTTCCCAGTCTCTTGCCTATCCCTACCATACTCAGTGAGGGGCCCTGGGAGGGATAGAAAGCTTTGGAATGCTGTGCTAGCACTATCAGCAGTAGCCAAAACATTGGTGTGTTACCAACACTGTTTTAGCCCTTTATCCAAAACAAAGCATAGTACAGACTGCTATGAAGAAAGGTAATGCCATCCCACCCTAGCCTAGTTTAATTGTTTTTTTGGAGCTACGAGGTGTAGTTTGTGATGGCATGAATTTATATGTTGGAATTCTTTTTGAACCATATTTCCTTGGCTATGTTTTCATCCTAGGTGAATGTAATGCTAGAGGACAAGAAACGCAATGTGAAAATGCTGACAGAAGAAGCTGAAAAGCTGGATGATCTTTACCAGCAGAAGCTTAAGGTAGAACTTCTTACAGCTTGATGATAATGATACCCTCATCTTTAAATTTTGTATTTATAGATAAGTTTTTGGGTTGCATTTTTGTTTGGGCTTCTGCCTTTGCCTTCTTCCCTTCCTCTTACAGGGTTTTTTCATTCTTTTCAGAAAAGTGATTTGACTGCTACCTTAACTGAATCAGTTTTCCCTTTCTTTAAGAGAATCTGGCATTATACTGTAGCAGATCCTGTAAGTCATAAATTACTGCATCCAGTAATAAAAGCAACAGCAATCATCTGACCTCAGGATGTCTCTGAGTATGTGCTTGAAGGAAATTTTAGGATTAACAGAATCTGCTTTGTCTAATCAATTTGTATATAATAAATACATTTAAATTTGTATATAATAAATACATTTACATCTTTTAGTAAACATGTTTAATCAGCTTCTGTAAAAACTAAGGAGAACATTGATTGACCAAAAGTGTGTTAAATTGTTTTAATGATCTCAAACTGTTGCTTGCTTTAGCTTCCTTTCCCAACACAGGAGCAGTCCCTTTCCTTTTCCCCACTTGCAGTTCAGCAGCAAAACACTCTGTTAACCACTGAGTGGCTATTTTGGTACCTCCCTACTTCTCTGACAACACTGCTTTAGTGGGGCTGTGGTGCCCTGTGGAAAAACGTTCTTTGAACTAAGCCAGTGTTTACCATATATGCTCTTGTAAATCCAAACTTCTGTGCTATAGCCATGAAACAGGATTATTTCACTGCTGAGTTAGCTAAAGGCAATTAATTTAGTTTATATTTTTGAAAACCACATGACATTTAGCTTTTGATCTGTGCTCTTGCATATATTTTTCTCTAAAGTTCATAAAAGGTATGGGGATCATAAGCTCATAAAATACACACTTGCCACCGGATGTTTATAACAAGACATAGTCATGTAATTCCTCTTGTAATTTTTTAAATGCTGTTTGTAAGTCTTAAGTATTAAATCTATTTTTGAAGGATGATGTTTCAGTAATCTACCAGAATTGCATGTTGAGTTGACAGCAGAATTTTGTTTGGTTTTGTAGATTGTATAGCATCAACAGTGGATTTTATGGCATGAACAGTGGATTGTATGACATCAACAGTGTCATTCTCCGTGACGAGACAATTACTTGGAATTGTACTCTCTTTCAGAAAAAAACAAAAAGCTATTTTCTTACTCAAATGTGGTTGTATTTTTTTAACCTAGAAAGAGTTGTTCATGATGTGCCATTTCTGAGCTACTTAGACTATCTAAACAACACTTTTGAGTTTAACTCTGAAGGGAAAATAGCTGCAGCACAGGCCTTTAAATATGGCTAGAGGAATAAAGAGATGGTTAGGCTTATTCTGGGGTGGGGATGACATAGAAAACTCAAAGCTGAAACTTTTGGTTCTGGAGGGATGTCCTTGGGTTTGTTTTTTTTTTCGGTTACTTGTGTGAATTTTGAATTTAAGCTTAGGATGTAATCAGGTAATAGAAGAAAAAAAATCCAAATTATTCCTGAGAAAGGCCATTTTTTTTTCTCCTTTCCTTATGACTGCAGGAGATAGAAGAGGAAGAGCAAAAATGCGCAAATGAACTGGAATCGTTAAAGAAGCATAAAGAGTTACTTGAGAGTGGTGTCTATGAAGGTCTCAGTGAAGCCACAAATGAATTGCATGATCTCCAAAGACAGTAAGACTTGTAACTTCCATGTTTGCCTTGCTTATTTTAAGGGTTTTTAAGGGTAAAGATACTCTCTTGACAGTAACATTAAGTTGTTTCAGCATGTATCCATCTCAGTGTATTAATTTCACAAGTTAACAACTAAAAGATGTTTCTCTTCAACGCATTTTGCTAGAATATTTGTCTGCTGTATCAGAACTCCTGTTTTCCTTGAAATTTTTTTTATATATATGGTTGTAGCAAAGAAATTAGTTTGTTTCCAAACTTATGTGACAACTGCATTTTATACCTCAAAGTCTTGAAAGAGTATTTGGACTCTAAGGTACATTGTTTCTTATCAGTTAGCACAGTACAGTCCTTTGGGTTCTTTTGAGTTGAGTATTAATATATTCTAACTTGGTTCAAATTAACAATAATAGAAAAGAAAGTATGGCTAAACATGATGGTAAATCAGACTCGAAGTGATTGTTTTAAATGTCAGGAATTCTCTAATTATGGACATGACCTTCTGAGTATTTTTACCTTTTAGATATCAAGTTGTTTTGCAAACAACAACAGAAGAGAAGAGAAAAATTGGTGCTAACTTGAGTCGTCTTATAGAAACCGTTGCTACTCATATAGCATCTATAGTGGTAAGCTAAAACTTGATATTCAGAATTAAACCTCTTTAGAGACACTTGCAGTTAAACACTTGGAAATTAGAGCTTACTCTTTCTAAGCAAGTATCAGTTGTTTAGCTGCCGCACTGAGTCCATGGATTCTAGTTAAATTTTCTGACAGAGGCTTTGGTATAAATAATCAGAATTGATCAGTAAGTTTCAGCAGTAACATCCTGTCAGGTTAAACCTGCTTCTGGTAGATGTCTTTCAGGAAAATGTTTAACTGAAATCAGTTAACCTGTGCAATGAACTGCTTAAAATGCTTTAGCAGAATCAGTACAATAGAGACCATGATAGAGCTAATAAACCTTTCTGTACCTCTTTTCTAGAAATACCTTGATGAGCAGAATACGAAAATTTACAGAGATTATGAAGAATTCATGTCTGAAGATCTATTGTCAGACTTGACCAGCATCCTAGACAGTTATAAAAAGAAGGCTGAAAGTCTCTAATCACTAGAAAGGTGAAGATACAAATGTTGCATTTCGAAAGCTCTGGTATGGTGCCTTCTGAAAGAACGGGTACTACCTGTGTTGAGCAATGAAACTGGTTTTAAGTGGAAGGAAGTAGTTATGAACATTCTTTGTTTTGGTGACACAAATACATTTAAGAATTAAATAATATATTTGCATTTTCTTAAAAAATGCTTTGCTCAGACTTTGTACTTTCAATAGCATATGTATGCATTTAGGGCACATGCATCACAGACAGTTCGCATCCTTCCCCAAGCCTTATTTTACTAGCAAGACTAAATATAAATGTCTGTCTCCTGCTTATTCAGTTACCTGTGAAATTGCACAGAGACACTTCTTACATGAGTAAAAAATCAAAACATGTTTTGAAAAGATTAGTCCTTATATAGTAGTCTTGTAAATAATCTAGAAAAAGAAACACAGTTTGAAAACCAAGTTTTGTCTTTAGCTGCTCATACTCCCAGATGAAACTGCACTGAACTTCTTGAATATGTGTACCAGAAAAAGCTCTAAGTAGGACATCATATGAATTCTGGCTGTATATCTAATCAGTTGTAGGTTTGGTTCATGTTAGGTACATCAAAATGGTCTAAAATATCTGTATTCTTCTTATTAGGTCAGTTGGACAGACTCTTTGACTTTTCTTCCTCAGGAAAGTAACAATAAAATTAGTGTATGGGCAGCTCTGCTCCAAATACTTTGAAGAAAGTGGATTGATGCTATGTGAAAGTAGTATCTTTTTATCTATTCTGTGTATAATTTTGTGTTAAAAAATAAAACATAGCATTCATATGTTGGATAGTTTTTGATGGTGTTTCCTAATAAAAACATTGAAGTATTTGAGTGTTGTTTTTAGAGGTCAGATATTCAAATATACAAAGATAAAAACAATTTTGCAGTTGTTTAAAGGCTTTTAGCAGCTGATAGATAAATGAAGCTGCTCCTTAATTCTACAATATTTGAATGAAACATGGATCCCTAGGATATACAATAAAACTTTAGTTAGACCATCTAAACACAGACTGCAAATAAAAACTGAATTGTCTAATTCTAGGCTATTTTTGCAGAATGAGTTTAAAACTCAGTTGTCCTTAACGTAGTGCGTGGATCTTCTGGCCCTGGTACGAGTGTTTTGTTTCAGATATGATAATGATGCCATTATTTAAGCTTCTAATTTTCTGTTCCTTTTTTATACTCCAGAATTTTAATTTGACAGCTAGAAAAGTCTTCTGACAGGTGGGAAGTTTTTATGCTTTCTTTTGTTGTGTTCTTTTATCTTTACAGACTCTTACTTTTTGTTTTCTGTAACAAGCTAGTCTTTACTACATCCCAGTTCCTTCTCTTTAGAAGTCTTTTCCTTTTGTGATCTCTTTAACATTTTTATGTTAACAAAAATGTTATTTTAACATTTATCTAAAGTGAGGTAACAATCTAATGGAGCAAAACTATGAGCCGTATATGAGAGCCACATTCCTTTAAACTATGTGCTTATTTAGGGGCTATGCTCTCTGTTGACTCCCCCCTACCTGTTTGTCTCTGCTTCTATAACTGATCTTGTGTTTTTAGCATCTGTAGGTTCCTTGCCCTGTGCAATAGTCAGTTGATTAAATGAAAGCAAAATAAATGGCATTTCCAATTACCTTATATTAACCTTAATGAACCTGGGTCAAAGAATCAAAATCACAATGCCTTTGCTTAATGCACTGGCCAATGTAATATTCTGAAATTAAAGTAGTCCAAATAATAAAAAAAAATCCATGTTAGTAACATTGGCAATGTGTTTTTGTTATTGGTTGGTATGTCAGTTAAGCTAAACTGCCTTTAGAACTGCCTCAAATTTGGAGCTCGGTTCTGTAAAATCCTATGGGGCTGTGTGTTGTAATCAAACAGATTAACATCAGCCAATGATTACTAGGTACTATATCTTCACAATTTAAAAATTGAGGGAATTTTTTAATCCTTGTTGAAAATGTTTTCTCTGTGATTTTGAAAGTCAAGTAGTTAATTTTGATTTGTGTTCTGGAATATGGCTTTTAAATTTAGGCAGTAGGCACTAGAACATAATTACTGCTCTTGGTTTCGGTTTTGTTTCTTTATTGGAATATAAAGTCTTCATGAGAAAGTATGGGGGCACCTGTACATTTCAGAAGGATGAGTCATTTGTAAATGTTGGCTCTTGTATGGATACAGTTGCCTCATTTAGTGCTAGTGTACCTTTTGTACAGTTTAATGTGTCAATTTTTGTATTCTTATCTCAATAAAATTTCTTATGCCTGTTTCTATAAAGGACTGATGCTTACTTCAAGTGTAGAAATATGACATAAAATCCCAACCATCTGACTTTCCTTGAGGGACTAGATAATCATTTTAGCAGCAGATACTAATTCCCTGGCTCTCCTTGCTGTTTAATGTGCATTGTGTAGAGGAAAAAAAATACAGAAACATGTTCATATAAGTTTTAGGGGAATAAAAATTGCTTTAACCTTTTTAAAAATAGATGCCTTTTTAAAAATTCTTAGGAACATCGGGTCAAGCTTTGACAATGATTTATGTAGTGTCCTTTTAGCATTGATCTCACCAACCAACCTTTTGCTATCTTCATATTACATAAGGATTTCCTTTACCTGACCACTCTTGAATCTGCTTTTTTAAAAAATTATTATTTAGTTATAAAAAAACATTTGATGCTGGAAGTCTGTAGCTTTCTTTTCCGTTGGGTATGCTGTTTTTTTCATATTTTGTTGTCAGAAACTCTCATCACCATCAAGAATGTGGTAGTTCTTTTTTGGAGTGTTTCTTGAGTGCATCATGTAGATTCATTCAGGCTGGAAAGGGCTTCTCATTGAGTCCAACTGTTAATGCAACACTGCCCAGTCCACCACTCAACCATGTCCCTGAGTGCCACATCCTCATGACTTACAAATGCCTCCAGGGCTGGTGATTCAACCACTTCCTTGAGCAGCCTGTTCCAAGGCTTGACAACTCCTGCTGTGAAGAAATTTTTCCTAGTAGCCAATTTAAACCTCCTCTGCTGCAACCTGTGCCTGCTCAGGCTTTAACTTTGCAGTGTCTTGTATGAGGCTTCTGCAATGCTCTTCATTGGTTTTGCCCACATAAACCAAGGCATGCCTATGCAAGCCTTTAGTTCTGAGCTGGGTAACAATTTGTGCTTTCTCGTTCTGTAATACCTCCAGTAGTTTGCCTGCTCTTGCCTTTTATGGGAGTTCTTATCCCTGCTCCAATTTCTGTGGTAGAATTAAAAAACTAGCTATGTTTTTTTATCTTCTTTTTTGAAAGAGTAAGAAAGAAGAAAAGGTCAATAGCTGAAGAAATTCCCTTTTCACTAACAGGGGCAACTCCCTCAGTGCAATGCTCTAGTGAAAAAGGAAGACTGTGGTCTCTCATGCTAAATGATTGTAAAGCAATGGAGATTTTGTGAATAAAGGTATTGCCTATTCATTCCTAATCTACAGTTTATTTTGTATGCAAGTATTTTGAGCACTGTAAACAATCTGAAGAGACTATA
>VWZP01007456.1:3574850-3742891 GCA_013396995.1 Dicaeum eximium | reverse complement strand
AGCCCGCGGCCGCCCCGTCGCCGTAGCCTTTCTCCCGCACGCCGAGAGGCCGGTGCGGGGCGGCGGCGGCAGCAGCCCCTGGCGGCGGGCGGGAAGGCGGCGGGTGGCTCCCGGGCGCCCCCCCGCGGGCAGCGGCGGCGGCGGGAGCGGTGCCGCGCTGCGGAGGGCGTTTGTAGCTCACGCGGTTGTGTTCGGTCACAGCGCCGGCTCGGGCGTCTGAGTCTCTTCCAACCTATGTGGTTCTGTGGCTCTGTTTCTGCTGTCCAGGGTGTTGGCGATAAGCGCCGTTTCCTGTCCGCAGCGGTGGCTGCCATTTAAATACCGTGTCTGGCGGCGCCTTTGCCCTGTCGCGTGTCCTCTCGATTCTTTTTCCCTGTCGTAACGCGAAACGAAACTTAGTCCGTCTTCACAGCTCGGGGAGGTGGAGATTGTTTTCCGCGTAGGGGCTGTTTGCTGCAGTTTGCTGGCGCTGCCAGTAGGCATCGCCCGTTTCTGTCGTGGTTTCGTTTTCTGAGCGAGTGGTAAACGCCATAAACCTGTTAGCTGCCTGCGTGTTTCACCGTGTGAAATGCGCAGGAAAATCAGCTCTAAATTTCTGTGCTAATTTAGTTTGATAAAAAAAAAATAATTTTAGTCTCTTCATCCAGTATAATTTGCACTTAGTTTTCTGGCATGTAGATTCTATGTTTTACATATAGATGGGATATAATAAATACCTGTTTTACCTATTTAAATAAATAGAACTATTTCTAAATTTTATAAAATTTATCGATCGTTTACGAACAATATAAATACTACCAAGTATCACTTTTATATATAATATAACTATATAATGATGAAATATATATAATTAATATAATTATACATTATTATAAATGATCTGCTGTGATGGAAGCTTTGCATTGCCAGTGTGAGCAGGGGTAGCTGTCACCTGTGATTGCCTCCTCCTTGCAGACTTCTGTGTGCAAAATGCCATAGTCAGGATCTCGTAGGGGCACTGAATCTTAGGGCGGAGTAATCTTCCTTAGAAGTGTCCAAAAAAGGAGTCGAGGTGGCACTTCGTGATATGGTGTAGAGAGTGTGATGTTATTCAGTCGAGGTTGGACTTGGAAGTCTTTTGCAGCCTTTTTGATTCTGTGATTCTGTACTCAGAAATGAAGAGGTTACGTAGTGTTAGCACATCCCTTGGTCTGATTAGAGCTCAATAAAGAAATGAATACACTACAGTGTTAACACTCTTGAGAAGCTAGACAGTGGAGTGGGTTCATGACCTTCCAAGAGTTTGTATCTCCTATAGTAATTTAAGAGTGTTACATAATTTTCTCCAAGAATTGGAAAGGATATAAGTACAATTTATAGATACAACTGTACCTAGCAGATGAGTTTCAGGAATACTAAGTATGTCTTTATTTAAATTTTAAAATTAATATGTATTTATTTATTCTCTTAGATTTCGTAATTAATCTGGTCTGAGTTTAACACTAATTTACAATTTGCTCTAGAACAGTTTTTAAATGGTTTTTCTGTTTTTTTAGATACTGCACACTCCAGTGACTTAATGTTTCTATGCATTCTCATGGTGTTCAGTAGTTCACAGAGCTTTTGGCATATTTGCAATTTTACTAAGAAATAAGCCATCAAAGCCCTCATCACCAGCTGTGACAAATACTGGGTACAAACAGCTTCAGGGATTTTTTTACCGGAGAAATGTATTGACGATTTGAAGTCGATACCTTAATGCTGTTAGGCAGACTTCTCACACGGGCAGCAGAGCATTTGAGAAGCCTGGTGCTGTGTTTGAATGTGGTGCCTGTGAAAATGAAATTTTCAAGTGTAGTTTTTTTTGTATGTTTATTATCACAAGCTTTATCACCAGTCCTGGTGGCTGTTTTGGGTGTTAAGGATAATAGGGGCTGTGCTTTTACAAACTTATTCAGCAAGAACTAATCATTCCCTTAAGAGAAAGACCTTCTCCCACAAAGTGTTGAACCATTGGTGAATGCAGTCAGACGTGTCTCTGTCACTGCTGGTTTCAGTGTGATGACTCTTCACACTTCGGAGCTTTCATCATCTGACATGTGGGACATCTGACTCTGACAGGATGCTGAGACAGGTGGATTGGCATGACCTGTACGTGTTGGTACAGTGAAAACTGGACAGGCAGAGGGTTGGGATGTTAGCTATCTCATGTCTCCCACACCAACAATATACAAGTTCTAGGACTTCTGGAAGAACATTTGGGCATCTCAGTGCTCCAAGAGTTCTGTAAATTTTGTTTCTCTGAGTGTTGTACTCCAAAGTTCTCAATTTCTGGCATCTTGAAAGTTGCAACTAATTACTGTTAGTAGAAAGTGATGAATGGGTTCACCGGCTTGGGACAGACTTTCCCAGCTTCGTGGTGCTGAAAATGCGGCAGGGAAGTGATGAAAGCTTAGGAACAACGAACCTTTTGTTAAGCAGATTTTGAGTTGGTTCAAACTAAGGTGAAGTGGAATGTCTATTCACTTTTCGACAATTAAAGCTGTTAGGCACAGTCAGATTGCTTGATTGGGCAGATAGCGCGTCTGCAGCAGTGTTGTTTCCAAGGGTCTCCTGTCTGGTGGCTCAGGCTCAGCTTTCAGTGGCCTTTGATTGGCAATTTGTCATGCAACTGAATGATGCTACTGGAGCAGCAAAGGTGCTCCCACGTGGTCATGACTGATAAGGATGCCAGAAATATTAAGCTGTCGGAACTATTTATGTTGTGAACATCTTCCTATGGCACAAGAGGATTCTTCTGGATAGAACTGGATGTGTAGGAGTCAAATCCTGCAAAAAATTTTGAAATTACAACTGATTGCAGTATGTGATGATCCTAAGTTGAAAATACTTGAGTACATGAAGGCGTGGTCTTAGGCTGCTACTTCTGAGACTTAGGGGGTTTTTCATAATGCAGAGAGAAAGTATTTTCTTGTTTGTGGAGCAAAATTGATTCAGCTACTTCAGAGGTTATTTAGGAGCTGATGCATGTCGTGTCTATTGTCATATAAAATATTCCTCTATTATTACAAAAATATTCTTAATTAATTTTTGAAAATTGGGGGGGGGGTTTGAAGCAAATGTTTTTTTTACTGTCCCCTAAGCAGTTAATGCATATCTGTGTAGTTGGAAGTGGCTTTATATACTGATAAATTAGCCTTTCATTCTCAGTGTTGCAGGAGGGAAGATTTAGGGAAAAAATCTTATAAGAGGGTGGAGCTTATATGGTCTTCATTGTTCATCCTTGTAGCGATCAATCCTAGAGCAGAAACCTCTCAATTAAGAATAATGCTGGCTTGACTATTCCATTTGTGTACTGTGGAGCAGTCATACAATTTCAGTCTACAGAACCATGAAGTTTTAAGGTGAATAAGTGGGTTAAATACTGTGTTTTGTATCTTCTTGGCAGTAGTGTTTCTTGTGCACCTTGTTGTTGTCTTCTGATAGGTCTATGCCCCACTACTTGTCCTGATGTTTGGAGTATAATTCAAAAACACTCAGTGACAATAAGCAGAATGGAGTGAAACTGCTGGCAGCTAATCTGAGATTCCTTGATCACATTATCCAGGTACACACCGGAGCTGGAATGGTTCAGTTTGTTGCTGAGATGGCAGAAATCCTTCAGGCACTTGGAGAGGTCATGCTCCTTTTAAAAGCTGAAAGGCATCTGTGCTGAAAACTGCACAGAAGTTTTGCCACTTGTGTGGATGGATTTTTGAGAGGCTTTGAGGTGAACTACCAGTCTGAAGCGAGTTAATGGTACTGAGATTAATGTTACTAATTATATAGGAACCAGATTAATTGGTAAATGCTTCCATAGTTCTTCTGAAACTTCTCCTCATAGCTGCGATCTCCTTGTGTAAAAAAAAAGCATAGATCTGTAATCTGTATAAAAAGTAAATATCTGTAATTAAAGTACTCAAAAAACAAGTATCACAATAAAACAATTTTTTTGCTTTTAATGTTTTGTCTCATTTTCTGTTGAGCTTCCCATTGTATCCTAACATGTCTACTAACTATTTAAATAGATTATTTTGCCAGTCTGCCCAAATAAATTCCAGTGTCTCAATGAGCCAAGAGGCAGAAAAGGATATTCATTAAGATGGGGTATGGAAAATAAGCATAAGTGTAGTATCAAATCAATAAAGGAAATAAGTGAATTTTTTGGTGAATATTTGCTTAACAAGGCCTAATAAATAAAGTATCATCAAATTATTTGCAATCAAAGAAAAAAATACTAGGAACTTCGGCAAGTTTGTATCACCAAAACATCATTCTGATAAATTTTCAATTGAGATGGTTCAGTTAATGATGAAATCAGTCTGTCTTGCAATACTTGTTTTTAGTATTTTAAGCCCTGTGTTTGTTTAGCAATTATGGCAATTCTGTATAACTAGAAACTAAAAAGAGATGTATTTTAAACATGCCAGGCATACACAAGTTTCTCCTTGATTTTTAAAGACACTGTTGGAAGTACTGTAAGACCTTTTTAAGATGCAGCAGTGCTGTTAAGTTTTTTCCAACACTGTCACACTGTATTTCAGACTTCACTGAAATTGTTACTGATGTTTTGGTGGGAAGAAGGATGCAGTTTGCATACCTTTGTGCACTTAGGTACAGCTTTATGTGTATCAGTTGATTTGGAAAGCTGAGTGCCGTGTAGGTTCCTGGTCAAATTCGAGTGTTGGCAGCACAGTCAGATGCACAGTATCTGCAATCTTTAGGCTTTGTTATCTAGGTGCAGTTGTTAGATGTGACCATATATTTTTTGGTTTTGAAGAGTGGTTTCCAAATTTTTGTTCCTTTAACAAGTGATGCCATACAAAGTATTTTGGTAGGAGAAGCTGGCACAAAGTTAATGTTAAAATTTTGGCTGATAGCTGCACTGAGTGATTGTGATTTTAGACATGGTAGTTTGTGAAGGTCTTGTGGAAGTTACTGTCTAGACTTGGACTAAGTCTAGTAATGACAACAGGCTCTTTGTAGAAATTCTGGGGTCCCAAGCTTTTTTCTGCTTGCTAAAAGTTGCAAATCTTGAAAATATGTCTGAGTTAATACGTGGTTCTGGACAAATACACTTGTGACTTCTGTAGAGATCTTGTGTCATACTGTTTGCCTCTCTTCTTTTTTTCACTGTTTTTCCATCAAAATTGTGATAAAACTTCAAGAAACCTCAAAACCCTATTCTATTACTGGATCTTGTGGTACATAGCAATGTTCTTAAGTGTTTATTTTAAACTCTTAGTCCACTTCTTAACATCTTTTATTGATTACTTTTTGTAAATATTTAGAAGCATATCAACTGAACTTAAGAAAGTAATGAAGCTTTTAAGTATGACAGAGGACAAGGACCTTCAAGTTCTGCAAATGTTATCCTCTGCAATTTGTTCTTTAGATGGAGATGGTGCTGTCAATAAAGGATGGTTGGAAAATATTTTAGAGCATTAGTGTTCCTTGCTAGTTTTTGTCTGTAGGTAGTCTCTAAAAACCATTTGACCAGAAGATACAGACTCCTGTGTATTTCTGTAATACATAAATTTTTGCTTTGAGCTCCAAGAAATGCTTAGAAATAATTTCTAGCTTTTTTAAAAAATTTCAGCTACTTTTCTAGAGGCTTTTGGATTCCTCTTTCTGTTGGTGTCCAAAGATGTTATCTATAAGTTTGTGTTCTGACATTATGGAAGCTCATGGGGATTATGATTAAAGATGACTGTTACCATTCTTGCCCTGCTGCCATGAGTGCTTAGTCCCAGATCCTCATCAAGAGATCCTCAGCAAGTTGTCATCATGTCGAGAACTGTCCTAACAGTGGATTGGAAAAGTTTATTTGATTAGCAGTGTTATGAGTTATGTACAGTTGTTCTCATTTACTTCTGGCAAGATCTCCACTTAATCTTTTTATATTTTAGTTATTGTATTTGCTACTTCTATTAATTACCTTAATATTATATAGTTGTTTGAATAATTAAGAGAGATGATACAAAAGACAGTTCTTGGTTTGAAAATCTGTGATTTGAGAATGCAATAGTTTGCCTCAAATGTGTACTATCATTTCATCCATTTGTTGACATAATAGATTTCTCTCAATTTGGACTGATAATTCTTCATTAAGTGGGCTAGTTAACTGATAAATGCATGTCTTTCAGGTGTTAATTTGGTAAATAGCATGGGATATTCAGTTAATCACATGCAAAATTACAGAAGGCTACAGGCTTCTCCGTGTTTGTGGCTCTTAGCTTTATTTTTTCAGATTCCTGGACAAGTTTTTGTAAAGGAGTTGCTGGATCAATTTGAAATACTGAAAAAGCTATATCGCCTTTTGCCATGTTGGAGAGCTGTGAAGGACAGCATTGAAAATGACATTATCAGATTTCTTTATGTTTAACTAGTACAGTTCAGGTTCCCTTTTTGAGGTTTGCATTGGCAGTACAGTTCTAGAAGTTAGAAAAAATACTTCTTGGCTGTGGAAGGTGGGTCCATAGATGTTATGTCTCTGTTATCCTTTGGCTGCATCACCAAGCTTTGAGGCCATTTATTCTCATCATTCTCATGCACTGTCTGCATGGGTTGGTTACGGTAGGAGGATACAGAATTTTAAGGATACAGAAGTTGCATGTTATAGAGAACAACTGTTTGTGTTGGAAAGGTTTGGATTCCAAGGGTTTAAATGTCTTTTCTACAGATACTGTAGTTTTGGCTTGACTGTTCTACCTTTGTCATGTTGGAGAGTGTTCCATTCCTTCAGTTTTATAAGTCACCACCAAAAGTTCTTATTTTATGGTAATAGACTGATGAACTGGAGGAAGCAGGCCAATGACTCTGTTCTTGCAGCATATTATTTCTCCTTCACTTACCATCTCAAGCCTATTAATGTGACTGCAAGCTGTGGTGGTACACACACAAAGTTAAATATTTGCTCATTGAATACCTTTTCCAAAAGGCAAAATCTGTGTTGACTTCATGCTGAGTGTTTTAGTTGGCTCAGTACCCAGGTAAGCCTTGCTATGCATGTGTAGATTGAGTAGCAGTAAAACCTTTGAGCTTTTGTGCTGATACATGAAAGAGAAAAGAAACAGAGGCCTGTTTGAAGAAGTGTAAACTGGTGAGGAGTTACCTGTGGTTTGGGGGGTTGTGTTTTGTTTTGAGGTTTGTGGGGTTTTTCAGTTTATAAAGAAAACCTGTGACTGAAGCTAGTACATATTCTGTGAACTTTGCTTCTTGATTCTTATTTAAAGGTTAAAGATATCACAGTTCATTCACACTTTCATGTGTCATACCTGTAAAGTCCTCTGCTGCAAGCTTCTTGGGCATGTGACATTGTCTCAAACTCCTTTAGCATTATCTTAATCTCATGTCATAAACATCTACGAGCAAACTGAGAGCTATTAACTTTATCATGAAGCATAGGTGGTGCTCCAGACTGATCCTTCAGTTTATAAGGAGGGCACTTCACTTGTTTGTACAGGCAGCTTTTTTGCTTCTGTATCATTCCACTGGTTGAAGGACTGGTACCCTGCTGTGTGCAAAATAGGCTAAACTAAGGGTTTTTCTTTTTCCTAATTTAATTTATTGCCTGTTAACACAAACTTCTGATGATTGCTTGGGGGGAAGTTAATCACTTAGAGAAATGCCTTTCCTTCCCCTTTTCCAAACCCATCTTCTGTCATAGACTATTCTTTCCCCATTCCTAGTCTAATTTATCCTTGTTCTCCCAATGCACATCGCATGGTCAATCCCAATTCCTTTGGTTAGGCAACAGGTGATGTGAGATGTCAGGGCATGTACAGGGCTTTATTCTGCTGCTCTTACTGTTTGTTTTCCTGCTATGATGAATTGCCATAGGTGACAGTTCCATGGGAGTAAGACGACAAAGAGAAAAAATGCTGTGCCCTGACATGGGACTCAGCACCTTTGGGACCATCCTTGCCTTGGTGTGGAGAACGTCCTTTCAATGGGTCTGTCCCTGGCAATTTCTCCTGATGCATCTCTTCTGTTGCTCCTCATTTGTCTCTTCTATTTCTTCTGTGACAAGGTTGAGCAGAAGCACTGTGTGCTCTTCTGGTGGAAATGTGGCTGAGGAGTGAGTTGTTTCCATGGATTGGAGAGCTCTCTGGAACTGGCTGTGGCTGTCTCAGGGCAATTGATTGCCTCTTCTCACACTGGTCACCGCTACAGCTCTCTGACATCAAAGCCTGGCAGCATACACTCAGCACCCTTCCAAGTCTGGTTTAGCAACGAATTTGGTTTTCAATCAACTGCTACGGTTGTTTTCCCAAAATATTAAAAATTTGGTTTGTTGACATAATCTATGCTTTTTAGGCTTTAGGTGTAATTTTTCTCTATGCACATAACTGTTTATCTTTGTACCATTTTAACTCATGTATTTGCATGTAGCAATAATATGTAACCAACAGTTTAGGGATCCTTGCTTTTCACATGTTTGGCTTTTCTAGCTTGTAGATTTATTTGAAGCTTGTCTCTGTTTTCTCCCCAACATGTCTTCTTTTGTATACAAAATGATAAAAGTTTCCACTTAGTTGTTTGAACACAATAACCTCCAAGCATGCTTTCACTGTGAATGTGCAGAGGCATTTCTGAGCATAGTGATGGTACTCTTGAAGACTTTGACAGTGCAAGCTTCATCATGGTTGTGTGTCTGGATTGTTATAGAATAACTCACAGATTTATCATATGAACGTGCTTCTGGGTTGTCTCATGATTCTTATCAAGTTGTGTGCATCTTCAGTACTTACTGAACTTCTTACCAACAAAAGATGTCATGATGTCTCTTACATGCACAGAAATGAAACATTTGACCAAACATTGTCTGTCAGAACTGAGTGAAAATCACCAACTGTACAAGTAAATTTCCCAGTAGGTTAACTTGAATTCAGGAATGACCAGTAACTTCTCATTCTGGAAATCATATCCACATTCTGGCACAGCTGTGCAACCTTGTCGCTGCTACCTGGCATAGTGGGAAGAGATAGGAACTAGGATAACCAAGAATGTAGGTCAGAGGGAGGGAGGAAGTAAAACAAGTAAGTCTTATATAGAAGTGAAGCATTTAGACTAATTAATCCCCAAAGTTTACAAAGGATATGGCCTGTTAAACGATGGCATGGACAAGAAAAAAATAGTTATCTGCTCTCCAGACTGCCAAACTTGGTCCATGTACCTACCTAGTAGCTTGTGAAGTGGAAAGGACCTGCTGCCAGTGGACACAGAAATGCTGGGTTCACTCAGGAAATTAAAGCATAGACTGCCAGGCTGTTGGGGTTGGTTTAGTTGAGGCTCACCTATGGAATGCGGGGAGAGGACCAGAAGGAGGAGGCTGCCCCTGCTCCCGTAGCAAGCTGTTGTCTTGTGCATGCACTAGCTGATCATAACTTCTTGCATTAAACTAAACACGGCACTCTTCATAAGGGTGTGAGAGCAGAAGAGCCTTTGGGAGATTGAGAAAACAGGGAAGCTGTAGTTACCGCTGGAGGGAGAGATACTTATCTGTGCTTTCAAATGTAAATACTACAGTTACTCTATATTAACCACTGACCGCGAATGGCACAGTAGGATGTTAGCTTTCTAAAATCCATATATTTTAATGCTTACTTTTCTTGCTCTGAGCAATTTTATAGTTTTTCCTGTACAGATTTGCTATGTGGAAATCTGTGTGATGTGACAGGTAAAGTTGAAGTGATCTGAATGTAGAAGAGTTAAAAAATTATTACTTCAGGTTCTTAACGTCTCAGTTTAAGTCTCTATGTCTGCATTTGTTTCACTTCCACCAAGTACTATGAGAAATGCAACATTTTTTCTAATTTTGCTGATGGATAATAACTGTAGCTTTAATGTGGTCACAGGGAGAAAGTAACTGGAATATGGAAAGTAGGCTCCTAATGAAACCGTAAGTAGTGTTTAAAAATGTTTTCATGAGTCTGAGTAATAGGGATGGAAAGAGAGATGTGGGAAATGATGAGGGCAAGCTTCTGCAGAATATGCTAGAGGAATCTGGCTAAAAGTGCATAAAGTACCTGTCTGAATTGTCACTGCAAGACTGACTGGGTTGATGGAGTTTGAAGTGACCAGGGTTGAGTTTTACTTGAGTTTCAAAGACCTGGAAAGGGAGGAGAAGATAGAGATATTTATTTTATTGTTTTGGGAAAGAGATTAGTGGGGTATGTCAGGGTACAAAAATGAGGGTAAAAGTAGGGGTATTGAAATGCATGTAGAAAGCAGGAAGAAAATTCTAAAACTACAGTCAACACATTCAAAAGGAGGCATCAAAGTGGCAAAGATTGTTTATGTTTAGAAGAATAAACTTCAGTGTTTTAACAGCAAAGAATTTTTCTGAAAGAAATCTTTGGGGGTTTTTTAATATAATTGAAGAACAAAGACTTTAATATCCAATGTTAAGAAATATTAGGTTGGTTTGGTGTCTCAAGAGTGCAGTTAAATGTGGGACATCATCTAGATCATAATTATTGCCGTTGTAGTTTCACAGTCAGAAGTAGTCCTGTTCAGTCTCATTCCTCTGCCCTCAAGGGGATTATCTATAAGACAGTTCTTCCTCCTTAGTATTCCTGTTGCTCACTAGAGCATATTTTTGTTTTATGCAGGTAAAAAAACAAACCACCCTAGTATGGACAGATTTGGCTAAATTGAGAAAATAAGTAGTGCTAAATTCAACTGTGTTCTAAGAGATTATGTGATTACTCACCAGTAGCTTGTGACAAAGTAAATAGACTGCGCCTTTTTTTGTTTTAATGTATCTGAATAGGTTTTGGACTGAGTTATCATAACTAAACAACCTTCAATTTTTGTAGGCGTTTGGCATACCTTCTGATGAAACCTTTGTTATCACCACAACAAATAGGAAGGAAATTACAGAAGATAACTTCAGTAAGTATCGTAGCTGGCAAAATAATTACAGCTGTTTCTTATATTGATCATAAAGGTCACTTGATAATCGTTTGTGCTCTATGATATGCAATAATTAACTGAAAGTACAACTCCTGTAATAGTTTGCCAAAAATTGTTAACAAACTACTTTCACATACATGTTTTTGATGAGTTAGTAAGATGACATTTATACTAAGTATCTTCTATCACAAAATGATAGGAAAAATTATATGTACATAGCTGTCACCTGAGAAAACTTGCATTATTAAGCTAGGAAATGTGAAAAGATATTAGTTTAAATGTTGTTGTTAAATGCTGAATAGGCAATGCCTAGGAAAATGCCGAGATTACCTGTGGCTAAACCCATACTTGTTTTGAGAGCAGAAGTTGCCTGATGCGGTGCTCTTCAGTGTACTTTCTATTTCATCTTCACTGCAGGCGAGCTTGTTCACGATGGAGTTACTTTATATCTGCTACAGTCAGTTGATCAAATGTTGCTTTTGGCAACCAAGGAACGAATTGACTTTCTGCCCCACTACGATACACTTGTCAAAAGTGGCATGTATGAGTACTATGCCAGCGAGGGCCAAAATCCTTTGCGTAAGTACCTGCAAAAGTAATCCTGTGTAAATGATGTTTATATTAATATAATGTGGTTACGAGCAATTCAACTTCTAATTATAGCTGCTAAAAAATAGTCTTAACTGTAAAAGAAAAATTAACTGTGTTCTTCATTCAAATTTTTCTTTCAAAAATTATTAAAAGTCGCCCCCTAAGAATCCACGACACATTTGTAGAGGTACCTACTCAAATATTTGTTCAAGAAGTTTGAGTATTTTAGAAGTAAAATAACTTTAGCCTGAATAATCTTGTGCATGTCAGTCAGACAGGTCAGCATTTGTGTTATCAGGTTTTTGTCTCCAGGTTTTTGTACTAAACTGTAGATTTTGTTTGAATTTCATTAACAGTTTTTGTGTGAGCTATTATAGAATTTTGTGTGCTCTTCCATCTGAGGTGCTACAGTGCTTAAATTACCAAAAAGAGCAAATATTTCTTTAAAAAGATGCTGCTTTAATTAGTTTTTATCTAAGTGATGCATGAAAGACGTAACCAGCATTTTGTATTGTTTGACTGAATAAATTACTTTCTGTTTATGGCTTCTCTGAAAATTCTGTCTGGGGCTGTGATTACCTTCTAAGTACTATGTACTTCTTAGGTACAGTGGGTTCAAAATTGCACAGAAAAAATGCCAAAAAAAACCAAGAATCAAGCATGATACCATTCCCATTGTTTTAAAACAATAACAAAAGTGTCTATAAATAGCAACTGTGTTTTTAAGGACCAGTCTTTCCCCTTTTGTCTTTGTGCACATCATCTGTTCTGTTCCCCAACAAAGGCACTGGTTTGGTTTGGTTTGGTGGCACTGTTGGGTCAGTAGTATGTCTGTCCCTATGCACAGGAATTGCTGTGGAAGGGCACACAGAGCAAGCATTCTGTGGAGATCTGTGCTTTATTCCTGCCAGCAGCCATTAGTGAACCTGTTGCTCTCCAGCACAGGGAAACTGAAAAGGCCAAGCTGGGCCTGGTCTGTAGTGACCACACCCTGGTGGAATTAGACTAAATAGGCAAAGTATTGTAAGAACTCTAAACCTCAGGAAAAGACCTTTCAGTTGTTTAAGGGTGTGGTGCATCGGACACCGGGAAACGCCCTTGGGGATAAAGGAGTAGAAGAGAGAGTGCTTGCAGTTATTTAAATGACTTTTTAGAGCAAAAGAACTATTGATTTCTGTGTGGAAGAAATAGGGTGTAGAAGGCAGGAGAATAGCATGGCTGAGTAAAGACCTCCTGGTCAAACTAAAACGCAGGAGAGAATTGCATAGGTGGTAGAAGCAGGGGCATGAATACTGAACATAATGTAGGGATATTGCTTGGGAATGTATGGATGAGATCAGGAATGCTAAGGCACAGCTGGACCAAATTTGGCAAGGGATGTGAGGAGGAATAATAAGGGTTTCACACAGATACATTAGAAAAGGATGACAAAAGAAGTTGCACCCTAAATAAATGAAATGTGAAGTGAGGGGGTCTAGTGGCTGCTGACATGGAGAAGACTAAAGTACTAAACAATTTTTTTGCCTAAGTTTTCACTGGCAGCAAATTGCAGTTTTGAGCCTGTGTAAGTGTAATGCAGCTGATGATTCTTATGTACAACATCTCTAAGGGCAATGCCTAACCAGTTTTGAATGTTGATGAAGGACCATTGTTCTTTGATATGGAATAGTAAATATGGATCTCATAACTGATGCTCAGCTATGCTGTTTGCAAAGAAGAAAGTTGCAAAAAAAGTGCAGAACTGTTTTTATACTTCAATTACAGCTTGAGGGAAAACACTAAATGCTTCAGTGTTGCTGTGTTACACTAATACTCAAGGGTTTTCTTTTACATGTCTGAAGTGTGTGGCCAGTGTAAATTGCACTGTAGCATTCTGAAGAACTCTGAAAATTGTAGGAAATAAGGTTTCCTTTTTAGAGAGTCTGAATGGAAATGTCTGTTCACTGAGGCTGGTCAGTCAGATTGAATTAATCTGAATTTGATGTATGTTTTTTTCAGATTAAATGCAATTTTCCAGTAAATTTAGGTAGTTTTACTTTAATTAGGTAAGTGCTCCAAGCATTAATGGTTAGAAACAACAAATTTGTGCAAACAGTTTGCCCATTTCTGCTGTGTATTGCCATGGATCTGACAGAATTTTGGTGGTGTTTATCTTTCACTGAAATCCTTCAACCATTTCTACAATTTTATTTATGTTTTTTATAAACAATTAACATTGTAGTTTTAGATGTTCCGCAAAATTTCAGTTCAGGTTTCTTCAGTTAATTAATTCTTCCCCCAATATTTTAACAAGTCAAAGTCCATTTTTTATGTACTTTTGACTCTCATATGAATCATGAAAATTAATTCCTAATTGTGAAAGGGACAAATCTGTCTTTTAGTAAGGAGATGGTTAGTTTATCTTTGTTCTTTCCTGTAATTATGTTCTTACCATTAAGAGACGTGAGAGATTCAGTGATGAAACAAATCATAAAGTACATGTAGAAAAGCTATTTTATTTTTTAAACAAGATGTTATGTGATTTTGATTGTTCTGACAGGACTTAGGTCTTATCTGTGTTTAGGTAATGTGTTATCCTAATTGCTTGGAAGAAACTACTATAAGTGGGTGTCTGTTTTCTGAGCACTAAGAGGGTTATTTTTCTTCAATTTCTTTAGCATTTGCCCTTGCTGAATTGATCGACAATTCTCTGTCAGCTACATCTCAGAATACTGGTATTCGGAGTATACAGATAAAATTGGTAAGATAGAAATACTTTCATTTTTTCAGATGTAGTTTGCATTATCCTTTTTTTTTACTGTTGCTCCTTGTTGATTTGTGCTGTTTGTTTGTCTTTCCCCAAACAGTTGTTTGATGAATCCCAAGGAAAACCAGCTGTTGCTGTGATTGATAATGGAAGTGGAATGACTTCTAAACAGCTTAACAACTGGGCTGTATATAGATTGTCAAAGTTCACAAGACAAGGTGACTTTGAAAGGTTAGCAAGTTCTAAATATTTCTACAACAATTAGCAAGCTCTCTGCGGAGGTCTACAAAATATGCTTTTAAGACATAGCTGTATACCAACACTTGGCTAAACCCTGTCATTTTATGATTACATAAATAGACCCATACTTTTTCTAAGTAGGAAATAGAGAAGCTTCATAACACAAAACTGCTCTTCTATTATCGTGACACACTGAACACGTTTTTGTTCTTGGGACCTTTTCTAAACTGTCTTTTGCTTGCCTGCACACAGTTAGGGGCATGCTATGTCCTGCAGAGGATTTTTATACTGTGTTCATCTGTTACCTGAAAACCTTTCAGTAGTGCATTAAATGATGCATTCAATATCTGTTAAGCTACTGGAGTAACAGATAAATAGATACATGGTTTTAAGTCAAGTTTTCTTTTTTTTTAAATTTAAATCTTAATTCTGTATAACGTATTACAAATTATACTTGAAGATGTCTATTTTTTGATGCAGGTTACACAAAATAAATGTTTGGCATTTAAATAAGTAAGTGGAGGTTCTGTGGTGGGTTTTGCTACTTATATGAATTAACTTCACAGTTTTGAATCTGTTCTCGAGAGATGTTTCACCTGCACAGCCAGGCTTAATCCTAGTGTATAAAAAGTCCTAGTGTATAAAAAGATTAGTTATGTACAGTTTTTGAGCTTCAGTCACATTTTAAATACCTTAAGCCTAGGATTGTAAATGTGAAGAAGAGAATTACGGTCTCAGTCATAACTAATTCGTCATATGAGCAGGTAGTGTAAAAAGCAATGGGGCTGTGGGATAATATAGCTGGGGGAAGTTTTTTTGCATTGAAAGCATCTCCAAATAGAAAGTCAATGTCTTTAAACATCTGGAGATAAGTGCATAAAAAGTGATTCTCAGTCATTTGTAAAGAAATTCACTGCTGTTTGAAATTGCTGTAGGCGAGTTTAGTAACAGAAATGTGTAGTATTCCTAAAATGTAGATTTAAACTGTGGATTACTACCACTTAGTGGGGGCATAGGTGTAAATTAAAGCAGGATACTATCTTCACCTTATTTTTATTTGGGACTGCTGTGATTTAAAAATAAATGTTTGTCCTAAACTAGATAAGACTGTTCAAGGTGACTCAAAAGACGTGGAATTTCACTACTGATAGCATGTTATCTCTCCAAATCTGCATTTAATAGTTGGTTGGCATTATTTCCCACTTTGACTTGAAAGTATTTTTATGAAAGGATGCTGTCAGAAAGATCAGGCTTGCTTTGTAAGCCATTTTCATCTGAATAAGATTTGGTTTGTGAGAAGGGGCAGAAATGTTTTATAAGGTGACTTAGGAAAATACTTTCACTGTAATCATCCTTTTGAAAAGAGTACATCAAGAATTTCAGGCACATATATTTTAATGTTGCAGTTTTAAAAGGTAAAAAGTAAAGTATTTTTTAACAAAATGCCAGGAGGAAGAATTTAATAGAAGCTTTAGATGAGAAGTATCTTTGGTCTTTTTAATTACTTTTGTCTTGAAAAAAATTATTAAAGACACTTTTATTCTCAGTGATCATTCAGGATATGTACGCCCTTTGCCAGTGCCTCGTAGTTTAAATAGTGATATCTCGTATTTTGGAGTTGGAGGCAAGCAAGCAGTGTTCTTCGTGGGACAGTCTGCCAGAGTAAGTCAATGTCAGACTTCAGTTTTATTTTAGAACATTTGCACGCAATCAGATTGTTACTTCCTAACTTTTAATCACAGCATTAAAGTATTTTATGATGTTAATTTTAAGTCTTATTTTGATTTTAAATGCTGTTTCTTTAATAAAATCAGATGATAAGCAAACCTTCAGGATCTCAGGATGTTCATGAACTTGTCCTTTCTAAAGAGGATTTTGAAAAGAAGGAGAAAAACAAAGAAGCAATATATACTGGATTCATTCAAAACAGAAAGGTAAATAGCCTTAAGTTTCTCACATTTATAATTGAAAGCCTTTCCTAGGTTAATGTGATAAAACTGTGTAATATTCCTGTAATACTTATCTGGGGATGTCTTCATCTTTTTGAATCATTTATACCCTGGAGTGTAAAAGGAAGTAACCAAGAACTTGAAGACACTGAAGACAATGTATGCCTTATTTTTATGTGATGCTTTTTCCTCTTTTCAGTTAAGGTTAAATGACAGAAATGCTTTACAGTTTTACATGTCAAGAAAAATCTTTTAAAATACTTTTCTAAGCACCAATACTTTTCTAAAGCAACCAAAGTTTTTTGTTGTGTACAAAACAAAAATGAATTTTCTCTGAAGCAGTAAGGAATAAATTAGGGAAGCAAATCATACTTATTTAGAAATATGTAAGACTAACCTGCATATGGGAGAAAAGTCCAGCCAGACCAATAAAACCCATTGGTTTTACAAATATTCATAAATGTTGTAAAATAAATAAACTGTTTAGCTGAAAACTAAAGTCATCAGTCCTGATGCTTTTCATGAAGAAAAAGAGCCTAAGTAAAAAAGCTGTAAGATAAGGAGGAAGACTGAAAAGAACTGTTCTTTGGACATTTTTGGGCAAGAAGGGAAAGGCAAAGACATAGCTAACAGTGCAGATGGGAGGAAAAATGGGTGATGTGTATGACAGGGTAGTCAGACCTTGAGCCCATATCTGGTGGGTTATATCAGTGTTCTTGGTGTTTTGTATGGATTAGAAAGGAACAGTAGGTAAATAAGGTTTTTATCATGCCAATCTTGGGTCAGTGAGTTGCAACGAAAAATGAATTGCCAGAGTTTTGTTTTTATTCTCTGTACAATATTGTTAAGAAGGTAGACTCAAAAATAGAAACTGAAAGTAAAAGTAGACAAAATCCACTGTATTGTAAAGGGTACAAATGCTTTCCCTCCCTATTTGATATTAAAGAGAAAGGCTGGATGATATAAAGTAGAAGACGAACTAGCAGGCATAAGTTGGAGGAAAGTAGCTGAATGAGATGCATAGATACTACTGAAGAGTTCAAGAAGGTGGTGCCATCAACTGTTTGAAAAGTTGTGGCAATAATATAAAATCAGAGTTAAACTGACACTGTTGAAAATGCAAGTAAAGTTATTTTTGATAAAAGTTCTTTTGAGTTAAAAGATGACTTGTTACTATCCAAGTCATAGGATAGTTGGATATCTATGTGATGACTTGTAACTATCCAAGGGGGAGGAGAGGATGTGAAAAACTCAAGTATTAGAAGTGAAGTATGAAGATAAGAGCGGTTTCCCTAAAAGATTCCTAAAACTCAGGTTTAGGAATTTCTTTGCAAATCATTGAAAACTTAGGCCAGTTCATTATATTGGTGTGAAATAAAATATGTGAATTCTTCTTGTGGAAAATGGTCTGCATTGCACATACATCAGCAAGAGAATACTGTGGCAGAAGTAGAAACTGTAAATGGATTGCTAGTGTAAGAAGAATAATTGAGCCTTTGGGCCATTCAGTTGGTGAAGGAAGTTACTTTTGCAAAGAAATCAAGATGTAATTAATATGAAACAAAAGGGACTCTAGAACAGGGCCATAACACTGAAGAGAAGTGGCATTGATGGTATCCCTGCTGGTCATCTTTCCTTGATGGATAATAGGCACCTGTCTCCACTGGAGTCACTTCTGTGGACCATTTAATATTGCAAAGAAGTCAATAGTAATTTTCTAATTGAGATAGATGCTAGGAATGAGGGGAAGGTGCCATGGTAGTTTATCATCTGTAGTGGGAAGGCAAACAGTGAATGTGGGAGTGATATTTTGGAGGTTCTTTCACTCTGTAACTTTCTTCCATGCTATACAGAGTGGCACTTGCAGTGTACAGCTTCTAGGTTTGTCAGATCATATGGAGCTGAGGACCAAGCAGCTCTGGCTTTTCTTTATTATTGCCAATCCCGTCACTAGCATAGAATAGTCCCTTGTTTGCATTAAATCAGCAAGACTGTTATGTTTAAAAGGGGCTATGCTGTGGGCAGGAAAAAGAGATGTAGTCTTCTTTGATGAAAGGTCTCAAAATTATTTAAGTTATCTTCTTAGCTAAGGAGAGCTCTTTGATTCCCTGGGGAAAGTAAGTCTTGATAGAATACCCTTGATTAACTATTTCACCTAACTATGGTTAGGTAGGACACATCTCCTTTCATGCCTTAGTGATGTGGGGTTTGTCTGGTTTCCTGCAAAATAAGGCATGTAGCTGCATTTGCTACAACATATCTTCTCAGTTGTTTGCATTCACTAGAAAGATCTTAATCTTTGTTTTAAAAATAACTTTTTTCTGGATGTACCAAATGTAAAGGATTACTCACTGCTCCAATGTGAAGCATGACATCAACCACTATGTCTCTCAGCACTTCAGAAAACTGTCAAAAGAGCAAAGTGCATCCATTCAGAAAAAGACAATCAGTAGTTTCTGGAATCAGGAATCTCTCTTTCTGTTATACTACTTGACATTTCATCTGAAATTGAGGATTCACCTTTTTTTCTTTTACAGCAAAAATGTGTTTCTTCCAGTTGAGTTTCTTCTGTAGAAAGCAGCCTATCCCTTTAAAAGCCAATAATTTTTTTCGGCTTTGTTTTCTTAAAGAGGACTTAATGTCTTGCACACTTAATGCTTCCACTTGATGGATGAGAACATGGCTGTTATACAGTGCTACATTAAACCTGATTAAATGCATTTCTAGGCTGCACACTTGAAGAGCTGTGGTGAAAGTGAGTTGAAAATGAACTGGATCAGTGATGTCACATTCTCAGCTTGTTGACTTTAATTTGGAAAGTGTTTAATTTTAATCCTTTGTGATACTTAGCATCATGTTTTCTGTATTACTTTTTTGTTATGTTTTATAATCCCTTTCAAGTTGATGGGAGTTCAGAAATTCAGTTTACATCCCTGCTCTTATTATTTTACTCTTTTTGTAGCCGTCTGATTCTACTCACATCACAAGTGATGATGAAAGATTTCTTCATAATCTAATATTAGAAGAAAGGGATAAAGAGAGTTTCACAGCAGTTGTCATTACAGGTGTACAACCAGATCACATGCAGTACTTGAAAAACTACTTTCATCTTTGGACAAGGCAGCTGGCGTAAGTTGGCGATTTAAAAGATTTGATTTAAAAGTGGGCTACTAACAAAGTCAAATAATTACGAACTGCTTCCTTTTTGTACTTTGATGTTGGCCTTATTCCTGTTCAGGCTCTTGATTCTACAGTTAGCCTTCCTATCTAACCAATTTTACAGAAACACAACTGAATTTGGCCCCCCCCCCAATCAAAGATGTGATTGATGATTGATACATAATTATCCACTGTAATTTTTAGTAGCCTATTCAACTTAATGGTGTATTACTAATGTAAGAAGTTGTTAATCTAATTGCTAATAACTTCATCAGTTACTTTGCTCACAGCTATGCTCCTAATCTTGGTACCTAGCTTTGTATTTACAGCTTTAGGGGATCTCTTGGTTGATTGACTTTTTAAACAACAATAAAAGAAAGTACTGCTGCTTCATCCCAGTTTAAGAGAGAGAAGGATATATGACACTGTCTGCTCTGTACTGTAATAATGTCATCAGTGGGCCTGCAGAGCCTGGACATACATGTGAATAGTTGGGGCTTACCTGTTAAGATAATGGATCCATCTGTGAATGTAAACTGAAATACAAAATTGTAGGCCAATTTTGAAAACTCTGTCAAACTATAGAACTTACTTTTCACACTGCAATTTTATTTTTGTGGTACCTATAAACTGATAATAATAGATATACTTAAAAAGAGGATTAATATAAGAATTAAATAATATCTTACTGTGTGAAATATCATTCAGTGTTGCACATAAAAACTTGTTGCTGAAACCATTTTTAACCTCATGGAAATATAGGGTGCATCTGCCTACAGAGAATAACTTAGATCCCTCATTAGCTTCCAGGTGCTCATCAAGTGAACACACTTAAGTGTGTGTTAGTTCTTTCCAACTATCTCTTGAAGTGAAAGAGCTGCCTCTGTTTGAGATGGAACTCGGGTGCAATTATTCAAATATATGCCCTGTAGCTGTTAGAGTAAAACGAATCATGTAGCCTTTCAGTGCTACACAGTCCTGTGTCACTGTTTAAGCTGTAATGGCCCTTTTCCCCTCGAACACCTCCCCATTCCCTTCTGCCATGCCTTTTGCCACACATGCATGATACCAGTTTCATTGTGTTTTAATGCACTGTAGCACAGCCCTCATTATTTTGATTGCTTTGAAGTAGAGATGAACCCCTAAAATAACAATGTCTTAAGGCTAGGAGACTGCCTTTTCAAGTCTGGAAGAAATGCAGACAAAATACTAACCAATTTGGACATACCATAAAGTCCTGAGCAGTGAGACTGTGAGGAGCTTTTTTCTGTGAACCAAGATTTCTCCTTGGGTAACATTTAGTACACTGGATGTCAAAAGCAAAGCAGTTACAAACTTGCAGGTGCATTTGACTTTTGTCATGCATTCAGTCCCATTGACTAGTCCAATGTCATTTTTCTCCATACCAGTCACCAGAGGTTTAAGCATTCAGTCTTTGAAGTTGGAAGAACTAGCTAGCTTGCTGAAAAGCTGAAGTAAATGGAGTTCAGTTTCTCAGTTTTCTGAACTTGCATATCTCTATGAAATTATTTAATCTATCTGACCATGTAGATTTTTTGAAATTTCTTAAGTGAGGAAGAATGCCAATTAGAAAACAATGTTTACAACAGAAAAATTATTTCTGTTATGCAGATCACATCCATGACTTCTACCTTTATTTGAATTTTTGTAAATAATGTAAAGATAGTGATTGTTCGTTACATGTTTCTGTTACTATTAGATGATTAATCTAAAACTGGTATCAAAGTGTGGAAAGACTTGTGGCTCTAGCTCTTTCTGATTTCCAGAGTGCAGAACAGTTTACCCTTTGATGTAAAGGATCTGCAGCCATGTAACAATTATCTTTTTTTTTTCCACTTACGCATTTTTTTTCAAATTTGTTTCCAATTATTTTACCCAAAAATTGGTCCTAATGTGATTGTGCATGACAGAGATGAGAGGAATGAAAAAGAGTCACTCCCTTTAGTAAATCTTTTATACCGGATATATGTTGTCAAGGAGTTGATTTATAACAGAGCAACAAACCAGTTATATATTAATAAAAATACAAGGTTATTTAGAATTTTTTAAAGTTATAATGTGCAATTTTTAAATTTCACTTGCTGGTTTGTTTTTTTTCTGAAATGTATTTCAGACATATCTATCACTATTATATCCATGGACCAAAAGGAAATGAAGCTAATGTTGTAACAAAAGAAATAAGCCCTTTCAACAACATTGATATTCAGGTAAGAGATTTTATACGTGTTAGTCAAAAGTCCTCTTTGATGGCACCTTATTTCATATTGTGCCTGTTTCTCTATAATCATGCATTTTAAAATACAGCATTCAAGGTGTGTATGTAGTTTAATTTTTTGAAGTAATTCTATTTAGCATTGCAGTGTAGGAACTAATTCTTTTGCTAACAGTCAATTGTCAAAGTGCTTATTACTGTAAGTCTTTTGCTCTAAGGAAAATCAACTTGTTTTCCTTTTTTCTAGATTTCAATGTTTGAAAAGGGAAAAGTACCAAAGATTGTCAACCTGAGGGAGATCAAAGATGACATGCAGACATTGTATATAAACACTGCAGCAGATAGTTTTGAGTTCAAGGCACATGTTGAAGAAGAAGGTATAGTTGAAGGCATCATCCGATACCATCCCTTCCTTTATGATAAAGAAACATACCCTGATGATCCATGTTTTCCATCAAGTAAGTGAAATGTTTTGCTGCTTGTCACTCCTATCATAGACAGTCCTACTACTCTAAATATTTTAATGAAATAAAAACTAGAACAATTTTAAGTTGAAGTGCAAATTATTAACTGATTTAGTTGTGTCAGAACAGAAAAGTTTGGATTCTTTTGGATGAACCGATCCTGTGAATTGGCTGTTGTGGTCACTCATTCCTGTAAACTTGATCTTTGGTGTAGCACCATCTGATTTCAAATTATAAACTTCTATGGAATGTACTCCAGTTGAAATTTTGCACTTTCCTGAATGCATCTTTGCTCCAACAAAGTAATAAAGTATGAACAGTTAGATTCAAGAGATTCTAGTATCAAAATACTGCAAAGGACAACATGTAGTCTGAAGTCTTTCATTTAGAATATGTTTTACTCAGTTGTGGTGAGTTTTCAAATGCTAGGGGTTTTAAAATACTTTGTACTTTTTTTTTTTGACAATGCAAATCTTGAGTTAATTGAGGTAAGATTTTTATAATACTAGAACATCAGTTGAAACTCAGGAAAAAGTAACACTCAAATTTGAAATTTTCAAATTTGGCAGCTTTGGTAATTTTTAACTTGCATTTACAATTTTTCTTTACCTTTCTTAGTTTTTCTGCTTGGTATTTCTTAAACAGGAAAAAAACCCCTAATATTCTATGTAATGAGCTTGATATAACATTCATCGCTACTGTGCTGAACTTAATAACATTACTACTTCTTCATTAAGATTGCTGTGGGTTTTGAGATTATATTAGTTTTTTAAGGAAATATATTCAAGGAGACTATCTTTTTTTTTTTTTTTAAAATCAAGGATTAAATGATGATGATGACGATGACTGTTTTGTAGTAGAAAAAGGTGCCAGAGGAAAAAGGCCTATTTTTGAATGTTTTTGGAATGGAAGATTAATACCCTACACAACTGTGGAAGAGTAAGTGGTAATCTGTTTGTACAGTCTCTTTCTATAACGTAAACCTGCCTTTATAAAAAAGGATTGTAATGACTTTCTCCTTTTAAGTTTTGACTGGTGCGCTCCTCCAAAGAAGAGAGGCTTGGCACCAATTGAATGCTACAACAGAATTTCTGGTGCATTGTTTACCAATGATAAGTTCCAGGTCAGCACAAACAAACTCACTTTCATGGATCTGGAACTGAAGCTAAAGGATAAGAATACTCTGTTCACGAGAATCTTCAATGGACAGGTAATTACTGCATTCTGTTAAGTGTTTCTTCTTGATGAAATTCAATGCATGTAATACAGAAACCTTTGCTCACTGGTTTTTTGTTCATGTCTCTCTGGTATAGTGAGTAGTAAAGCTGAATCTTTAAATCTGAAAAATTAACACTCAGTATTTTTCCTTTTGTTTTCTTGAACAATTACTTTAGTTGTTATATGACAATTTTTGTGGAAAGACCTCCTTCCTAGAGGAATATGGCTGCTGGGGGAAGTACTTTTTTTCTTTAACTTTGAAGTATAGCTTTCCTAGAATTTTTTTAAGTTTTCAAGCTGAAGAGCTCTCTTTTACTTTGTGTCTTTGTTTCTGTTTCTTTCTTTTTCTTTTCTGTTTGTTCTTTCATTCTTTCTTTTGCGTGTGTTTTTTTGGCTTTTTTTTGTTTGACTATATCATCTCTGTACTCTTACAATCGTTCAGGCTTCTGATGTGGTCAGATTCAAATTTTATAATACTTTGTTAATATGTGGTTATTTTATAATCTATTTATAGGAGCAGCGAATGAAAATTGACAGAGAATTTGCTCTGTGGCTCAAAGACTGTCATGAAAAATATGACAAACAGATAAAATTCACAGTCTTTAAAGGAATAACTGTACGTACTGATATAGCATCCAAAAGAATGCAGAGCCCGTGGGCAACGTATGCTGCAATAGAATGGGATGGAAAAACATACAAAACTGGACAGCTGGTAAGTTAGTTGTGCCCTATAAAAGGCAGATACTGTGCATTTGATGCAGGAGTAAAGTATTAATTGGTGTCTTCTATTTGTAGGTGAAAACTACTAAGACTCATCCAATATTCTATGGAAGCATTGAGAAATTTTACTTGTATGGAGACCATGATGGGGATATATTTGCCACTGGGGGAGAGGTTCAAATTGCTTTGGTAAGAACAAATACAAAAAGGATTCACACAGCTAGTGTGGATATTAAATCTTTAAGCATAATCCCTTGTCTGACCTAATTAAATTACTTTTAAGTAACAGTTGAAAATTATGTAATTTTTGACAATCAGCAGTCTAGAAATGCTCAACTTTAGCTTTAATGTGAATATTTAAAAATTATTATTCATTATGAACAGTCTGATTTATTAAGATTTGCATATGAAATAAAGTATCACAGTTAGCATCAATAGAATGTTGTGAATCTGTTTGTAACCCTTGTGATTTCAGCAAATTTTAAAACAGTGTCTTGCAATACGCCAGGTAGTATTTGTTAGCGTATTGCCTCATGTCTGTGTTGGCTTGTCTAGTCCCTTGATTGGGAGGTCTTTCTTGTCTGACATATTATAAAGTCTGGCCATTTATAATTGTACTGAATTTTTATTTCAGGAACCACAGGCATTATATGCTGAAATGAAAATTATTCCAATCTCAAAACTTGATAGAACAGTGTCTGACAAAGTTGTTAAAAAATACATAGAGGATGAAATGGCCAGGTAAGCAATAAGTAACAATTACATAATTGTGGAGTTCCTAATTACAGTTTTTGTATTTAATCAGGAATCAAACAAAGTTCCGTTTTATTTCCAAATGGGAAAGCAGTCAGCTGTTTCAGTAGAAACAAAAAGAAAATATAAACCAAGAAGAAATAGCTTGGGGGTTGGGTTTTTTTGGCTACTGCAAAAATAGCTTCATTTGTATTTAACTAAATTGCCCTTTATTTTAACTTACTGAAAAAATGTTCATCCTTTTTTTTAATTAGACTTCCTGACAAATTATCAGTAACATGGCCTGAAGGTGATGAGTTGTTACCAAATGAAACAAGATTTGCTGGTACACCAATAGGTATATTTTTTTCTTCAAAATACTAAAACATTAAACACCAATTTAAAAATACATCGTGCATCCTTGTTAAAAAGACAAACATACAGAAATCTCTGATCACTTTTAATTCACAACATATTTTAAAAGTCTGTCATTTTTCATTTTAAATTCAGGAGCATTAAGAATAGAAATTTTAAATAAAAAGGGAGAAGCAATGCAAAAACTTCCAGGTACAAGCCACGGAGGTTCAAAGAAACTTCTTGTTGAACTCAAGGTTATTTGGCATTGTGAGTATTTCGTTATATTTAATTGTATCTTTATTATTTTTGAAGTGCATGATGGATAATGAGGTATTTCATTATATAATATATGTATATATCTAAAATACAGAGTAGAATTTGATAAATGGATGTGGTAGTTGGACAATGCTCCATCAGTGCATGTAGCATTTCAAAGCCACTTTTCATGAAATGACAACTGCATCAGTGCCATATATTTAATGTCTTGATGATGTATTTTGATTACATCTTCTGTCACAAGTAAGGAGGGCCTCAATTCCAGCCTGTCTAGTTAACATGCATAAGAACATGGGTAAAATGGATAATGTTTCTGTAATTACTATAGCAATTTACATGAGCTGCATAAAAGTAGGGATCAGACTTGTTTAGTATCTAACATAATAAATTCACATCAGAATTTTTAAAAAAACAGGTTCCTTTTGATTTACTGTTTTGTGGTTTCCATTTTTTGAGTGCTTCACTTGATGTTCGCATGTTACATTGTTAAGAATTGCATTGTGTTCAAGGCAGCTGAAATCACTCAAGTTTTGTTTTGAACACAGAATTAGAACACTGAGTTCTCTGAAAACTCCAATTCTGCACGTCAAATGTATTTTAAACTTGTAGAAACCTAAAATTTTACTTCTTTCCATACACCACAGGAAAATCCAATTCCTTTATCTGTTAGGAGTTGTAAACATACCTTTCTGAAGCACTGATGTTATTGTAGTGATAGTGTCAAGGAAACCAAATGGAAGTATCTTAGTTACAGTTTAGTATATATGCCATGAGGCTACACATGGTATTTTAATGGCACTCATTCATGGGAGCTGCCTGTTGTGCATGACCAGTCCAGCATAGTGTGCTGGGGCATAAAGAAGTTGGAATGGAACAAAAGGTGTTCATTAAATATGGATTATCAAATTGTCTGCTATCAGCATGCGTGACAAACCAGTGTTTTGCAAGCTTAATAAGGTAGGGCATCCTGATGTCAGGAAGTATGTACTTTAGAGAGACCTGGTGTTTTTATTGTTTTGTTTTGTCAGGGTAGTTCCTAGGATCACTGAAGAGTCTATCTTTAGGCCTTCCATGTCTCCTGATCCATTCATTGATGGAAATTTTTACTTTTAACTGTTTCTACTGCTTCCTGTGTTAGCTTTTTTCTCTACTCAGTTGAAGAATCAGTAGTGTAATCCTTGTGTTCTTCCCCAGAACAATGAGTAAGTCCTATAAGTGATGATTTGGGCATGGCATACCTGTCAAAACTGAAACTCCAAATTGTATGAATGAGAGAAATGTGGTTACACCCATACAAAGACCAAGAGCAAATATTATGTACAAAAAATTTCTCATTTTAAGAGTGGAATGCTTAGTGGACTGTACTATGATACCAAGAGACCTGAGCTATGAGAAACCTGATCTATTACTGGGGAGTCTTATTATACAAGCTTTGATTCAAAATTAGGGTTTGAATTAGGGTAAGAGAATGATAAAGTCTTGTTGACAGCTCTTTCTTTATCTTATGTCTGCCACTTGGTGCAAGAACAGGGTCTTGAAACAGTTTTGCTTAGCTATAAAACAATTTCTATTTCTACTGCATTTTTTTTTATTCTGTGTACTATTATTACAGTCACATTCTGTATTCTTAAGAGTGTTTTGGGGAAAAAACGTATTAATGCCTCTTGACACTTCCAACAGTAAATCTTAATTCTGTATTTATCTTAGATTATAGAACCAGTCACTAAAACTGCCTCAGAGTTTCAGTGTGTTCTATTTTTGTATGTGTCTTAATTCTCTAGAAGCTTATAAAGACAGATAAAACAATTTGGAGCAAAACAGGAATGGGTTTTTTTTCAGTTATATTTTTTGTCAACTGCACATTTTTATCGTTGCTCCCATTGAAGCAATTTTGCTGCGGTCATTTGTCAGGTTGATCCATTGCCAGCATGGATTGCAGAGTGTTCATACTTAACAGGGAACATACAACCAAAGAGTTAAAAAAATTCAGCTTTACAAACCTGCTACTTTCAGTGCAATGTGCCTGAGGTTAGCAAGTTTTAATTAAAATGGGATTAGACAGAGAACTCCTTTTTTTTTAGCTGTGATCAATGTGTTTAGTTGTAAAGCTGAGTTGATGTTTATTAAATCCAGAAGTGATAGTAATACTTAAAAATAAGTGATAGCAATGTTTGAAAAAGTTAAGAATTATGGTGTAAAATATAAATATATGTAGCTAAGTGTTTGTTTTGCAGCACCTACTGAGAATAAAGAAATAATTTCCCATATCAGTCAGCATGGAGGCAAGTGGCCATACTGGTTTAAAAAAATGGGTAAGTTTGCATATTCAATATCTTCAGTTTATTTATATATTTTTTTTCTTTCTAATTGTACTTTTATATCTGTTTAGAAAATCTTCAGAAACTTGGGAACTACTCCTTGAAACTGCAAGTAGTATTGAATGAAAGTAATGCAGACACTTACGCAGGAAGGCCTCTGCCATCTAAAGTATTTAAATTTACTATTGTAGGTAAGGATTCCAACCTTTTTTTCCTGCTTTTAGTGTTTCTATTTGATTCGTTCTATTTGATATAATATTTCAAAATTTCTCATGTTCTAGCTGAGAGGTGGTTTTCAGCACTGGAAAGTAGGATTTGCATGTCAAATTTGAAGCATTTCCAGAAAAAAACGGGTTTTTGTAGTAGATTTTGATCTCATATATAATGTGTTGCCTCTGTGGCAGGCAGTTTTACATAAAAAATTAAGTTTTGATGGAATCTAAAGCTCCCTGATGTGAACTTTCCCAAATGTACTTAAAAAAATAAACTTCATTAGAATCACCCCTTTTCCTCATGCCATTGGCATAAATATTCTTTCATAAAACTAGTATTCGTTAGGCCAACTTTCTGCATAAACCACAGAAACTCATTAGAAAACAGGTTATATTATACATTTAAAATAAACATGTTGAGATTGAAGTATTTTTTAAAAATTAATTTCTTTAGGAAGAATCCTATGCAAAACTAAATTCTCATTTGGTTGTAATGGATATAGCTCTTTGGATTAATGATCATAAAATACTTACTGCAGTGTTTACAAGAATACTCACTTCAGAAAGTATCGGCAAGACAGGAGACGTGGTGGAGTGGCCTGGGAGTGTTTAGACTTTCTGGAGCTTGATGATGGTGACAATTAATGTTGGGTGTTTGTGGCTGAGAGTGGGGAAGGCCAACAAGGCAGATACTGTGTTGGAAGTGTGCTACAGACCACCCAGCCAGAATACAGAGGCAGGTTAAATACATAAACAGCTGGGAGAAGTGTCACAATCACTAGTCCTTGTTCTTGTGGGGCACTTCACCTTACCAGATGTCTGCTGGAAATATAACACAGGAGACAGGAAATGGTCTAGGAGGTTCCTGGAGTGTGTTGAAGAGAACTTGCTGATACAACTGGTGAGGGAGCCAGGTAGGGAGGGAGCCCTGTCTCCTTTGTGACTTTCTCTTTGTGAGCAGAGAAGGACTGGTGGGTAATCGGAGGCTGTTTTGAGCACGTTGGTTACAAAATGAATGTTTACAGTGTTTACTGTTCTTGAAGTAAGGAGAAGGGCTAGCAGAACTGCCACCTTGGACTTCCAGAGGGCAGAATTTGGCCTGTTTAGGTGAGTGGTTGACACAGTCCCTTGGGAGGTAGTTCTGAAGGGGAGAGAAATCCAGAAAGGCTGGAAGAAGAGCAAAAAGAAAGCTCACAACCTGAACTTCAGGAGAAGACTCTGGCCTCTTCAAAGATTTGCCTGGTAGAGTTCTATGGAAAGAGGCCCTGGACAGACTGGAGGCCCAAGCAAGTTTGTTAATATTCACAGGTCATCTCCAAGCTTACATCTGGTTCATCCCAATGAATAGGAAGTCAGCCAAAAATTCCTGGAGCCTTGCATGGATGAACAAGGAGCTACTGGCAAAACTCAACACAAAGTATACAGAAGGTGGAAATGGAAACGAGTAACCAGGGAGGAATGCAGAGACACTATCCAAGCATGCAGGGATGGGGTTAGGAAAGCCAAAGTCCAATTGGAATTGAAAAGGGAATCACTAGTGAGTGATACCTAAGTCAAGAAGATAGGCTTCTTTAAATACATAGGTGAGAAAAGGATGGCTGAAATAAACACAGGCCCACTGTTGAATGAGGCAGGGAACACAGGATGTGGAAAAGGCTGAGATACTGAAATTGTCTGCCTTAGTATTTACTAGAAAGACAGACCTCAGGAATTCCAGGCGCCAAAGACTGGTGGAAGGTCTGGGGCAAGGAAGATACACTCTTGGTGGAAGATGATCAGGCCAGGGATGCCTAAGCAAACTGGTGATATATAAGTCCATGGGCCGTGGTGGGATGCACTCATGAGCCAGAGAGAGCTGGCTGATATCCATATGAGGCCACTCACACTAATTGAATAATCATGGCAATTGAGAGAACTGCCTGATGTTTTGAGGAAAGCATCACTCCCGTCTACAGAAAGCAGAAGGAGGACACACAGAGCTACAGGCCAGTCAACTTCATCTCAATTCAGGAGAAGGTGATAGAGCGACTAATCCTGAAAACCATTTCCAGCTGCGTGAAGGACAAGAAGATCATAAGGAGTAGTTAGCAGGGATTCACTTTGTATGATGAAAGGACTAGGCCAGTAGATGTTGTCTACCTAGACTTCGTCAGTAAGATCCCATGAGATCCTCACAGAGAAGCTCATGAAGTTTGGACTGGATGAACGGACTGAGGTGAATTAATGAACAGCTGAGCCCTGAGAGTGGTGATCTGTGGCTCTCTAAGTCTAGTTGGAGGGCAGCAAGTAGGGTTACCCCAGGGGTCAGTACAGGGTTTGTTCCTGCTCAGTGTCTTCATTAATGATCTGGATAACAAGACAGAAGCAAGTTTTCCTGATAACACAGAACTGGGAAGAGTGGCTGATACACCTGAGAGTTTGCACCATCCAATATAACCTCAACAGGCTGCAGAAATCGGCTGTCAGGAACCTTAGGAAATTCAGCATGAAGGGCAAAGTCCTGCACCTGCAGAAGGACAACCCCCCACCTGCCACCCAAGTATCTGGAAAGCAGCTTTGCAGGAAAGGACCTGGAAGTCGTGGTAGGCAGCAGGTGAGCACAAAACAGCAATGTGCCCTCACAGCAGCAACCTCTTGAGCTGCATTCGAAGCAGGTCAAGGGACCAGAGCCAATGGGCACATACTGAAACACAGGAGGTTCTTTCCAAACATCAGGAAACAGGTTTTTTTCACTATAAAGGTGATGCAGTGCTGGCAAAAGTTGCCCAAGAAATTGTGGAGTTTTCTTTCTTGGGGATATCAAAAGTTGTCTAAACATATTCCTGGGCCACTGACTCTAGGTGTCCTGCTCTGACTTGAACCGGAGCATTGGATAAGATGACCTCCAGAAAACCCTTCTGACCTCAGCCATTCTGTGAACTTTATCTACAAGAGGGACGGAAAGAGGGAAAGAAAAAAATGCTCATTTCTATGCATTTAATATTAAAATGGATGTTTTTGTCACAGTTTTGGGAGGTGCAGCTATATCCGTTTTCAGAAGATCAATGGGGGAAAAAAATCAATGTTTTCTATAGCTTCCTATTTTTTCCACAAAATGAGAGGCTTTGAATGCAAATTCTTGAGGCAGAAAAGAGTTCTTTGTATGTAGCATATTCTTTTAAAAGTTTCTGCATATTGGCAAAACAGAAAGAGGTATTCTTGTATGACACTAAAGGAAAAAATGTTTGGCATAACTTGAAAAGTAGTTATTTAAACATACGTCTGAAAACATGGCATTGAAGGCTCAAGGGATTTCTTTGAACTTGCAAGTAAAGAAAAGAAAAAGAAATCTTGTTCTCTGAACAAAAATGAACCTTATCTCCTCTTCTATCTCTTTATCAAAGTGAAAAGAGAATCTTACTATTTTCCAATAATAGTGTGGCCCCAGTCTGCCCCCAGTATGGCAGCATTCAATTAAAGATTCCTTCAGCTATAACAACTGAATGAACTAATCTCAGTGGAAAGGAATAAAAATTTGAAAACTCTATTTAGCTAATAGTATAGTACTTTTAATACATGAGATACCAAAATCAACTTCAGCTATCTGTTGCTGCTTTTTTATTTATTTAGAAGATAATTCAACATTTTTAACATTGTCAGTTTTTAAAGGTAAATATTTCAAGTCTTTATTTTTGCAATTGTGCTTTGTGTTTTTTCAGAGACAGCCATAAAGCTTCATGCTTGTTATTCCGAAATATTAACATTTGTGTTACCATTTATGATGTAGATTCTAAAAATCCAGAAAAGAACAGTCTAAACTAAAAAAGCATTTTTGGCTGAGAAACAAATTATTCTATTTCTCTAACAGCAGGTTGTCACTGAGTGTTGATAGTTGTTCTTGATAACCTAAAAAATCACCATAAATGCTGGTTAAAACTGAGCTGCCTAGGTCAATCTACAAGGTTTGTGGTTTTAGTTCAGACATGTTCTTTTGGTAGTTACTCACTTTTTATTGCAGAAGTTATTCTACAGTTTCTTTCTCAAATAATTTTACAGTTCTATCATTCACTTATAATGATAAATAAAGTTGTAGACACTGTAAGGGTGAGGATTTTCTCTTTTTAAACCTGTAACTAATTTTGGCGAATACAAGGTATCTGCCATCTCTTGTGCAAAGGAAGCTCCCTGATAATGGACACCCCTTGGTTTTATAAATAAGTTGTTAATTTGAGTCCAAAATCGTTTGGTAGGATATTAATTTACTGTTTAGCTCAGCATGCATTGCTTCTTTTTTCAAAGGCCACTTGTTCAAGACATTTTGTTTCCACAAAATATGATTCTTGATTTACATGCTCCATTTGATACACACTCCACTTGTCACCACTGTTTTGTCTTGTTTGTTAGTGCCTAATTGGAGGCAGTACAGTGGGGCCAGGTTTCACAGGAAAGATCCACTCACATTTCTTTTTCTAATACTCATATTACATATCTTTATCTCTCAAATTTGGGGCAGTTGTAGAACAAAAATGTTCTATTGCATGAATGATTTATTTTACCAAAATTAAAGCAATTAAATATTTAGGAAAAGCTGTCCACAAGGAACTTTTGCACTTTGAGGTGCTGTATTGGTGTTTTGGGAATTTTGACTATCCTGTTATGTTTCTTATACTATAGTCTCCTGCTGTTATATTTTAACTATTGTTTTTATTTTAGTGTAAGTTAAAAAAAAGGAACATAAGCATAACTTTGGTTATAACAGTGTTCTGAGCAGCCTGTTTACTTTGTGTCTGAAAACCATTTGGTTTAATTGCAGCCTTAATCAAGAAAAAGCTAAGAAGCACACATAATTCTTTCTAAAAATGTATTATTTTTTCTCTTAGAGGGCAAACCAGAGAAATTTTTGGTGGGTCTCTTGGAGCTTCCTTTTCGAATTGGAGTGCCTTTTAGTATTCCTTTGGAATTGCAGGATGAATTTGGTCATGCAACACACTTGACAAATCGCATTAGACCAATTCTGGAAGCTAGGTAATTCAGCCATCTTTTTTTTGCACTTTCTTCATGTGACAATAATATAATAATACTTTAGGGTCTATCTGAATGATATACAGGGAATTTCTCACATAAATTACCTGATATTTTTCCTTTTATTTTTATAAGAATGTCTGAAAGTATCTTGTATATTAAAACATTGTGTTTGTTTTTAAACTGATTCTCTTGTGTTTTCTCTATGTTTTTCTAGTGGATTAACATTGAAGCATGAAGACATACCTGTGGCAGCAAAGTGTGTCATTAAGGGTGTTACTGCTAAGGGCTGTGTAAATAGTTGCCAGGGCAAGGTAGGCTAATAAATTTAAACTTGAAGTAACATATTAAAAAAAAGACACAGAGAATATAATTTTTGTGTAAAATTGTCATGTAGTGTTAGCTTAAGTTGGGTCTACACTAATGACTAAAGATATTTCTTGGGATATTTTCAGATTATCTCTTAGAGCTGTACTTGGAGCAATTTGTATTCCCTTACCTGCACTCCTTTCAGCTGATAGGACTGGAGCTGGAAGGGCTGAGCAACACACGAGTGTGTGGCAGGGTGTACCCAGCACACCAAATCAGCTGTCTTAGTTTGAGCTGGTGCTGAGATTGGTTTAAGCCATATCATCCTGGTGACTTTTGCACTGAAAGATGATAAGGAGCTAAAGGAAATTAAATCTTCCATTCTTAGTTGAGATGATGAATAGTAGTAGTTAATATGCAGGATGTCTGCTCAAGCTTCTTTAAATGTTTCCACTGTTCTGTTTGCACTTACACACTGAATATGTTATCCAAATCCAACCTGTTCCTGATGGATTCTCAGCACCTTGTCAATCTTCTACTTTACTGTAAAACCCAAAATGTACATTGCATGCTAAAAAGATTTTTTTCATAAAACAAGTCTTAATACTTTTGATAAATATAGAATTAAAGATTTTTAAAAGTATTTTTAGAATTATTTATACGGCATATTTACACAGTATTTTAGCCAGGTCCCTATCCTTTCATTTAGTCTCATAGTCTAGCATGGTAAAGACAAAGCTAGGAGATGAGGTACCCCATTATACTGTTGATATTGTTGCTTAGAAAATAGCAAATAATATTGCTGGTGGAAAGATATATAAAGAGGAGAAAGAGCATATACCTGCTTATTGAAAATTTAAAGGGTGTTCAATGTAGTAAATTTTGTAGACAAAGTTCAGAATTTAAGGTGAAGGGCAAGAACAATCACATAAAATGGATTGGGTTATGAGAAATAACGTGTATAGGAACAAATGTGCCAGACTTCAGCAGGGGATAAATTTGGTGACGGGCAAGACATAGAATCATTTAGGGAACTTGCAGTACAGAAATAATATTAAACCATAATAATTAGAAAAAGTTTTAATATCTTATTATTTTTTCATTCTCTGATTTTAATATGAGAATTGTTTTTTAGTGTTGCAGTTTACAGCAGTTATTTTTCTTACATACTTAATCAAAGATGAGATGGACAGTGGTAGTGGTGCCTTGCTCAGGAATAACAAACACAGAATTTGCAGAACCTTTCTTTAAAACTTTTTTTTAACTGCTCTATTTTTCCCCATTAAAACAGCCTCTGAGCAGGAACCCAAAAGTTATGATGGCTGCTTTTCATAGTTTCAGAATCAAGTAGTTTAACATACAAATCCTGAATTGAATGTCTCTGGTTAAAATAACATGGAAAAGACAAGTTTCAGTATGGGGGAAAAAAAATCTTTATTTTTTGTAGCACTACAAGACGATTTCTAGGGACTTCTGAAATTAACATATATACAAATTAACATGGTTATGTGAGACTATTAAATGATTTTGTTTAAGGTTAATAATTAAAATATTCTTTTCATTAGAATTTTAATCTGAAGATTACTCTTCCTGGTTTGAAAGAAGATACACAAGTCATTAAAATTAGATTGCAGCCTGGTAAGTATCCTTAAAATATTTAGTGAAATTCTGTTAAATTTTATTCTGATACTATTAGTGAAAACTTCTCCCAAGAAAGTAAAATATTTAGTGAGGCATAAAAAAAGATCCAGATGATGACTAGAAAGGAAATAAAGCCAAGAGCATGTCATTCTTGGCAGCAATATCATTGTACTCACAGCCCAATCTTATCTACTATTCTAGGGGCTGGAATATTTGTCTGCTTATTTGAGACACATTTTTGTCTTTTAATTACTTTAAATCTTTTTCTAATCTAGCACCACTGAATGGATGAATTTCCTATCTTCTTGTTTTTCTTTAGCATTAAGACTTAACCTGTACTAATCTGCATTGACCTGTTCTCCCTGCAGAAAATATCTTATCAATCAATAAATGCTCATTCAGTTTCTTAACCCAGCAGAGGGGGATGCTTTGGCAATTGAATTGTCTGAAATTTTAATGTTACCTAAATTTATCATAATGCAAGACAGTAACATAGAGGTCTGTAAGGACACTGCCCTTACCAGAATTTTATGTTTTGTGGATGTCTTGATTCGGAGGATTCCCTTACATGAGATCTGTTAATCTCTTGTTACCTGGGTTTTTCTGGGTTTGGGATATAAGGTATAGTATAAAAGCTAAGTTTTGGTCTCCAAGATTAGCAAACTTCAGGTGTGCCTATCTCATTTTGCAGAGGTATTGTCTTATACTTTGTAAGACCAACAATAGACAGTTTAGTCCACTGAGGAGTTAAGGGTTTACGTAGAAAACAGTGAAGTGATTGAGACAGACTGTGTTTTGTGTTGCTCTTATTTACCTTGGACTGAAGTCAGCTTTGTCCTTCATTTTGCTTTTGACAATGTAGAGATGCTTCACTGCCTCTTTCTTCTTACTTAACTTATATCCTTGGCTTTGTAAGCTGTTTTTTGAGGAAGGAATAATAAAAGCTATTTCAGTCTCATTCTTCAACCAGTGAGTTTGAAATAGAAGTTTTAATGAATCATGCATAAAGGATGCTTCTGAAAAATTGCTATCTTCGTTCCTTCACAGCCTGTCTTTTAATAGTAATCTATTACTTCCTTCTCTTTTTAAAAACTGATAAAATAATTATGTGTTCCAGATGATAGACTTATGTGAATAGCTTCACTATTATCTAAGTAAGGACAACAAAATTTTCTTTTGCATTTCTTTGCATGGAAATTGTAGCTGTGATAGCTTTGGCAATTAACTGGATATCTCAACATTAATATTTTTGGGTTTATCATGTCACAAGAAAGCTCAAAGTTTCTTTTTTGATGAATGTGAAAGCATACAGTATGTAAACAGAACTATATCATGTGTTTACACCTTGTGTTTTCTGAATTTTATAATGTTTGTCTAAGTGTTCTCTACTAAAATAATTCAAAAAGTTTGTAGATTGTATGTGTTAAAGGACAGAAAGTGTCTAGAACTTTCCAGTACAAACCAATTGTTTGAAATGGTTTGTTACCACAAATATCTTGGTAGCTTGGCTTAAAAAGCTCTGAGATAGCAAAAATTGAAATTTAGTATCTTACTTGTATCTAAAAAGTAACCATTTTTCTGCATTGTGCATTTTTTACAGGCCCCCCTCGTCAATTGAAAGTAAAACCAGATTCAGAAATTCTGAAGATTGAAAATGGAACAGCTTTTCCCTTTCAGGTTGAAGTACTGGATGAATCAGGAAATATTACAGCGCAGCCAGAGTTGATTGTTCATTGTAAGGTAAACTGCATTTCATAGTGTGCCATAAGGATTTTTATTCTTGCTTTTTAAAGGGCTGGAAGAAGAATTTGTGTTGGAATCTATGCAGAATTTAATATCTTTAGCAATGCTTTTGAAGTTTCTACAGCTTGCTAGCCATAACTGTGACTCTCTTATCTATTATGAGCTATTCAGTAAGTTTTAGAATCAGTGGAATCTGGCTTTAGAAATGGAAGAGAAAAATATGTGAGAATGTATAGGTTCAATTTTAAGGTATTTTAGGCCATATTTATCATATACAATGTTAAAATTTATTCAGAAAAATAACTTCAGAAAGCTTACTTTTGGTATTTTTTAAGTTGTTAATTCAAGTCTAGTGCCTAAAAATATTGGAAAATAATATTATCATAACCACTAATATAAGCTCAGAAGGGAATGCATATCTTGATCTAACTTTAGGAAGTAAAAAAAATTCCCCTTTTGGCCCTCTTTTTTTTGACTCAAGAAAGTGACTTTCCCAGGTCTAGTGAAATCCAGCAAGGATATAAAAAAGCATTTTCCCACTGCAAAATAGGCTGCATTCCATTTGCACTTTATATGGGTACACGCTCTTCCTGTAGGCTGGGTCACCAGTGATATGATGACATGTTGAATGTGATATTTAAATTCCTTTAATGTGTGATGTTTAGTAAATTAATGGAAGGGAAGTTCACTTCACATGTTAATTGAATTTATTGCATAATGGCAGAAGAGTCTAATTATTGTGTGTTATTAAAGCAAGTGAATAGACAGTATACTTTATAACTTACTCCTTTCTCCCACACATCTCTTATTGCCTGCAGAAAAATACAGATGTTGGTCTTACAGTTGTTGGAAAACTGAAATACGTTANAAATAATAATTTCTGAAATAATCATAGTAGTTCTGTAAAGGAAACTTGATGTTTAATCTTATATTTTGAATAGTTTTTAGGTGCTTCAGACCTTCCTGTGTATTCGGTGGACTGCAGTAATGGAGGAACAAACATTTTAACTGGTCCAGTTATACATGTACAGAATATCAAGAAAGACCAGATACTGAAAGCAAGGTTTGAAGTACTTGTAAGTATTGGTTGGAATATTTGGTTTAACAAAAGATTGAAAAGTTTATTGTACTGTCTTGCCAGCATTTTTTATGGGTAAGCTTAGCTTCCCCAGAGTTACTGGTTTAGGTATCATAAACCTCATCATCAGGTGGCTATGCTTTTTTTATCACTAGAAAATCACAAAAGGCAAAGAATTTTTTCCATTTTTTTCTTCACTACTGATTCTACTTGTTAAATCCCTGAGGTGTTTCAGAAATATGCATGTTTTCTGGAATTTTTCTTCCCCTTATTAATTCCTAGATTGTTTTCACAAATTGTCCTCATTGCATAAACATTTTTGTGTAAGAATAGGTATGGTAATTAATAGTTTTTTGTAGCATTTCAGTTTCAAAGCTCACAAAGTATGAAGTTTTTTTAATGCTATTGAATATTGCAGCTCTCTGGTGGTCAAGAGAGTCACACTGCTGTAGAAAATAAGACCCGTGTGTGTTTTACCCTGGAAAAAAGTGTGAATAAATACTAATATGGCAAAATAAATTATATGAAAGGATACTTAGGATTATGCTTAAAAAATACTTTGTAAATTTTATAACCTATTATTTCTGAAATAGAAAAACATCTAAACAGCTAGCATCGATTCTAGTATCTGTTAAAAGTTGCAAGTACATTGGCATGTCTATTTGATTTACTTTTGACAAGTCAAGCTGATTTCATATTGAGACACGTGGTCATACCTGGTAATCCTGAGTAGAGCCATAGGATATTATGGCATTATGTGTATGCATATCTGAGTTTTATATCTTAATTATATGTTTGGTTTTTTTTTCACCCATTAATAGAATTGCAAAGATGTGCCACCAGTGGAAAAGATTATAAAACTTCTTCCTAGCAGTCATGTTGCAAGACTACAGGTCTTAAGTATGAACGGACAAAAAGCTCTTCAGATTAAACATCAGGATGAAATCAGTTGTGTTGCTGGCCAAGTCATGAATAAACTTATATTTCAAATGTATGATGAAGCAGAAAGGGAAATACCCATAACTGCAGCTGCTGCAGAAAAAATCAAGGCAAGTACTTTCTAGTAAACAGCAGTATAATATGGGGGAGAAACACAAAGCTGATACCCTTAAAATTCATAAATGTCAGACTACTAAATAATATTCTCAAAACTGTATTAATAAACATGGAAACTTAACTCTCCTCATAATTATTTTTAAAAAATATTAATTAAATGTGAAGTAATGCTTCAGGGTAGTATTATGAAAAGCAGGTTAGTATTTCCAGTGCTTCTCCTAAACGCATAAAATAATTATGACATAGTTATGATTCCTCAGACCCAGGGCCTTCCCAACATTTAGAATCTTTGAATAGGCATGTTCCCCATGAAGGTTTGCTTGCCTATCTTATCCCCCTGTTGGTGTACTTCTGTGGACCCTAAGACAAACAGAGAGATTCACCAAATATATTACAATACTCGTATCTTTCCTAACTCACGTTCAGTGAGGGAAACCTAATGTATGTTTTGATCTGCTTGGGGTATTTTTTTCAAAATTAACTGTATTTCAGCAGATAGCATTGGTTACTGCTGGGAAATATCCAGGCTTTCCACTGAAAGCTGCTATTGCCTGTACATTTTATCAGGATATTTAGAATGGCTACAAGATGTATTATGTAACTAGTCATTTATAATTTAGCTATTGATTAATTTATAAAATTAATTTTAGGTTAACTGGACACCTAAAATTGACAGAGAGCTGTTGATGCAGGGATTATTACCTGATGTAAAAGTACCAACTTCAGTAAAAGATGTACGTTACTGTCTAATTACTTACCTTGATGAGCATGTGTCTTTGGAAAGTGCATTCACAGTCAGGTTTGTTAATTTGATATATTTCTTTATTAATAACGTTATTGGCATAGCATTGTAGATGTCATTACTTTGGAGTAAAACAAAAGTCTTTCTACAGAAGCTGAAGTAATGAAAGCGGTTGGCAAATTAACAGGAGAATGTAAGCTTGGGAAATGGGAAGGGTTTGTGTAAACTTATTACATGTGAGAACACTACCTATGTGAAAAGACTCCATTGTGATTACTGGCTCGCATCCAGCTCTGTAATCACTTGTGTAAGTCTACATACACTGAAGAAGACTACTGATGTCTTTGTAAACTTGCAGTAAACATTAGCTCACAGAATAAGTAGTTTTACTGAAGAGTTCGGTGGCTGGCGACTGAGGAGAAAGAAATACCACTGAGAAGTTAGTTCTCATCTGGTTTCTCAGTCAAAACTGACAGGCTGTAAATTGAACTTTAAAATTACCTGTTTATCACTCTTAGTTTAAGACTTGTATCTTATAAAGTTTATTAAGAGGAATCTGATTCTAAATTACTTTAGTGTATTTCATGTGATTTTCATAGGTTAAAATTAATTAATTCACAGCACTCTGATGCCAGGGGTAAATTTGCAGCAATGAGTCATTTCACAGATCTGAAGTTGGAAAATAAAATACACTACATGACCAAGCATTAAGATTCTTTAAGATATTTTTCATGCCTGCTATTATGTTATATTTACCTTTATGAGAGAAATAAGTCAATTTTCATGTGCTCAGACCAGTTCCAGATGAACCCAAACACATTAAATGTAAACTAAAAGGCTCAAACACACTGCAGATGGGTGAAGAACTGCAGAGTGAAATCGGTGAGTGTTTGTATATTCTTAATTTTCTTCTAAGGTACATTTCTTTTTCTTGGCAGTTTGTTAAGACTGTTATATATGCACATGTCATCAACTAAATTACCTTCAACTGCTTTAGTATAAAAAACAGGTTTACATTCTCATTCACAGAAAGATGATCAGACTTCTGAGTTGCCATTTTACAATTCTGGAGTTACTCTCCAGTAAAATTTGCCTCTTTGTACATCAGGACATTCATCACACGTAGTTCAAAGCATTCATAAATTTTTGTTTAGTTCATGTATTCTAAAATCTCAAAGGCCAAAACCAGCATTCAGACTATTGCTAAGGCATGGACTTCAAAGTGACACATTTTAAGGTTAACTTTAACCTAAGAGGAAGCCATGTTTGGGATCAGTCTTCTCATTCTCCTTTGGTTTCTGTATGCAGTTGCCATATGACATAGTGAGGAATTAAAAATTCTTATAGTATTTTGGAACATTAAAAGCTTTCATGTGAATGAAGAAAGCACATAGAACAAAAAGAGGTTGAAAAAAAGCTTTCAATTTTAAGGGTTTTTTTCTTTTAACTTTTAGGTAAGAAATACTCTTTTTATTCAAAGAAGTGGGAAGCACAAATATGGGATGTAACTATACAGACACATTTGGGATTATATACACAAGAATGGGGGTTCTTATCAATGTATATAAAAACTGAAGAAAGTGTAAAGAAGTTGGAGCTGGGCTTTTTTCTAAGTGTGTTCAGAGACCGTAAACAGGGGCAGTGGGCACCAAGTGAAACATGGGATGTTCTCCCTGCACATCAGGAAACACTTTTTCACTGTGAGGGTCACTGAGCGCTGGCACAGATTGACCAGAATTTGTGGAGTCTCCCTCCTTAGAGATGCTCAGAAGCTGCCTGTCTGCAACTGGCTCAAGGTCTCCTTACTTGAGCAATCCAGACATCCAGAAATACCTTCCAACCTCAGGCTGTCTGTGATTTAGCAGTAGTTATTTGAATTTTCTCTATATTGTGCCTATGTTGTGTACATTAATAATCCATATATGGTATAATGTTTCATGAAAGCAGCTGCTGAGGTAATAATCCTAATAATGGTTTTAATCATCATGATCTTTTTTTAACAGATGTAATGATTACAGATCAGTTTGGAAATCAGGTTCAGACAGTGACATCTGCATGTGTAAATTCCCTAGGAGTTTCTGGGCCTGGACTTGATAAATCAAACTTGAAAATAACTTGGCAGGTATTTATAAGATGTCATATAGTTTATTTCTTTGTGGCATTTGTGTGATAATTGTCTTAATTCTGTTAGACAGAATTGAACCAAAATTTTAGAAAGGTAGTCCAATTACACACTAGTTGGTAGCTTAAAGCATTAAAATTGTATGATCCTGTTCTAAGGAACACAGTTGCATCTGTTAGAAACCTTATCACTGCTGCAGCTATACAGTGTGGAGGCCAGTTCACTTCGTGCTTGAGTTAGATTTGCTTTGTTTCTAGGTCATTTTTCTATATGTTTTCTTCTATCTTGCTTTTAGTCTTTTCTTCTGTGTTGTTTTTTTTTTTATGTTGGTACAGTTGATTTTAAGAACTTTTGAAGAACCTTGTAGAACGGACTAGTATCTATACCTTTTAAAATATGCTCTGCATATAACCTGAAAAACAGGTTTCTGAGAAATTATTGAGTTTGAAATTGGTCACTTCTTACTTATGAAATTCATTTAAATTTAACATAAGGAATAGCACTTTTAGTTTAATTTTTAGTCCACTGTCCACTGTCTCACAGTAAAAACACCAAATAGTATTTATAGCAGAAATGCTATATTGAAAAAATACTAATAAATTTTACTTTGCTTTATTTGATCTTGATGAAATCTTCTCTTTGTTTCTCAATAGGAAAGTACACAAACAATGAAAGTAAAAGGTATTCGATATAAACCCTGTTTACTCGGAAGCAAAGAATTGTGCTTTGCTTGGCGTGAATTTTCTGACTTTATCAGAGTGAATTTAGTAGCAGGATCCCCAGCTAAATTGCAGTTCATGGATTGGCCAGAGTTAGAAAAGGTAAGTTGAACAATTTTGGTTTGGAAAAAAAGCAACATGGTCTCTAGTCAGGTATTTCAATTCCATTTTTTGTGCAATAGCTAACTACATTAGGCTTTTAAAAGTAAACTTACTTTGGAGTAATATAACTCATATGTGTATGTTTACAACCTTAAATATTATAAACTTTATTCTGCCCCATTTGCCTTACTACAGATGGTGTAACTTTTCTTTGGTGCAGTAATATTACCTTGGGCTGGATCCTGACACCCATTTTTCACTGCTGTTTTCCAAAGATACAATCCTTAGTGGTAGTAATGGCTGGCAGCTCATCTCTCCATCTCTTACTGGGGTTCTTTTGATGTTCAGGATGTAGGATGGCAGTCCCAGATTTACTTCAGTTTACAAGTGTTTACTGTCAGAAAGTAAACACTTAGAGAGAATGGAGTACAGGACTTGAAGGAAATGGCTGGAGATTTTTGTGCTGTACACGTATTTGCCTTGTGTTTTTAAAATTATTTTCAGTGTTTATTTTGGCTATCCAAATAATAGTGCTTAACTTCTTGCAGAAATCAGGACAGAAAATTAAAAGCACAAAAAAGAAAATTGTATCTCAGAATAGAGGACAGGAATCAAAATTGGTGTTTTGGAAAAACGGAGAAGGAAGTTACTGAAGAAAATGAAGAAGAAGGTTCAAGGAGTCTCATAACTATTTTTGTTCTCTAGGCAGCTGTTTAAGTACATCAGAAAATAAAAATTTTAGGCCATAGCTCTTCCTACAACAAGGACATTGATAAGGCCCTTCAGAAGCATGTCCTTCCTTTTAGTCATATCAACATGAGTAGCCTGTGCCATTTAATTCAAGTAGTGCATTTTATTCTAACAAGAGAATATAAACAAACTCTAGAAATACATTTCTGCATACATTCAGTCATGGTCTAGCTGTTCTGGGGGACAAATGGTATGGAAAAGGTGGACACCATTGCTCTGGGGATTCCTGAACTGCTGTGAATGTCCAAGATACGTATAACTGAATACCTTATGAGTATATGTATTTGTATATCTTCCAGCCTGTGGCAGTGATTAATGGTAGAGAATTGCAGAGGCCCCTTATTGTTCAGTTGTGTGATCAGTGGGGAAATCCAACTCCTGAACCTAATGTCAAAATCAGCCTTACAAAGAGTAACAGCTTAAAGGTAAGCATCTGCCTTATTAGGTGAACTTTGTTTAACACAAGTTTTGTTGTCGTGTCTATGGTATATTAATTTTCAGGGCATTTTTGGAAATGTTAATAAAATATTGTAAGAGCACAAAAGAATAATTATTCTAGTATAAGAGCAGTGGCAACAAATGACATAGACAGGTCCCAGGACAACAACCACAAATGTAACAAAATTCAGATAGGGCAGGGTCCAAGTATAATTCAAATACATTTCAGATCTTCTACAGAGCCTTTTTCCAAATTTTGCATGTGCACCACACCACCACATCCTCCGTGTTATCAGAGGTAATTTACTGAATGATAGTAATGACGATGATACAGTCTCAACTAGCAACCACATAATTTTTATCTGGTGATTCTTTGATTTTGATTCCTGAATGTATCACTGGTCTGTATGTAAAGCTGGTCAGCAGGTTTGGGCCCTACTTGTTTATCCTGTGGAAAGTACTGGCAAGATAAATGGAATTAAAACAATGAGAATGGAAATCTAGCCCAAATTTAAGTGGTTACTGTCTGTTCCATAAGTGAGGTATGAGTATCAGATGGTTTTCACATCAGTCTGCACAAAGGAAGGACTTTGACAGAATACTCCGTTCACTAAAATTTTTATTCCTGTTTTTGAACAAAAACAGAAAAGTCAAGCTGTCAAACATTCCTACCTGTCAGTGCAGAGACTGTTATATTGAATATATATATATTATCAACACAGGATATATTAATCCACCTCTGGACATAACATTTTTTCATGCAGAGCTGGTCCTGTTCACTTTTTTGTTCCTGCTTGCTGTGCATTTGTGTTCCTCCGTTTTTTCAGAATACTCAATAGCCAAGAACCTTCTTTTGCTCATTCCTCCAGAGCTGTGCCACAACCTTAGCTTTTGTCCAATTTATAATATGCTATTATTCCAATATAATATGCTATTATTACTTTTTTAATTGGATATTTTGAAGTATATTTCTTGATAGCCTGAACATTTTTTTTCTCTCTTTTTTTACTCTCTTGCCATAGAAGCCTGCCTTACAGTTTGGGGATATTTTTCTTTTCCCCAGCTACTGCCTTTATGGTGTCAGCTGAAGCTCACTGTGGGTTCCAGTTTTGTTGTTCTTGAGAGAAGACACAACCTTGGCAGTAGCACTGCGTTGTTGTGCTGCCTGGTCAGAGTAGTATTGTGTGGCATGCTGTGTCTTTTCAGAGTTTTATGTCTTAGAGTCCACATGTTCTTTAGCTTAGTGGGATGTGTCCATGAGAAAGTGTTCTGAAAGCCAAGGTGGATCATTGTTATAAAGTGTTTATTACACCATGCTCTGCATTGGCATTTCCAATAGGTTGTATGCACAGTTGCCAAAAAAAAAAAAAAAAAGAAATGAGAAGATTTTGGGAACAGGAATTCTCAAATAAGATGTTCTCTATATTTCACATTCCACTCTCTAAGTCTCCAAAGCCTGATACTATGCAATTGCAGCATGCATTTCCTGTACTCCTTTATCTTACAGATCCAAAACTAAATGAGAACTGGAGAATACTGCAACAGGCTCTAAATAGTTTGTAGAAGGTTTTTGGATCTGAAAATACACTCAAATTAACATCTGCTATGGATAATATGATAACATCAGTAGCAATTTAAAAAATAACATTCATAAAATATTTGAATATATTAATGAAGAAAAATATCCTAGTTCAGATGAAGTGATTGCTTTTAAAAACTGGCAGAGAATTTGAAACCTCTTCCTTAATATTGTCTTCATAACAGTGTATCTTTCCCTAATTTGCAGTGCAAAAATTTAGCTACAGCTCAAATCAACAGACAGTAAGTATGCAGGCAAATGAGATAAACATCTTATCCTAAGACTTGAGACTCTTTCTGTATCATTGAAAGAATTTTTTTTTTGACAGCTCGTTCCTTCAAACCAGCAACATAAAACAGATGACACTGGTAGGGCTAACCTGGGAGTTTTTAGTATTCATGCACCTAGGTAAGTAGTAAAAACCAGATGGATTTCTTAAAGTACTACCAAGTATTAATGTAGAGCTAAGATAAAGTATATACTATTCATATGCAGGTGGGTGGCCAGATAAAAAGTCCTAAAAAAATAAGTGCTTAACTAAATAAAATTCAGTAGCTGCTTATTTTGATCTACTGAGAAGCTGATACTGTAATTTTCTGAATCTTGTTTTTTTCTGATGATGGTAAACCTCATCTTGTTACTGTCAACCTGCACCAAGTGCAAGTGGTATTATAAACCACTTTAAAATTTTGAAATGTACAGTTTTTAGGTGGCCAGTTCCAGACACTATGCTTTTAAAGTAGGAACACATTCTAAGAGGACTTAAATCCCACTTTGTCTGCATGCTAGACATTGTTTTAAAGGATCAGGTAGAGTGTCCAAAGGAATTTTAAATAAATGTATTTCATTTTTCCTATTTGCAATTGAGCTGCTCAAGTCTCATTTCCAGCAGATGTGTGTCCTGTGGCTCCTGCTTCTTCATCTTTTGCTTCTTCATGCTCACTTCATGTATAGCTTCCTTTACACACTTACATCCCATATGGCTTTTAAAATTCATAATTTCTGTATCTTCCTCATACTCAAAGTTCTGCAACCCACTCCATGTATCCCTGAGTTTTTTGAGCAAGACTGGGTCGGCTTTAGGTTATTTTGAAACTAACAATAATTGCTTGTTCTTTGCATTCAGATATGGAGGATTTGACCCACAATACTCTTGCATTTGGAAGAAAATAGTTTTAAATGCTGTTGATGGTGCTCAGTGTGTTTATAATGTCTGTGACTTGGTAGAAGGATGATGAATATTAGTTATCAGTTTACTACTGGAGGTTAGAAACAGCTGTGGCATCATACTATTTACAGCATAATCAAAACTGGCTGGGAAGTACAGCCTCTGTGTAGTTAAATACTGTATTCCCAGTTATGTTTCAGAACTTGAAATTTAAGTTTTTAATACTGTAAAGAAAATTAGTTATTTGATAGCACTGAAGACATTATATACTTTCAGTGTACTTTGCTAGATGTGAATGGTACTCAGATTCACTCTTCAAAAACTTTTATCAAAGCGGAATGCTCCTCACCATTTTAATTGCTTTCTGCTTTACTGTCTTCTGCTACTTGAAGCTGCAGTTGCTAGTATCTTACAGGCAATGAAACATGATCAAAATAATGAAATATTAACACAAAATTAAATTTAGTAAGTTAATATCTTAATATTAACTTAAACTTGCTACTTTACTTATCTAACATTGCATTAACGGTTCCATTTTTTTCTTCTCTTTACTACTCCATTACTAGATATTGTTTAGCATGCTTTCATGTACACTATTCAGACTTGAAGCCAGTTGAAAATTGTCTTTTCAGAAGAGATTTTACATCTGTTTTTATGATTTCTGTATATTGCAGGGGAGAGCACATTTTACAGCTTAAAGCCTCCTACAACAAGGCCGTATTAGATTGCCTTGCAATCACAATAAATGTCCTGCCGGATCCTGAGAAACCTGTCTGCTTGAATGTTAAATATGACAAAAGCCCTTCTTTTCCAGCAGGAGGTACCTTCCCTGGTAAGGATATGGATTTTTTGTGGAAACCAATCACCCAAGAGCTTTGAAAACCTGTGAAAAACTATTTTGGTTGATTTGCCTACTGTATTTTTTTGCTTTTTCTGGTCTGTTTTTTCAGTTCTTTGTAACAGCTGTGTCTGAGATGTAACACTAGGGCAGAAGAGATATGTAGGTTATCTTTGGAAAGCATTTCAAAAGACCTCTTATTTATTTGTTCTAAATTGCTCCTTTTATCCATCTGTAAATGGTAAAACTACAGAATCTCTCGTCTGTTTTACTAAAATATGATCTGAGCTAGTTCATGTATGTTTTCCCTCATCTCTTTCTGTGGAATAGTAGCAAAGGAAGTAGCTATGAAATTCTAGGCCAACCGTGGGCCAAGACAAACCAAAAAGTAATCAGCAGGAGGACAACACAAAATATTCTTTCCTCCTGCTGTATTCTCTGACAAAAGAGTTTGTTTCTTGGCTGTCATAACTTGATCAGCCAACCTTTTTATGGCAAAGGGGTTTTTGTTTTTTAAAATACTCCATACAGTGTTACGACCTTGATTAAATAAACAAGGTATTTTAGTTTTGCCTAGAGGAATCACAGAATGACAGAGTGGTTTGAGTTGGAAGGGACTTTTAAAATCATCTACCTCCAACCCCCCTGCCAAACAGACCTTTTTCAAATGTAGTGTGTAGTGTAAATCAACCAGGTTTTGAGTTAAGAAGAATTAAACAGTGAAAGTTCATTTACATGCATTAAATACATGTGCTTTGTTCACATTTTGAACTAGAAGAAGGGTAGCTTTGTTCTTGTTTGGATTCCATTTCCTTCAGATCACTGCACTTTCTATGGGACATACAGGAAAAGTGAAATTTTTCATACTGGGATATAAAATGGCAGGTATTTTGACTGCAGAACCAGTCAAAGAGTGAAATATCTCCCTATAGCTTCTTTCTCATAGGTACAACTGTGTGATCCTAGTCTGTAAGAAATAAAGCACTTGTGAAGGAAGAGGGGGATTTGGATTTCCTGTCCTGGAAGGAAGGACTCACCTACTTAACTAGCTAATGTTACTCATTCCTGAAAGCAAGAAGCGGCCTGGTGTGCTGTTTTGATAAGAAGGATAATTTGAGAAAGACAGACTTGAAATTTTAGGATTTTTTTTAAAGCTGTAATAAAGTAGGTGTTTGGTTTTTCGCTAAGGATTGTTACCTGGTCTAATTACTGGGATAAGGAGAGAAGGTTTTTCATATCTGGTTTGAAATTCTTACTTGTTTTGGCTCTTTTTGAAATGCTTGTTTTGTAAGTTTTTTTCTCTTAAGTATGAGGGAGACATAGAAATTAATGAAGTTTGAGCTGCTTAATTCTGAATAAAAAAAAAATCTTCAAAACATGTTTTTCATCCTACAGATTTTATGGTTAGTGTTCTTTCTGAAGATGACACCATTATTAAAAACATTAATCCAGCACGGATTTCTATGAAAATGTGGGAAGCACAGAGCAGCCGGGTTAGGACACCAACTGATGTAAGTCATCAAAATGTGTTTTCAAAATGGGTGTGAAAATGCCAGCATAGGACAAACATAGTAGCAGCTGTCTTACATTTTACTTAGATCCACATCCTGTTCTAGATTTTAAGTAAGAAATATTGCAGATCAACCCTATATGTTTATCAGTGTCTGTCCTGTTACAAGTTGTCAGACTGGTCAGGCATCAATACTACAGTAATGACAAAAATGTTGCTGTTCTGCAGAAGCTAACTCAAAGCAAGGAGAGTATTAGACGTAGCCACATTGAATTTTGCAAAGAAAAGACTGAGAATTAAGAACTAAGAAATAAGAGAATTAAGAATTAAATTAGTGCCTAAAATATAGGCAGTCTCATTGACTCACTGTGGTCTATCAATACTGCAAATCATTAAAACTTGGTAGCGTATTGCAAGTTAAGTACTTTGAGTATATTGCATTAAATTTTTTGCATCTTTACAGGTTACAACATTTAGCTGTAGTAAAGTGAAAGATGACAAGGAAGACGGCTTCTTCTACTTCAGGTATAATAGCATTTATTCTTTAATTACTCATGAAACTTATACAAAATACATCATTTGAAATAGAAGAGTTTTATGTTTTGATAATGGCAGTACATCACAGAATTAGTATGATACAGAAGAGGTGAAAGATACTAGCAAGATGCATTGAGATGAAGATTGAATTTTTTCCTAGATACTTTTGACATTTGTATAATCTGAGAGTAGAGAAGAAAGGAGTCTATCAGCTTGTAACTTATATGGTAACTTTCTTTAATTCTTTTCAATATTGCTTTAACTACTGTAGAATTGCAGGCTGGACAAAGCAGACTTAAGTCTTTTTTTACTGCCTTCTCTAGCTGTGCATCAATCTGAGCCATGACCTTGGTCCTGTTAGTGATCATTCCTTTGGCTACTTATTCAGAAATAGTGTCTTACATGAACAGTGGCAAGACTAGAGCTCATCATAAATTGGTGCCTGATTGCCACATTCTTTCTACATCTATTTCTAGTAGACAGTCTATAGGATTAGCTAAATAGTTATGGTACTGGCTGTTGATTCAAGCTTTTGCCTCCTGGGAGTAGGCTTTTCTTGACATTTGTGGACAACTATTAAACTACGTGTGCCTATAGTTTACTAATTGTCCACAAATGTCCAGAATTAGAACTCCCAACCTCACTGAAAAATTTGAAGGGAGAGTAGACACTGCCCATTAGCAGCCCTTGTAGAAAAGTTTACTTGTTGCTGCCAGTGTCTGTGGCATCACTGTCTACCAAGTGACCTGCTCTCAAGTTTTCCTGTTCTTGGCACACTCTCAGATGGTTTTAATCTATTTGTTGCCAGTCAGTAACACAGATGCTGTTATGCAGTCTTAAACAACTTCCATAGCAATTGTGTCATTTCTTCTTTTTCTAAAGCCTATGCCTGTCCAGCCTGAGATCCTTACCTGATGATTTACTAATTAATGTTTTAATGTATCCTGACAAGGCTGACAGATGCTACTGCTAATCTTACGCTAGATAAAATGCAGAAAATAATTGTTACTTCTGTATGTGAAATCTAAAAAAGGAAAAGTCATGGCCTGTTCTAGAAATATTAAAGCTTTGGGATTTCATTTTTTCCAAGTTAAGTGTTCCAGGAAATTTTGCATATTACTGCTTCCCAAACAGAATCAGAAGAAATAAATTACTTAATGTTGACAAAACACTTAAAATGCTATATGTCGAAAACAAGAATCATTAATCAATTTAAGAATACCACATGTCATGCTTGGACAAATACCTGAATCTTGGCTGTTTGCATCTCCTCAAAAGTTTGTAAGCATTTTTAAGTCACTGCTATCCCTTGCAAAACACTGCAAAGATCCTCTGGATGCCATGTGGCCTTCCTTGCTGGGTGAAGTTATAGCAGCAGAACCTCAGGTTCTGGTCAGTCTGAGCTTTTCTTTGTGTTTTGATGGTAGGGGTTCTTTGCCAGTAGTCTACACTCTGGAATGCTGTAGGGTAGAAGGAAAACTCTGTATTTCTCACTATACTCAGCCTTGACCAGCGGTCCAAGTTACCCAGCTTTGTACAATCTGACTAAGGAAGGAATTAGCTACTCTGATTTTATGAAAACTTTATTAAATTTGGAGATAAATGGTTATTTTTCCAGTTCTAGACATGTCTATGTTTTGTTCCAGTCGCTTTATGAAAATTCTGATTAGGAAATGAAATGGTATAGACTTGCAGATTCCTGAACAATAGGGCCATGACAAACTTCATGTCATCTAGAAGAGGCAAACTCTTGGAGGAGACTTCCCTCATTCAAGCTTCCAAAAGCCTTACTCTAATTCTCGAGGAACTTTGATGGCCTTCTTGCCAAAGGAGGAATATTATGCCTTAGTAGGGCTTTCTAATTAGTTTGGAGGACTGCTCAGAGTTTGACTTGCTTGGGTACTTACATACTTGTCACTTCAATACTGTCTCATGTTTGCTTGGGTTTTATTTTTTGTTTTTTTAGGGATAAAGTGGTTCCAGAGAGAGTGAGCACTTACATTATCCAGTTTACCTTTGCAATGGATAAGACAAATATGCTCAACAGTGAACAGGTTTGAATCTAATTGCAAGTAGCCAAGAACACGTAATACAGAATCACCTGCGTGAAGTGTTAAGATACTTTGTAGATTCAGAATGGAAATACTTTCACTCACAAGTTTTGAAAAAAACTATATTTTTATTTTTGATAGTTACTGATTTCGAACTGTTGATTACCAAAATATATTTTCCTTAACTTCTGTAACCAACAATTTGGCGGTGTGACAGAGGTACATAATTTGCAGCCTAGCAGAACTGCTTTACGGTTGTGCTAATTTATTTCTGGTCTGTCCATAAATTTCACATACATTTGTTTCAGTGTTTTTTGAGCAACCCAAGTGTGCAGGTGATTTGCAGTTAATTATATCAGTCTTCATTTTATTTTGTTTTGTTTCATTCTTCTTTTTCTGCTAGATTATAGTTGAAGTTGTACCTAATGACCCTGTACGCTTGTTACCTGATTCTTTACCAGCTACTCCAGCAGTTTCCAATGTTCGCGCTCTCAGCAGCCGTACACTGGTCAAGGATTTATATCTCCATTTAATGGTAACTATACTTCCATACAAAATCATAATTAAGGAAATACAGAAGACTGCTAAAACTATGTTGAATTCTGCTGTAAGGCATTGCTACTGTTTCTTTGCAGATTCACTTCATAAACAAAGATGTTGATCACTGATTTTTCAGCATATGACAGGTCCATCTTGTTTCATTTACATACGGATGGCCAACACTGAAATATTTGGTCATTGCTGTCAGGTATCTCAATTGAAATCCATGTCATGTTGCCACACGAAAAAATTGTTTCAAGAAGATATTCTAGTGGGAAAACATGCATGTGTACAGCAGATGTTTCTCTCTGTGATTTTTCTTCCCAGGGACAGTTTCTCTTAGAAATCTTATATTACAAAAAATGAGGTTTCTTGAACTTTGAATGTTCATAGGGATAAAAGGAAATCACTTACCAGCTACCACAATAGCAAAGCAGACTCAGCTTGTGGAAAAGTAATTTAATTTAATCTTTGGTTAAAAAAGATCTGTATAACAAGAAACAAAGACCAAAAAACTAAAGCAACACCTTCCGCCCCACCCTTTCTTAGTCTCAGCTTTGTGACAAATCCCTGTACCCTTCCCCAAGCAGTGCAGGGGGATGGGGAATGGGGGTCACAGTCAACCTGTAACACCTTCTCAGATCTTTCCTGACAATGCTTTTTCCTCAGTTTCCATTTTCCAGTGTGGTCCCTTCATGGGCCACAGTCCTTCACAAACTGCTCCAGTGTGAGCCCTTGCCACAGGCTGCAGTCCAGGAATTACCAACCTGGTTTAGCATGGGGTCCTCCATGGGCTTCCATGCGGGCCTCTGCTCCACTGTGGTCCTTCTTGGGCTACAGGGAAGTACCTTCTCCATTGTAATTTTCCTGTGAGCTGCAGGGGAATTTCTGCTCTGGTGCCCTGAGCAACTCCTCCTGCTGTTCCTTCTCTCACCTTCTGCTGGTTTTTTTTTTTTTTCCGTTCTCATCTGCCTGTGCATTTTTGCCCACTCTTAAATATAAAGGAACACCAGTTTGGCTGAGGTGCTCAGCTGTCCCTACAGTTGGTCAATTGGAGCACTGGCCATGTCCAGGCTCTCCTCACAGAGGCTGCCTCTGCAGATCCCCTCTGCAGACACTGCTAGCACCTTGCCATATAAATCCAGGGCAGTACAGAAATGGATTCTTTAGTTCAGTCCCAAACTAACTTTAATTTCTCTTTTTCTCACAGGATGAATACAACAACCACACTGGACTTGATCTAGTTGGCAGAATAATAACAAAAATTAAAAGCCCCAATCAAGAAGATACAGAGATCCCACAGTTTCAGGGGAAAGTCAGTACAGTAGAATTTCCATTGGAGAATGGATCAGCTGAAATTGTAAGTGACTGAAATACACGGCTCCGTGAACGCTCTGTGTCTAATGAGGCTTATTTTCCTGCAGTTTTAAAGTTATCTTACACCTCATTGTGTTCTGTGATGATTTAGTATATATTGTAGCTTTCCCTTAGAAATAAGTAGATAAATTATTTCTTCCCTGTTTGGTTGCTGATTTGCAGAAAACCTGAAGAAAGTACATTCTTTAAAATAGTTTATCCTTGTGAAGTGAGGGAAGTGTACAGGTACTTTCAGTTAAAGACCAGGACATTCAGGCAGATTCAGGAAAAATATTATCTTCCTTTGACTTTCACATGTGAATAACACTTAACACAAGTTTGTAGTAAAACCATTAATATTACCAGTATTTTACATTTTCATTTATAATACACTCAGACCGTAATATCTTAAGATCATTTACACTGACTTCTTCATATATTTATAATTAAATTTTGCCAGGCTCTCTTTACATTTTGTCTAAGTAGTGGGCCTATATATACTTTGTAGAAAGGCATCCTATGCTCATTTGAAAAAGATAAAACTACCATTTTTCTTTATGCTGTTTCACTCATTAATGCACCTGGCTGTTAAAAATACTTTCCTTATTTTGAATCTCTGGCGTTGTGCATACTCTGAAAGTACTGCATATTGTAGTCACATCACTGCAGTCAATTTTTCTTCAACAAATACAAATTGAATTTTTAAAACCTGTAAGTTCCATCTGTCACAGTTGCTACAAAATATGATACAAAGACACAGTGTAAAATGTGCACATGCACATAACCAGAAACTGTTCAAAATACACCAAAGAAAATCCAGCTCCACTCCAGAATGTGGAGTTTCTTCTGAGTGGAATGATCACAATCTCTCTCAAAAGCCTACACAGAACTTCAGTCAATAGTATTCATGTGGTGAAACAGTTGTATATTGATTTTTGTTTTCAACTTGAAATATCATATAAGAATGGCAGAGCAAAATTGTATCCCTGCTTAATTTGGTTGTCACATACTTTAAAAGTCTGACATCTACAGAAGTCTTCAAACAGTTAGAATATATACTAAAGGAGGATCCAACTTTTTAAGGACATTGCCTCAGCCACCTTTTCTAACTCGCTCTTTGGAAGGAGATTCATGACAGATAAACATCAGTGGGTACTAAGTGGAGAGAGACACTGCATAGCAATCAAAACAAATTCTCCAAATACATCTTGGAAATCACCACCATAAGACCCCAGTAGAATCCTAAAATCTACCGATCCTACATAAAAACTTCTTCATAATACATTTTATTCAGTACATTGACTGCTTTCACGGAGCTACATATGTGAAACTGAATGACATAGCATAAGTTATTCTCTGTCAATAACAGTCAAGGACAGAAACATCTAGTTAACATGGCCAAATGTTATTAATCTGTCAAATTCTGGCCACTCTAATCCATACAGAAAAGTGACAAAATATGTAAGAAAAACAAGTAAGTAAAATAAAATGCAGGGATATAATAATTTTAATAATAAAATTATTAAAATTTTATTTTAATAAAATTAAAGGTATCAGATAAAATTAATATATTGATTGATTTACAGTACACTCTTCAGTTTCTCTGGTTTCCCTACCATGTTTCAGGAGTAACAAATTAACTGGTTTGTGAACCCATTTTTCCCCAGGCAGATGGAGTTAAGGAAAGATGCAAAAGTACAGCTAAAGGATCAGCTAAAACCACTGGTCTAACAAAACACTATGCAAATCTTGCATTCACACCTGTGGTAACAAGGTGCAAATTGAACACTTTATATGGATAATAATAACCCCATATGCTATCTGTGACAGTTCAAATAAAATGACTGGATAATTTCTAAGACTTCTTGCTAATGCAGAAATAAAATTTTTTTGGTTTATCTCCATGTAGTAGTAACCTGCTGTTGCATAATTGTGACCTAAACTTTCCAGTTTTCCATCAGTAACAAAGCTAACCGATGTAATGGAGGGAAGAGTGTGCTGAGTTTGGGAGGGTTGTTCGTTTGTTTGGCTTGTTTTGCCCTCCCCCTTTTTTTTCTTTTTCCTAAGCAGATGGGGTTTTTTTCTACTTAGGTATTCCTGGCTTGGTGGGAGATGGGGGTCCTGCATGCTTCTTCCTTTTTATTACTGTGATCTAAAGAGATCCTGCTGCTTTTGACAGTAATGTGTGTTCCCCAGCCATCCATAGGGACTAACTGGATTTCAGTGAACCCAGTATCTCTTCCCCCCTTCAGGCAGCGTTCAGGCATCTTGTTTATACTGAGTTCACTGACTTCAGACTACTCACAAAACCCACGTGGAAAGGATTTGCTGGTTGTGATGCACTGTTCTTTTCATATGACTTGTAATGGGGAGGGGAGGGGACATATTTGTGTTCTTCAAGTATTTAGAAATTGTTCCGTCTTGTTTGTAAAGACAGTTTTGTGCAATTAGCATGAATAATGAAAGTGATAATCCGACATGTTTACCCTTACTCACAAGTTCAGGAATACTAAACTTGTTTAATTAAGAAAAATGTTAAGATTTTTGTTAACATATATTTTCTAAGGAAAAGATATTTCCACTACAGACTTCTTCTGATAAAATATGTAGCTGCAATATTTTTGAAAGCTATGAAGACTATCTTTGAAGGTTATATATCTATCTCTTCTTTTAGGCTGCAACCACCTCTCTCTTGATTTGGCCAGTTGAGTAGCAATTTCTACATGTTAAAGGTGGAAACAGTATGAGTTTTATTATAAGAATTATTCATTTTATGCATGATACCTTTCCCAAAGTAACAGCACATTTAGATATTACCTTTACTAATTTTATTTCTGTTTACCTTTATGGTTTTATAATATTTCTCATGTTTATAAAGAAAGGTAAAGGATTTAGTATGTCTTTTCAGTAAGGAATTGATAAGAAATTAAATGTTTATGATAGTGTTTGGACATATATTGTTAATTGATTTGGGATCTGCTGTCTACTTCCATGGTAACAGCAATAACTTTACCTAAGCACTGGGAATAGTTTGTTTTTTCTTCTCTGCATTTATGCATTGGGTCTTTCTTTTTAATGATCTGTTTGCATTTCACATGCTGAATGAAGTACACCTGAGGATATCTTGCTTATGAGACAGTGCAGAGGATATTTTTTCAGAGCATGTGTCTCTGAAATAAAATACATAGCCAAAAATAATAAGACTTTTTCAACAGGTAAAATGACAGTCTTAATTATTAAATAATAAAATAGCTATATATTTGTATTTTACTTTTGTTTAATGGTTATAAAAGACCTTTCCAAGCCAATACTTAAAACTGTAGTAATACTGTATAGACATCATGTGTTATGTAACTTAGAAGATTTAGTATCTGAAGAATGTTTGTTTTGTGTATAACCTCAAGCATGGGCATAAGTTTATGTTTGTTTGTTTATTTTCATAGAATTTAGTGCTGGCTGAAGACAGTCCTGGAAGAGATAGCACTGAATATATCCTTGTCTTTGAGCCACATTTGCCAGCTTTGAAAAAACCTTTGGAACCATATTGTCTCTCATTTATGTTTTACAATGGTATGTTTCAAGTGCTCTAAAATACTTGTTTTTCTTAGAATCAGCTATTCTTAGATCCATAATATGTTTTCAGAACTATGTAATAGCTTAATAGATTTTTGCTAATGCTTAAACCATTTAAGTATGTTACTGTATTTTCTTCTAAAACTGTATATGCTTATTTCTGTAGATTCCAAGAAACAGCAGCTGATGGCAACACTGACCAGGGAGAAAGACCAATTATCTAAATCCATAGATCTTTACAGAAAGATGTTTGATACTACAAATCAGCTCATAGCTGAAATTAAATGTAAGTTCAATCAAATATGTAAATAATTTTTCTGTGACTTAAACTTCTGTCCTATAATGATTTTGAGAATATAGAGAAGGGGAGAAAAATCAATTTTGAAATAATGAGAGATAGTAATTAGAGGGTAGTAGAAGGGGTGTGTATCTTGCAGGGAAGCATCTAATTACTTGGGTGTTACTACATATAAAGGTCTTGATTTGATGTAGATTGTCTTATGTCAGAATTATCAAAAGGAGAAAAGAAACATTGGAGTTAGTGTTCTTTATATGCATGACTGCCTTTTGCTCCCATCTTTGCATGCTCATACATCTGTAAATTCAACAGTTCCTTAAAAACAATTTGAGGAGAATGAACTATGGATAATCCTCTTTTAAAAAGTTAGTCTTATGTTTTCAAAATGTTACTTTTCCCCCTCACGTTTGACCGTTTGACCCTGTGTACATTATTCAGAAGTCAGTTGTGTCATTGTTTATGTTCTTCAGCAAATGTAATTCTTTATGAATGAAGGAAATATTTTCTTTGCTTTTTTTTTTTTGTTTGAATCATCCTGCCTGTTGATTAAAAGGTTTGTTTTAATAATTGCATTTTGAATTTTTATTTTAAACTATCACCAAGTATAAATAAAGTGGACTGGCATAGAAGATGCTTCCATTTCTTGTCATTTTAATACTGCATATTTCCATTATGAATGGAAAATCCTGAAGTCCAGTTTGAAAGGTGTAAAATCTTTGTTTCATACATGCACATCTGTAGAGAGTAAGTTAGAGTACAGTATTACATTTGCTCAAGTAACATTTTCAAATATAAACATGTTGTGAATAGACAGTAGAAAGCAACTCACCTGTTTACTCATTTGTTTTTGAAATGAGTTCAGATATGAGAGCTGAGGAAACAGTGTCCAGAAAGTGGTGTCCCATATAACAGACAAATGAAGACAGTGCCAGCCACCACCCTTCTCTTCTGTCTTGCCATTACCATTTACAGTGTTAATTGAGGATGAAAACTAAAAGCAGCTGACATTCTCAGACTGATATAAGGTCTAGGCCCCTTTGCTTCTTGAAGCTGAAGTTGGTGGCATCTGCTGAAATTGTTTAGAAACGGGACAAAATTGCAAGATCTTTGTGGAAAAATTCTGATACTCTGTGCTGAAATTAAGAAGTAGATAGGGTCAGTTGCAGCTGGCATAATTCTGAAAAGTTGTAAAAAATTCTGTCTTTCATTGTTTTCTATCATTTCCTCACTCTCTTTTGATTTTGTTTCAGGCCAGGTTAAAGAAGCTGAAACAAGAGAAGTTCTCCTGAAGAATGAACTGAAAAAGCACCAAATAGAATTACCACAGACGAACATAGTATGACTTATTTCTTACTAAACTCCATTAACATATCTAAAATTGATATCAATAATATATCAATACTAATATTGCTGAATCACACCTGTTTCACACCAGTGAAAATTAAAAGTTTAGAAAAATTTGTGGATCAATGTCAAACTTAAGATCTTTTTTTTTTTAGTGTATTGTTCTGTTAGTGTGATGATCTTTTTAAAAACTGCTAAAGAACTAACAAAAACCTTTTCTATATCCTGGTCTTGTTTTTCTGCTGATCATATTTCTGCTAAGGTTACCAGTGTTACTGGTATTGCTGAATGTTACAATGGGTTTTTGGAGGCTGGTCAATATATATTGGATGTATTCTGGCATAAGTAAGCCAAAGGAAGACACTTGTTTTCAGAGAATCAGAGAATTGCATATGTTACTGCCAAAGTTCATGTAAAAAATAAGTTTGGAAATATTCAGGGCAATGTACCCTATTTCTAATTTGCTTTAAAGATCCAATTATATTTTAAGGAACTTTTTAAAGGTTTTCAAACTACTAACATTTGGAGGAAAAAACACCTATGTAAACAATTATCTTTAGATCAAATAAGACCTAGTCATTAATCATGAATCAGTAGAATTAAATTGCAGTCACACTACTGAAGTCCCCCCAGCTGGCTAAATTTTTCAAGCCTGGACATAGTCTCCTTGTGAAATGGTTTCTTTTTGTACATTCATGATTTTCTTTTCCTGCTGTTTTAAACTTTCTTCACTTTTATCTCTAATCAAGCACTGATAGTTCTTTGTGAAATTGTCCTTGAAGTCCTTAAAAATAAAAATAAAGAAAAAAAGGAGTAATTAAAAAGTTTGGTCACAATTGCAGTGAGCTTTCCCTTTGCCCTTTTCTGGGATTGTGCATGGTGGTCCCTTATACATTAAAAGTCTGTTCCAGGTTATTGAATGTTTATTGTTAGAAAGTTAATTGATGACAGATAACTACTTCTCCTGCTCAGTCCAATGGTACATATGCTTGCTGATTTTAAATTTTCATTCTCAGCTTCAGTATGTGGATTCTCTTCTAAAAAAAAAGATGTTGGAACAAGAAGGAGTAGTGAAGCAGCCAAGGAGAACTTGTACCCTCCCAAACTATCCAAAAGGCAACCAGGATATTTTAGGCAAGGTGAGTTTTCTCACAGGGAGCCTTCTAATGAGTTCTGTGGGTTCCAGAAGGAGGTAGTGATGAAAAATCATCCAATGACCAGCTCCCCTAACAGAGCCATCAACAGGGGCTTAAATGTCTGTCTGAAGATGCAGGATTATTGGGATTACTATGAAAAGGGGACATGGTCTTGGCTACTGTTTTGATTGTTGTAACTTCTGTGGTACAGATTGCACATTTAGCTCAAATCGAGGATAACGAAGCAGCAAAAGTTATCTCCTGGCACCTGGCGAGTGACATGGACTGTGTAGTGACACTGACCACAGAAGCTGCTCGTTCCATCTTCGATGAAACTCAAGGTCGACAACAAGTGTTACCCCTTGATTCTATTTACAAGAAGACACTTCCAGATTGGAGCAGGTAGAGAAAAAACAATGAAAATTCTGCATTTGTGTTACATACTTCTTCAACTCTTTTTTCTTGCTGAATTTGATTTTTAAATTTCAATTAAAGATTTGAAGTACAAAATTTCTGTTGTAGCAACACTAATGTCACTTGAAGTGTTAGCTGAAATCTCATCTTTAACTGCTGTGTGATGTTCTTTATTTAATAAGGTGTTTCTATTAAAAAAGTAAGACAGTCTTTTTTTTCCTTCATGTCTACATGTTTTCTAGAGCAGGAATTTATTTTAAATCATTATAATGCTTCTAATTAGATTATAACTTTCAAAAATCCAGTTTCAGAATACATCCTAGAATCATCTGTAGTAATACAAATTCATTTTGCTATTTCAGTTGCCTGAAAAAAGAAAATACAGTATTTCTGCTCCTGAAATAAGCAGTCATTTCATAAGTATAATTTGCTTATGAGGATGACTGCTAATATAAGAAGAATGCCCTCTAGAAAAGATCTGATGTATAAATGTATTTATAATGTTCAAATTCTCAGTTTTCATAATACAGTGCATTAAAACTTTTCTATAAATTAGTCATATGAATTTGTTGGAAATAATGCCTCATAACAAATCAGTATTTGACTAAAATATCTTCAGTATAACTGGCATTTCAGATAATGGTGGGATCATTTATCTAATGTGGAAGTGTTAAGTGTGCATTCAATTCAATTGGAGATTCTTTTCTAGAATAAGGAGAAATTGCTTTCTTCTTTTCTTCTCCCTCATTCTCCCCTTTCTTTAACCAGACCTTTACCTCACTTGAGAAATGGAAGAACCTTCTTCAGACCTCTTGGAAATCCTGTATTTGCCAGAGATCTGTTAACATTTCCAGATAACATAGAGCATTGTCAAACAGGTAAATTATAAGAGAGAAATAATTAATAACTTATTTCTTTTGAAATACAGAAACACCACAAATTATAATCCATTCAGTAGTTTTCACTGATACATTTGCAAATACCAGTGTACGTTCCCCCTGAGTTCTGTTGGTAAAAATAGGAGGGTGTTAGCATTATTTGTTTTTAAGCAAAAGTTGTGAAAATTTCAATCATGACCACTTTCTTCTGCTTGTTGTCTTAGTTTCATTTTCTCTACTTAGATGTATGGCAGGTTTTTTCTTCTTTAAATTCCTGCAGCATTATCTTATTCCCAAGCTCTTTAAAGCAGGAACTGACCTGCACAAGATTAATTTTATAATCCCATATTGCAAAAGTTACTCCTTTTGTTAGGCTTTATTTCCAGTTCTCTTCCTCTCAGAAATGTCTAATGCATAGATGTAAGTACACGCAGGCTGAACTGTAAATGACTGTGTATGTTATGCTTAAACAGTTTAATAGTTGCAAGAAATCTTTCAATTTTTACGTAGATTTCAGTTTAGGAAACTATCATCCTCTCGTTCTTTCTAACAACATAGCAATGCATACCTTTTCTTACACTTTTTTTTAAATTAAGTAGATCTGCTCCTTTTTATGGAGAGTTGGCATCTGTATTTACTTCAGTAAGTTTTGCATTTTACTTCATGACTTCCCACTATTGAAGTATTCCTCTCTACTGTTAATAAAGACCAATTTTTAGTCCTGTGCATTTTCAGAAAGTTAGATATTGACAGACTTTTAACCGTAAATTCTTATTCATGCCCCTTGGGGGAATTGAAAAACCACATTGCATGACACATCTCATGCACAACTACATTGTTGGATTTTGTATAGAACAGACTTCTGTTAGCAGGAGAGTCTGAAGCTCAGTTGGATCATTTGCCTATGAATATTCTTTGATAAACCATTGAATATGAAGAAACATATTAAGAAACAGAACAAAATTCAACATTCCAGGAATATTTTTAAAAGGTTATAGTTTATATAATTTCATTAAACTTAGGTTTTTATTATGTGTGTCTTGATAAATGTAAAGTATCAAGAGAGTATTTTATTGGAAAATACACTCAATTATCCCAAAAGGCACTTAAATGTACTAATTTTTTTTCTTTATGAATTCACTGATGAAAGCAGAAGATTGCATATCTGTCTCAACCTCAAGAGAATTTTGTTGGAACAAAAATTATTTACATGCTGTTTCCCTTGCACTTAACTTAGAAGATGTAATAATGATGCCTCAGAATTGACTTTTCAAGACTCAAGTTATTTTGCTCTGGAGAAATTTCATAGTTCAAAAATTTATATTTTTCAGTGTTTGGTATGCTCTTGGGTGATACTATCATTATAGATAACTTGGATGCTGCCAACCACTACAGAAAAGAGGTACATTTCAATTTTTCTTCAAATTTTATGACACAGATATATTGCAGAGCTATATATTTAATACATTAAAAACTTAGAATAATTGCCAAGTTTAATGCTGTGTTAGCTGTAAGTGTGCTTACTGTCTGTGGGTTTCAAAGCACTTAACAGTGAATGAAATCTCTATTATTGGCACTGACAAAATGACCTCCATTCAACAGATTCCATTATGTGAATGTTGCCATGGCGCATGGGACCATATTTCCAAATACAAGCATCTTCAGTTTTGCTGTTAGTATTAAACCTAAGTTCCTCTTTACTTTCCTAGTCACTCTGTAATAAAACACAAGAGTAAGGGACATGATGAAATTTCAGGTCCCCTTGACTAAAAACTTAATGTGAAACTTAGTAGATCTCTTTGGGACCCATTTTATTTAGGGTTAATGGTACATGATTTAGCAGGCAGGAGTCTCTGAGGAAGTCCTGTTCCTGGGCTCTTTTCCTTTCAGCTTATGAGTTTGCTAGAATCAAAATAATGATTGAGCATAAGAATGTAGAACTGTACTGATTGCCACTGCTTCTTACTATATGTTGATAATCAGCTTTTTCCAGGTATAGATCTAAATTCTTCCTTCAGAGTTCTGGTAAAATGTGAGAACAAACCCAAAAAAACTGGTCTTCATAATTATTGACAATAGTGCTTAATTTTAATATATGCATTCTATTGCTTGAAAGCAAAGTCATGACATAATTTCATAAAATAAGTTTTTCATTAGCAAACAAAGTTGCATTGCAGTTGAAAAGAAAATACGAAGGTTCACAACAGCATTGCTGAAAACTTAGATTTTTTGTGGAGTTACTAATTTATTATCAATTTTTATACCTGTGCAGGTTGTAAAAATTACACACTGCCCTACCTTGCTGACTAGAGAAGGAGACAGGATTCGCAGCAATGGAAAATTTGGAGGCCTGCAGAATAAAGCTCCTCCAATGGACAAACTCAGAGGAATGGTATTTGGAGCACCAATGCCAAAACTTTACTCTACTATCTCTGCACAGATAGGTGGGTTAATGAAGTCATAAAAATACAAAACTTACAGGATTATATTGCTTGTCCTACGTTTTTTATGCTCTGATGTAATACAGAAAGGATCACTTCAATTTAGCATAAAGTTATTTTATGAAGTAGGAGCTATACAGTGTTCTGCTTATAAATTTGCCTTTTCTTAAAAGCTTATAGCTATTAAAGTTCCTGAAATAAAAAATAATAATAATGAGATAATCCCCTTTTTTCTTAGTCTTATTAAAGAAGGAGTATAAGCAATAATAATCATTCAAACAGCCAGCACAAGAAGCTTGAGCTGGTTGAATTCCGGCGCCACTGAAAAACAAGTTTTAGGTCTTTCTACTCTGGAAATGCCATGATCAGTTTAGAATTTCTTATGTGCAAACGAGCTATATGAAACAGTGGTGGAAAAATTCCTGTTCTCAAGAGAGAATATCTCATAAGCTACCCTATTTCCTGTGGGATCACTTCCATTTCTCTATGTGCTTGGATTCTTCATTTCTGAATAAAGGTTAGAAATTAAGTTAGTAGATGCAGTTTGGGGTTGGGTTCCCACTTTTGCTGGGACCACCAAAAACCCAGCATCTGACATGTAACAACTGACCTGACTGATGGGTAAAACACTGAAAAGTCTTACTTACAAACAAGATTGTTCTTAAATACTTAATTTTAAAAAGAAAGGACGTGAAGTTTTATCCATGACAGTGCAATGGAGAGGTGTGGGGAGAGAACATATGTAGAGAGTCATATCCATGACAGTGCAATGGAGAGGTGTGGGGAGAGAACATATTTAATACGGCCTATTAAAGTAGCCGTATGTATGAGCAAACTACATAGCACTGATCAATTGAGCAGGGAAAAAAAGTAAGGACTAAAAAGATCTTTTATTGGCATTTTAGTACTAATATATTATGTGTAGGGAAAACACAGTAAGCATGTCAGTCACAGACTAAAATACACTGGGTTTAGCACACTTTGTCTATAAGCATGTTTTTAATTGTTGAACTCAATTATTACCCAATACAAATCAAATTGGAATTTTCTGTAGTTTAGTACTGGAGCAATCATGGTAGAAGAAAAGGGCATGTTTTAATTTCACTCAGATATATTTAAATGAAAATCATAGTAAAATTCCATTTAAAGGACAGCATCTCATTACATAGGGCTTGTTTTGAACTTAATTTTACACTTAGCATTAGTTCTGACATGCTCTTTTTCCATGTTTGTAGGATAAAAGTTGCTCAATCTGTTATTACACTGGCAAGGTACTTGTAAAATAAGTCTGCAGTGCCTTTTGTCAGTCTGCAGCAGCTCTCTGTGGGAGCTTTCATCCCATGGCAAACTTAAGGTTTAGTGTGTAGTGTTCAGTTAAGCTTTGTGCAAGATACCTCATACTGACCTGAAAGGAAAATGAATGAGTCCAGGCTAACGTGCTTGAACCTTTCCTTTATTACTTGACATACTTATTCCATGCTTGGACCTTGAGAAATTTCTTGTCTCATATGTTTAAAGAGGAAAAAGGATTGTCAAAAAAATACACCTTTGTTTATCTGAGTCTACTTGGTTAGATTTTCATAGTGGGACAGAGTGAAACTCAGTAAATGTTCACTTGGTCCACAAGGTGGAATACAATTCAAGTCAGTAATACAAGCTTCTGCTTTGTAGCACTGAAAACACAACATGCTACAAGCACTTTAATGTCATCAGAGGTAGAGCATTTCACTTGGCAACAAGATGTGTACAGTGATAACAGTTTCCCACATCATTTTCAGAGCTTGTGGGTACTTCACGGTTATCTAAGATATGGACTCAAAAGAGGAGTCAAAATATTGGATATGATTTTTTTACAGTCGTTTTCAGAACAGCCACCAATCCACTATAAGTTTGGGTTTATTTTAAGTAGTGGATTTGAAAGATACGTTTTCTTGTGGATTTGTACATTGCCTATGTTGTATTGGTAGCATTCTGAATCAAAATGGTCATTTACTTACTGTTTTGTGGCTTATTGTTTTATTCCTCTTATTAGATCTTCTTCAGCAATACCGTGCAGCAGTGATTAAATTTGATAATGTGAATAAGGACCTTGATATGCATTTGCAGTCACTGAACACTCCAGAAATGCAAAAGAAAAAACAGGAACTTGCTGAACAAGAGAAAAACCTCAAGCTAGTAAAACAAAAGTTGGGTAGGTTATTGTATTATAATTTTGGTGTGCTATAGGAGGAGAACAGTTAACTGCAACCAGATGTATTCTACTCTTACAAACTAATAAGTTCAAACTATGAATGAAAATTGTTAACATTAATTAATAGCTTAGAGACATCACATTTTAAGGAAAGAATAGAAAAATTATGTAGTAGTATGGTGCTGTGGATATTGCCTAGAGCAGCACTGCCCTGTATTGTATTCAGATAATAAGAATGTGGTCAGTCCATGTGTTGTGAACATGAAACTATGATCTCACTAATAAGAGATTATATAACTATAAGTGTGGCTGGCCCCGTGCTACAGAATATTGGCATGCTTTTTGAAATGACTGTGTAATAAAGAGTTGAATTGCTTTTGCTAAGGAAACACAATCAAAACATTGTGCTATAAAAAGAAACACCCCAAAGTCTGCAAGGATTATCTGAGTTAATGTTTTTTATGTCAGTATCGAATAGCATTTAAAAAAAAATCAACATTTCCTCTGCGACAGTTATAAAGAAATCATTTAAACTGTCATCTTTGAACTCTGTTTCAGATATAAGGTAACCATAAAATTTATGACATTTCTAAAGTCTTATTTCAAAGGTTTAACTCTATTGTTATAGGGCCCATTTATAACTAACAGGTTTAATTTTTCTGTTATTGGTTCTTGCAACATAGGTATGACTCCTGCTTTATCAGATAAGGGTGCTGAATCATTACTTCAGCCTATAATGTTAGATATATCTGACACCCCCGTTCCTCCCAAAAGAATGCGAAGAGACACAGTGAAAAAATTGTATAGGTAAGTATTTTCTGAATCTAGTTGTTATTTTCCCACAATCTGACTTCAAAGCAAAAACTAGTTTATTCTGCATATTTTTTAAAATTAATATTTGTATCCAGTAAGCAACAATGAATAGCGTTTGCATAAACCTGATTTTCAGGATAATTTTTAATTTCTTTAAAGTTTCTGCCTCATGTAAAAGTTAAGCCTCATATAAAGATTTGCTTACTAATTCTAATTCTATTTCTCTTTACGAACTGATTGATTGGCATCTTTGTGCATCACATTCCCCATATTTTCTGGTATATTCCACACTGTTACGCCCAGAGCTATTTAAGATGGCTTGGTCTGTAAACTCTTTTAAGGTCTGCTGTCAAATACTGGATAGATGAACACAGAAATAATTATTCCTATGGAATAGAATCATTCTTACACTGTTTTTTCTAACTAATTGTCTGAGGTGAATTGGTGGTAAAGTGTTTACCACAGTTATCTCTTTACCCATGTATCTGTTCTCATTCCCTCTGCGCTGATGAGCATTTGAACACACACATAGACACAAAGTTGGGAAACCTGTATATCTGTATCTTCAAACTGACGTGAAACTGACTTCACCATTTCTCATGTCTCTCCTCATGACTACATCACTGTCTTTGCTGAACTATGGTTATTTTTCTGAGATTATTTAAATCTTACCCAGTAGCGTTCTGTGAATCTCAGAACAAGTGTTCACTATATTGCTATCTCTCTATTTTTAATACTTGTTAGTATTTTAATTTTTATTTACATATAGAACTAAAGTGGTTATGTAGTTAAACTATCTAATATTAGCCTGATGCTATTCTTCATTTTAACAAAATAAATACAATAATAAGCTGTGTACAAATACGGGGTTTATATTGAAGCTTTGTTTATAAGCCACTGTGCTGTGTTTTGTTTAGCTCAGAAGAATGGATGTCCTCTCCTGCAAAGCAGCAGCAACAGCAGGTGCTGCAAATGGCCCCTTCAGAACTTAATGGAACTCCCCGAAAAAGAAAGGCATAGACTGATCAAACTTGCTGGGAAAAGCTGTGTATTGAAAATGTGAATACATTCAGTTAAAGGAAATACTTAGGCAGTATTACCATTACCCTGAAGATTTTTATACTGATAGAAGATATAAATGTATTTCAGTTAGTAGGAACAAAAGTGTAAGTATTTAACATTGATAGCCCAATTTTTGTATAGTTATTTTCATTTCTAAAAGCTTTCAGAGTTTTTATGTTCGTGTGTGAAAAAGAAGTTTTAAATATATTCTTTTTTATTTATGAAAAAAGAAATCTTTTCAATAAAACTGCTTCAGTACAAAGCACTGACAAACCAATCACTTGTGTTGAATACAATGCGTCGTCAAATGAGATCTTAATTTAAAAAACATCCCAAACTGTCCTGAGGAAGATAGTCAAAGGTCACCTATAGTGATCTGCATTGCTAAGATTTTAGTGATGAACAGGGCAGAAAAGGATCAGGCATGATTAAAGATAGAATTTCAGCCATGGTCAGAGCAAGCAGCTGGAAACAGACTTGACTGAAAGAAAAAGATAGGGCAAGAGTAGGAAGCTAAACTTCAAAAGAATAAAACTATTAGTTGAAGCCTTGTGAATAACATAGGAGACAGTGTTCAGGGGTGTGGAAGTGTGGGTTCACATCTGCCTCAATTTCTGCCTCGGAGTGAATGTTGACACCATCTCTACTGATCTGTGCTCTCATCAACATGCTTTTTATATACATACTCCTTTGCTGAAAAAGGACTGGCCTCCTGCTAGAAGTTTTAGAATGCTGATCACTGGTGCACATCTCTGTGACAGTTCTAATAAAATGAAATTTCTCCAAATTAAGGAGAAATAAAGCAGTGTAATTTGGGGTTGAAGGTTTTCCAGAGCTTCATGTTTTAAAGATGGGTTAAACATCAAATTATCCTACTCTTAAAGAAAATATATATATTCAAGTATAACATGTAACACCAGCAAGAAACTAAGCTAGCCCTACCTCAGCCCTTTTTCCTGTTTTGTTCTCTCTGAATTTAGACATCAAGACTTGAATCAGGTAGCCATCATGAAGGGTTTGCCATATAAGAATTTGTCCCACCACACCAAGTTACTTGATAGTTCTTCTTTTAAATGCATTTATTTTAATTCTGACATCTGCCTAGCCTCAGCCCCCAGCCTCTGGATAACCTTGAATCTTATTTGATGAAATATATATTCCAGCAGAAATGTTTCCTTTTGGAATTCATCTCTTGGCTTTGGTAGTCACTGTAGGCACAACTAGCATCATGTCATGTACCTCCCTGGTGGAGGAGGCAAACAGAAAATAAATGATGGTTTCCAGCATTGTGCAATAGCTATCAGAGATTTCAGGAAATTTCACCAGGGAACTTTCAGGATTTTCCAGCAGAGTGAGGGCAAGTTACTGCTTTGCAAAGCTGTTGAGGGCAGCCAATTTGGTCACAATTATAAATTGGAGCACTCAAGGTGTCAGTTTTTTTTCTTTACCCACTTTTTACTCTGCAAGACAGCAGAGCAGGGACCTCAGCCATACTGGGCTGTTGTCCTCATTGATTTCCTGAGGGGCTGGTAGAAATCCATGCAGGAAACTGGGAGAAAGTGGTTGTGGTTTTGGTCTGGGTCTGCTTTTCGACTAGCAGCCAGGGATGCAGAGAGTGCCTGTCAGGTGAGTGGGGATGGATGCCCCATGTAACCCAGTGAAGTGGGTTGGATGACAAGTCCTTTCTGCCAAACCACACTTGCTGTGTTAGAGTCCCACCATCAGCATCCTGGCCCTGACTCTACATCTCTACAGTCCCAGTATCACAGTACTTCTCTAGCCATGTATCTCATCTGGGACTTCCTCTGCTTCCTCCAGGGCCAAAGTCTCCTTGGCAGCCAGAGCTGCAGTGCAGGGAAAGAGCAGTGAGAGGGAAGGAGGAAAGGATGATGCCCAGGAGCAAAAGGGAGGCAGGGAACCACTGCAGGGTGTTGCTATGTTACTGCTAAAGCAGTAGCCTGGATGAAAAACACATTCCCAAGGTCCATTGAGACATTGTGAGACTGTAGCAGTGTAATTACTGGAAGTTTTCTGCTGAAGCTTCCAAAGTACCTGCATATTTGATTAGGTTAGCTTTATATTGCTAGCCTGAACTCCAGCTAAGCCTTTAAAGAGATTTGCAGTCACCATTGGTGAATGGTTCATACTTCAGTTGGTCACAATGGGAAAAGTGAGAGGTAAGTTGCTTGCTTTTTAACAGCAAAGGTATCAGCTGTTCTAAAGACTTTGATTATAGTACATTGCTGCAGTTGTGGTAGTGTCATTTTGTGGGTATTTATTAAAGCATTGTTAAGGGACTCATTAAAACATAATCTGCCTTCATGCACCAACATTTTCTCCCGATAAATTCTGCTCCCAAATTGTTCAGTTTAGGGGATTTTTTTTTTATATTTAGGAAACAAAACTCATTAAAGTTTCATTTTATGATCACACAGCAAGGATAGGCAACCATCTCAGACCAGATCTGCTGTAAATTCCTTTTCACCTGCCAGAATGCAGTACACCATAGGAAAAGCCCAAATCACTTTTAATATTTTTTTCTTTTTTTAAAGTCAGTTTGCTTATTATCTAGGAACTAGAACATGTTTTACTGATTGTAGCAATACCAGTATCAGTAAAGCAGCTTTTTGCCTCCCTTTCTGCCTGTGACTCGACAGGGTGTATCCAGGGATTTTGACATTCCTGCCACACCAGATCATCTCCCCACGGGAACAGACATCATTTCAGGTTCATAGAAGAGTATGGACATGTGGATGTGCGTACACATGCCAAGTTATATATGTTTATGTGTACATATAGTTCCTCTATTCTGTATTTCCATAGACAAGCTCTTCCACACCCACTGTGACTGTGGAAAAATTCCAAGAGAGCCACTGTATTGACTGGATATGCTTTAGCTGCTCCTATCCCCCATCGCTGCCTCTGTGGCATGTCTTCTCTGCTGTGAAATGGTTCTAAGAGCAGAGCAGGCCTAGCTTTAGCAATGAAAACTGACTTTTAAAAGGTGTGCATGTAAACTAATTGAATGCAGTTTTATTTTAAACCAGCCTATAATTAAAACTAAGGAAAATTTTCAGTTATTTGAGGCAAAAAAGAAATAGCACTTTCAATTTGTAAATATGTAAATTCCACAAATTTTACAATATGTATTAATGGAATCTTACAACTCTCACTAGCTTTTATAGGACTCAGTATTTATGAGGGCTCTAAAGAAATCCCCACTCATTACTTTGGAGGTTATTATTTTACAGTAGCCTTGCTCTATGACTACACTATTAAGGCCCTGTTTGTATGCACACCATCAAGCACAGGTGAACTTTGCAAGAAAAATGGGCCGCTAAGACCTTCCTTCAAAAAATGGAAAGTATTTTATACAAAGATTTTTTTTCATCTAATAACACAGCCCAAGAATCTTTGCCTAAATCATGCAGTATTCACCCTTTTTGGAAAATGACTGTGACTTTCTAGTTACTTAAAAGACATTTAGTGGGCTCTCATTTCTTATTATTCATTCCCTCTTTATCCCTCATCCTGTAACTTTGGTAAATCAATTAAACCATATCATGCAGCAAATATTGCAGTCAAGGCTAACTTCAATAAAAGAAAAATTACTTTCTTTTCCCCCAGTGTACTTAAAAGTTTCAAAGAATGATGAACCAACTAACTGCCCCAACCTCTGATACATCATTTTTCACACACACACAAAAAAATTGGTAGATTAAAAAGTTACTGAATAAAAAACTGAGCTGTTGAATTAAAAGTTGCTGCTACTTTGTTTAATGGAAAATAGGAATGATCCCCAAAACTTAAAAGTTAACTTTCCCTGGTAAACAACTAGTGAAAACAAATGTTTCATATTAAATACAGCTCCTGCTTTTAGCCTGTTCTTATAAACAAAATACAGTAGAGAAATGAAATAGCAATGTCATAAAATTAGTAGCTAAAGACTGCCTTATAAAAAAGGGAAAGGTGGATTGTCATGTTCTTGCCCTGTCTTACTTCCACGAGCCTGTCTTTGTAACTAAGGGTCTCTTAGCATGTGCCTGCTCCTGTGTGGTGGTATAATATTAACCTAAACTAACCCATTCAGAAGATACAGATCAAAGGTCCAGCTCTGCTCAAACTGGAAGAGCTGGTTGAGCAAGAGGAAGATTCATAACAGCCCGAGGAATGCAGTGAAAAGAATTCTTCTGAAACAATGGAGGAGGCCATTCTACAAGTTGCTCAAGAGTTTCTTTTCTTCAGCAGGGTCCCGGGGCAATTCTAGGACAGAGACTGTCCTGGGAAAGTGAGAAGGGATGGTTAGAAGTCCTCTTAATACTAAGGACTTCTGGCAGCAGCAGTCATGAGAGTAGATTTGGTAATGCATACCAGAGCTCACCCAGCAGTGATGGGAAGTCAAAGCAGAACTGCTGAAGTGGAAGCACAGAGGGCTGGGTCACACATGAGAGGCCTCATATGCTGAAATTGAGCCTGGTTCTGTTGCCAGCAATTTTAGCAGATAAATAATTTTAGCAGATAAATAGCTTACAGAGAGCTGCCTTCAGTGTAGCAACTTCATCTTGCGTCATTCATACCTGAACTGGCCTGAGGCATACAACACAGCTGGTGGAGTCAAACTGCTGCAGCAGCATGGTAAAAATGGGGACAGGTGAGATGAGTGAGTTATGGTGTGTTGCTGTTGCAGTGTGGTGTTAACAGACATGTGCAAGCTTGCAACTAATCATGTCCTTCACTGGCATTTTAACCACTGTTTTGAAGTTTGTAAGTACATTCCAAGTGGAGAGCCTTTGGATGCCAAAGGCAGTTTGTTGTCATGCAGAGCTTGAAAGGAAAAAGTCCCTCTGAAAGTGGGTGGTCAGACCGAGACTGATTTATCCAGTTGGTCTCTGGATGGAGATTATAACTACCTCCAGAACTGAGCCCCTCTAGTCCATGTCAGAGCATCTGAACTGTAGATCTGACCATTCTTGTCCTCCTTTCTCTGGAAACAAACATTGGGAGCCCAGCCACACTGCTGGCAGAGTGCTGTACTTGTCTCACGCTGCTCAAAGCCAAAAGGGTCTTTACTTCTTCCTCTGAACTGCTCCTGGAATAAGCTTGCAATGCTGGTAGAGTCTCTCTATCCCACTAATCTTTGGCACCCTCCTGTGCCAAGACAAACAAGATTCAAAGATAAACAAGAGTCCCCAGAAGGTCCAAATGGAGGAGTGTGAGGTAGGAAAGGAGGAAATGTGGAAGCAATAAGAGCATAAGGAATCAGACATCTTTGGCTTTGAAATTTGGCTCTGAAGTTTCCTATCTCCCAAAAGGAGACTTGAGGGTTTGTTAGGCCTCTGTTGATGGATGCTTCCAAGACTGAAGCAGTTTGGGATTAGACATGAACCAGCCATGGAGGCTACTGGCACATGACCTGAGAGCCCCCAGGAGACTCAAGGTGTGATAAGAGTTCCCTACAGTTGGATGCTGATGGGACAGGGAAGAGGAGCAGAAAAATGGAAATTGCTGGAGTTCCGAAAAAATAGAATACCAGGTAAGTATGCAAAGAGTAGCAGGAGAGCACCCATCTATCAAGAGAGATAGACACATCTATCAACCTAAGAGGGAGAGATTTATGGCAGATTAAGGATGGTCTCACCACTGCAACTCCTAAAGCCTGTTTCTGTTTCCACGCTGACAGGTAGGCATGGATTCAGGATTCTAGTGAGTACACATTATAAAACGTCTCTGCAGGACTTGAAACTTATGCAAAACTTACCCAAAAAATTTTATGGGTCTCTTTTCCTCACCATTGTGATCAGGTAACTTCCCTGGGTTGGTGAAAGGACACGAAAACAGGATTAACTTTTTGAAAAAAGTTTGGTGATAAAATAAACTATTTTTATTGTAGGAAAGAAAGCACTCTGAATTTTTTAGATTTTGTATAATCCTTGTGAGGTATCTTGTGGCTCCCAGAGCCATCTAATTCCCAGTTACTCAAACACCCACTGAATCACAGCGTGGGAAAATGTGTTCTAGGCTATGCAGGCCCGAGTCAGTTTTGATGTTAATATTTCTTAAATATTAGTATTTTCTAGAAAAATAAGCAGGCATGGATATACACAGATATACTTCATAAGCTTTACATATAAAATGCCAAGTACACTGGAGAATAGTTGCTCCTTATATGTTGATACACTGATTCTTAAATGCTGTAAATACATTTTAAATGTTTTGAATTTTTCCCTGAACTGCTCTACTTTCTCTTATCTTAGAATTGTAATATATATCACTTCTGGTGTTAAGAAAGATTGGAAACATTATTTTAACCAAATGTGTTGAAGTGCAAATAGCAAGTGAACTTTTGAACTCTCTTGCATTCTCTGAGGATCTGGAGGGGTCTCTGCCAGGCTTGGAGAAAGAGCTGAACATGGATGCTTTTGTTAGAATTTTGGCAAATAGAATTATCTGGAATTAGAATGGTTTATTCAGATCCCGGCTTATCACTTCAAATTAGATTTCTCTTTCATAAGAGTTCCTCAGTTTCTCTTATGAAGGTTTCCTGTATGTAACAGAGTAATAGTGACCCTGTGTCAAATGCATGATAGCATTATCAAAATAGAGGAATTTGGGGTCAGAGAGTTTGCTGGTTAGCTCTGTTGCCAGGACTGACTGTTCCAGATCCTTATAAAGACATGCTGACACATCAGTGTGATGTGTCAAGGACCTGATGATATGGAACATTTTCCATAACACCACTTCAAATGTGAGCCTTTCCTTTGTTGAAAAACTCTCCTGCATGTGCAGAGGTTATATGCAAAAAATAATAATGACAAATATGCCATCGGGGGTGGGGGGGAAGGTGGGGAAGAGGATGGGCAAGAACTGAAAATAAATTTGGGCTCTTTTTCCTGAGTTGGAAAAGCACAAAGCATTTAGTGTTCTGCATAAAAATGTTTCTTTTGTAATGCATTTATAATACAATTAGAACTTTGGGAATCAGAAAGTTTAATAATTGTTACCTGGTTTTCTTGTTCTCAGTTTTCAGATGTTTCAAAATCACAGCTGTCACTTTTAAGTCTGCTTTGTGTTTGGAATGTATTTGCCACATTTTTTATGGACACTAACTGTATATCTGCCTCCACTCTTTCCAGTTCTTCCGATTCCTGAGAAAGAGGGAAAATTGTGAGAACATTCCTCAGGTTTTAGGCAATGCCAGTTATTGCTCTTGGAACACTTTGACAAAGCAACTACACAGAGAGATACAGAAGTAGTAAAATCCTGTTCAAATTTTCATTTAGGGGAAAAATAAATAATGCCATCTCAGAATCCATAACATATAGAACTTTCATCTATATTATTTCCCCTGTCAGCTTACCTTTTCAAAAACAACTGTCTTCTATATATAATATATATATTTAGTAAATATTGAGGAAGATTTGTGGGTAGTAAATGTAAGCTTGTTCTCAAAAGAAAAAGGAAAACCAGACTCTCTACTATGAAAAAAGAGCTATCAGATTATCTTTGCCAAAGGATCTGAAAAACTCTTTGAAGATGAAATGGTGGATGTCACTTCATAAGATTTTTTTCCTTCCTAAAATTCAGGTTAAGTCAGCTGGTATAAATTTCTCTAGTATGTAAAATAAAGATGATTAAATAGGATTCATTGCTGTAGGCAGAGAAGCAGTAAACTTCTGTGTGAGCTGCTGGCTATTTTGTACTGCTGGACATGAAGCCATTGGATTTCCACCCTCCGAACACAACGTTATGGCTCTTTCAGTATCCATTTGTGTACATGATGGTGATGGCAAGGAAACTTGATCTGCTCATCATTGATGGTTAGAGCAGCAAAATCTGACTGCTTTGGATGGTATAACTCTCATTTAATAACCTGCACTCAAAGTTAAGTTTTGATAGCCAAATGCTTTCTCCCTTTGTTTAATATATCAGAAAAAGATTCAAGGTTCAAATAATGACTAGAGAGCAGCTGCATACAGGTCTTATCTTTTTTAACAGTCTGATCCTCTGGCTACACTGGATAAAAGTCTTACTCATAGGCAGAAGCCATCATTCATTTAAATGTGTACAATTTTAACTGCTTCAAACATCTGTGTTCCTGCAGCTGCAGCAGCAGCAGGAACCTGCAGAGGCCTCCACCTTCAAAAGGCCCAAGCCAACCTGTCCTTAACAGCAGTAAGGTTTTGCTGTCAGTGTAAAAAGTTTTGTAATCACTTTTTGTCAATTGAAAAACAGGACCAGACCCTAGAGACAATCTGCAGAAAAGGATTGTCTTGTTCCCACCCCTGGATGTGTGTCCAACCTATGTTGCAATGTTTGGCTGTGGACTTCTGCTTTTTTTTTTTCCTGCTTTTTTTTTCTGGTTAACTGCCTGAAAACAAAAGAGTATATCCATACAAAAGATCTAGGTTTCAATTTTAAGCTAGCTCCTCACATTTAAATTGCTAAAGCCTGGAAAAAATTATCAACACTTACGTGTCTCAGAAGAGTTTTGCAAGTCACCAAGAAATGAGTCAGGCATGAAGTGCTGTCTGTAGGTTGAGGGGGCGACTGAAATGCAAATACCCAGTTACCACAGACAGAAATGAGGGGAAAGAAGGAAAGAGTCTCACACCAGTAACTCATTCCAGATATATGACCCTTACCAGAGAAAGCTTATGCACTGGCTGTCTAAAGAAAACTAAATAAAGCAATTGTAAAGCAGGGTTGACAAAAGAGTGAAGAACTCTGATTCAACAACTGGATAAAGAATCTAAAAATAAATAAAGTCATTGTTGCCTTTCAGTATGCCACATAGCAAATAGTGCTTTAAGGTAATCTGTGTTGCCAACTCCAGATGGCAACTCCAGAGGACTGCTGAAAGTCAGAAGCAGTTGGACAAAGAGAGTGAATTACTGCGAAGTTCAAACAATAAAAAAAAATAAATCAGAAGACTAGCTTAAAAGTCAGTTTTGAAAATGATACCATTATATGTACTTTCCTTTTTGTTTCTGAGTCTGTAGGATGGGTTTGAGTCAAATTTTCAAGTTGCTCTCTGCAAAGGAATGCCAGAACTAACTTTTTATTGCAATACAATCTGAAGAGCTCAAATCACACTGGAATTCCAGGAACTGGAACTTAAATGAAAAAGCAAAATGTAGATGCTGCAGTACTAAAAAAAATGTAAGGGCAAATGAAGCACAGTAGGTAGAGAAATTATGTTTTCTGCCTCAGTTTTTAAAGAGAACACTGATGTAACAAAATACATCCCGTAATCTAACAATGATAAGTCATTCCTTCTCCATCGAGATTTCACTGTCGTAACTTGTAAAGTCCATTGAACTGAGCAGACCTCTCTAGGAATAAAGGTCTTGGGAGCATTCCCATTTTTTCAAGGGAAAAAGGACAACTCATGCATGAGGCAGTGAAGTTTTGGCTGTGTAGGGATACACTCAGTGAAGTGGCTCTTTGTGAGTTATCTAAATCTCTCCAGTTACACACAGCTGGTATTTCTAGACATTTGGTTTAATGTTTCTGCTCTGGATATGGATGTCTTCTCTGTGAAGGAGAACTGTTCCCATAATTTGTGTTAATCTTCAGCAGTACACTATTTGCAGTGAAATTACAGTGTAATAATTTGCAGTGACTTCCCTACCTCCAGTTAGGAAATGTCCTGCTGTGCTTCAGGCAATTTATTTTCCCCTAGCGCAGTTTGAAAATATGTCTACAGTCACAGCTTCTGTGATATTATTTCTCTATCAATGACAAACTTCAGGGAACAGTAGGAATGAACTGGTGAGATTTACTAATTGAATGTTTGCCTTCAAGTGGCCTATTGTTGGTAACACTGGAAAACTGTTCAAATGGAATGTGTAGACTGAGAAGAAGCAAGGCAGCTTCTTAAAGATTGTCCTGTTTCTCCAAAATCAAAACTAAAAGGAGCAAAATAGTAGCCAATGTATTTCTAAACAGCAATGACATACATATGCTTCTCATTTATTTCAGAAATAGAAACACAAAGCAAAAGAAAGGACTAAAAACCCCCTCCTCTTTTTCACTTCCTCCCCCTCCATCCCAACCTCAGCTGCCCTACAATGCTTAGTGTGGGTGCTGTTATTACTGGAATACAGGGATTTTTATCTGGCACAGTTAAACCACTTCCCAAATTAAAATAGGCTATTTCAGCATATGCACAACAATCCATATCTACAGGCCTTTTTCTGGCTTTAACGCTGTTGGTGTAATTTGAATGGCAAAATTCCCTAGAGACACCAGGCCTCAGCACAAAGCTTGGGACTGTAACACTGAAGACAACAGAGCTCTGATTTTGTTCATATTCTCTAGCATCAGTGACAGATACCTATAAAACAGGATTCCTTCCTTAATCATTTCTCATCCTAGAGCAGTAATGACTCCACCATGTTCTTCTGTAAATGGCTAAAGGGAAGAAAAAGCCCAACATCAACAGAAGCAGAGTACCAACAATTCCTGACAGAGTGCATCCAAGAGTTTAGATTTAATTTTAACTGTCATAAAAAAAATTTAAATAACATTCTACAAGCCTGAAATTCTGTGCTTGTTAAAGTAAAAGCAAATGCTGTAAATAATGCCAGATGCCCTGAATTGAGTCCATGACTGAGTTCATTCTTGAACATATGCTCCTATACATAAATTCTTCATATCCTATGTTCACTGAAGTAAATTCTAAAACCATGAGTTCATTTTACCACTACTGCATACAGTCTTGTCCAGTGTAAGCATTACTGTCATTTGATCCACCAGTTCAGTCCCCCACACAGGGAACACACCAGCAATGTTCATCTTTAACTTCCTCTCCCCCAGCCATCATCCCTGTAGCCACTGCTCTTCCAAGGAGATATAAAACCACTCCCTCTTTTGGCAACAGATATTTCCTTTTAATAATAAAAGACAAATTAAAGAGGATACAAGTCCATGTTTGATCAAGAACAGTCGTCTGTACAGCCTGCAGCAGGAAGGATGCTGAAGTGTAAGATGTGTCTAAAAGAATCAGAGGAAATGGTGTCACCATCCTCACTAGGAGGTTTTGATCTCAGGTGGGAAAAAGGAAATTCAAGACTAATCTGGACTCATCTCATAGACAACTTAAGGATACTGCTGAAACCTCTGAGATGTTCTAAATTCTAAATATTTACCAATTTACATAAACACTCAGTTAACTGAAGGATATTATGATACAGAATGGAAATGTCATGGTGAGTGAATTGAAATACATATTTAAATACTCCTCACTGTCTACCAATTGTAATTAATTACATGGCTACTACTCATTAGGAGGCATGTATTTAAACCTATCCAGTACTGGAAATAAAAAATCAACAAGGCCATTGTCTGTGGAAAATGTTTCTGTACTTCTCTGTACTCCAAGGATTTGCTGCCCAAGTAATGGAATCACTTTAAACCAGCATGCCTGAAAGCAGAATATTCGGTGTTTTTAAATAAACTATTGATTCTTGCCTGAGATTTTCAAGATGAAGTGGCAGAATGAGGCAGAAAATGCCCAGAGATGGTATCCAGTGATGTTATCCAGCAGAGGTTTGACTGAAACAAATCTTGGGTGCTTAATTCCTAGTTTTCACAGAGGTGAAGGCTGTTGATTCCCATTGACATTGGTGGGAGTGAAGTACTTACCTACTTTGAGTATGTTGCCCTCAGCTCATTTAGATTTCTCAACTGATCAAACCAGAGCACTGCTGTCACCAGTTTATTTATCTGCAGCCGTGAGAAATCCCACACACGTGGTTTGCAGTCTGATTAATGCACAGTTGGACACACAATTAGGATACAATGCAAAACATTTATCAAGAATAATTTCTTGGAAAATCTGTAGAATGAACAAAGGTAATTATTAAGTAAATTTTTTGAATGTAAAAGAGCTAAAAATCAGAAGAAACATTGAGANTTTTTTTTTTTTAAATTGGGAAATAATTAAGCCAGGAGTCATTTTTTCCAAGGAAGCAAGACTGATGTTGTGAATCACAGTATTAGGTCTTACTGACATAAAGAATTTCCGCCTCTTGTTTTCAGGAAGACCTTCTTATTTTAATTTTAAGTGGACTGCGTGCATTTTTAATCAATTCCTTTAAATAAACCAACATCTATTATGCCTAAAATGAGATTATAATGTCTGCACAGAAACTTGCCCCTGTTGTAGTTAGACTCACATAACTTTCTAGGTTAGTTCAAACTCCAGGAACTTCAGCAAGAGACTGACTGGTTAAACTGATGAACAAGGAGTTCAAGCTTCAGAATAATGTGATTTTCTATCAAGAGCAATGTAATTGCTTAAAAATCTGCTGACAACTTTGTCCCAAACACTGCAAAGCCATATGCCACTCCCTTGCTCTCCATTCCAGCTCATCTTTAAAGTTTCATGAAAGCTGAAATCTGTCATTTTCAATCAGAGAGCAGCATGTTGAGAAGGGCAGTGCATGCTGTGAAACTCTGGAAGCTGCCCTGTGCTGCAGGAGGAAAGGACTGCACAGTAATTAATGCCCTCGGTTTTATTCTTTATTCTGAAATATTGCACTACCATCAAAAGTGAAATATCAAATTAAGTATGACTCTTCATTTCAAAAGAAACAAGATTCAAATAAACTCTTTACAGCAAGGGTAAACAGTGCATAGTTTAAGGCTCAGCCTTTTAAATACATTTCAGCAATTTGCCTGCAGGTTTTTGAAGGGCCTGTGCACAGGTAGCAACTGTAGTTTTGTACAAACCAGCTTTGTCCTACTGTATGTGCAGGTTAGAGAAGCAGTAGCTGTGGAAAGAACAAAAGAACACTGTGCATCTTCTCCCTTGGAGTCACCTGGCAATTTCACCAAATCAAAGATAAGCTGACACAAAAGAAGTCTCTTCCCCCTACCTCCTCTACCCTCCCACCAACATCCCATCTGCCAAGAAATGCCAATCTCCTTTGATTTTATTCCAGTACTCATTAACTTCTTCGCCCCTTACACGTGTCAGCCAGCCTCGTGCTCTTCACTGAAAGATCTTGGGGAGCAATAAAATGTTTTCTTCTGACTGTCATCCCATATTGGATGTCCAGACTTGCTGTGCTCAGAAAGCCATGGTAACCATATCAGTGGGTGATATGTCAGTCAGCCCTCTCACATTATATAATAGGTAACATAAGAGAGCACTTAACTTTTGTATGGGAGGAGTGTAGACCTTAATCCCCCTCTTTCTTTAGGTGTCACAACCATTCAGTATAAAGTGGACAGGCTGTTCCACAAGTGTGGCATACTTGTGGTTTACCATGCTCCAGCACTCAGATCATTCCTCCAGGTGAATAATGTAGTTTGACCTCTTCTGTCCCACCTCGAAGCCTTGGACAATGCAATGGTGTGCTGAGAGCTGCTCCCAGGGAATAACCTTTGTTTCTTGTGTTCTCCAGTCAAAACCATACCTGTAACAATAAAGAGCATCAGTTTCAACACAAACACTTGATGCATGCCACAACTACACAATGTTTGGGCTCTTTGTAACACACCTATTTGTTTTTCTGTTTAAATAAATGAAATTAGCACAAATGTTTTTCCCAAAAAAGGTAATAACACCAGGGAAGAAAGGCTGGAGTTGCCAAGTTGCCCACCCATGCACTGAAACATCGCCAACACCACACTGCCAGTGCCTAGATAGGCAAAAATGGCACTTCAGTAGGGAGATGTGGCCGAGCCCTGGTTGGAACCACATGGGCTATTTCTCTGCATACTCCAAAGCTCCTGGAATGGTCTCTGCTACAGACCTTTTGCTGTGGAATGAACAAAATCCTTGTGGCTGTGTAACTGTTACGGCTCTCCAAGGTGGCTCTCCAGTTAAGAGAAAACCAAAATACTCTGCTCTCCCTTCTCTCAGTTATTTATTTATTTATCTCTGAGTAGTGCTTCTTGGATTTTAATCTAAGTTAAAGTGTTTATAAATAGTAATTTTGTTAACATCTGTTATTTACTTTTCATTCAGTCATAAATTTTCATTAAACATTCACAGCTAAATATGTGTCTGGCAGACTTCAGTGAGGTGATTACACATAATAATTGAAACCCATCACTTCTTGTGATGGGGAACAATTTTTTAAAAGAAATTGCAAACAAAGCTCACGCTCTGATCCAAGAGAGGAAACGTTGCAAAACACCCATCCTAGATTCAAATTAGAATTTTTATGTTCCTCTTAAGATTAGTACATAATGACCTATAGGCCAAGTGAATGAGACAGGGCTGTGTCACGTCTCTACAAAACAGTTTTTAAACCCCTCTTTCCCCATAGAGCACTTTTCCTGGTATATCCAAGCCAGCATGTGTCATACTCCTCCATCCAAGCTTTCCTCTGTTAGACTGCAGTTTCCTACAGCTTCCTTTCAAACTTTTCTTTGTTCCCTAATACCAGTTTCATCTTTCCAGAGGGACACTGTGACCTGCTTTGACTCATGGACCAAGTTAACACAGCACCAAATGTAAACCCAGACTACTCACAGCTGTAGGCCAGCTCCTCACATCTGATGGCCAGTGAAGAAGTACCTGGAAGACATTCTGCACCACTGAAAAGATTTCCTTTTTTTTTATTAAAGAGAAGCATCAAGGCAGTACAAACACCTCTCTGAAAACCATTCACCTCAAGTTATTTTGGCAATGTTTTGAGTCAGTGAACCTGAAGAAAAGAAACCCAGAATTCACTAAGCAATTTGTTGCTGAAATCTAGAGAAAAAAAAAAAAAAGCTGATGGATAAGGGAGGTAAATTGCAGGGAAAACACCATTACAGACACATTTCTCTCTTGAAGTCCTGCAGTAAATACCCTGGTAATGTTTTTGCAAATTATTCTGCCCACCTGCTCTGTGCACTTTTCTCTCTCTGGCAGGCCCTTCACATGGCTCTTGTTGTTTCTCCATCATTATCCTGTTATGATATATGAAAGTACAGGTGATCTGGGTGCTAGAAACACAGCCAGACTGCTTAGTAAAGAAACAAGAACTTTAAAACATTTCAAAGGATTTATGGACTTAGGTTGCTGAATTCCATTTCCCAAGGATGTGTGTACTGAGCTCGCCAGTCACTGAAGCTCTCCCCAGTGCACTCACAGACCATATGCTCCATTTGTAGGGAGGGGTGGAGGGATGCTTTCCATGTAAGAATCATCTGCCTTGGGATTACTGTGAATTTTAGAGATGAGATGACATAGCACAGAAATACAAAATGTGAACATTTCTGTCTCCTTGAGAGCGCGATTAACCCTCATACTTACCCTGTGAAATAAAACTAGTTACACCCACAGAAAAAATGCAGCCATGCACAGCGCTTGGACCACATCTTCAGCATGCACCTGAGCTGAAGATTCTCCAGGCAAAGCCCAGTTTCTGTACTGGTTACTGTTGAATCAGCTGATATCACACTGATAGGCCCACTGTGAATATCAGAGGAGCTGAGCTTTATGCACCTGCCCAAGTTCATCCATTTCTATTCAGCTCAACACTTCTAGCACAAGTCATCCTCTACTGATACTCCGTACTGAGCCATCATGTAGCCACATTAAAACTTCACTCTCTGCAGCAGCACTTGTATTCAAGTTCCCACAGAGCTCTAGTTTCAGGAAGAAGATGGGACTGGTCCTGCAGGATTTTGATTGTTATGGTTTATTTTAAATAAACCCCAAAATGCGTGGTGCTTTGCAGTGGAAGAAGTCTTACATAGCCTTTTAAAGAAATGGCAGCAAGTGCTGTCAAAGCCTTGTTTCATAATATTTACAAAGCAGTTGATCCAGACAGTAAAGGGACAACTATGTATCAGAAATCAGGAGAGATTTTCTTGCATAGTTCTTGAATGAACAAACATTGACAGAGTCCTGAAGTTGCAGAAAGCTCTGATATCTGTCATATCCGTGGGGTAAGCAGGGGATCTAACAACTCTCCTTCTCCCCATGTTATGTTTGGTCAGGCAATTGACTCTGGGGTTCACAGGTAAGTTGGGTGTGCTCATGGCAAATCAGGTAACATCTGCTTTGCCTTCCTGTAAGCTCAGTGTTTAGCATATGGAAATATACTGTTGCTTCATGCTCATTTTGTTTAGATCAGTCTATTAATTTTTGTACTATGCAGTCATTCTCAAGACAGGCATGACCTCAGTCTTTCATTATTTAATGACTTTCCCTTTGTGGGACAATGTACAGCTCTTCCATGTTGCTCATCACTTTTGGAAAAGGACCAATTTCATGAGTTCCTTGGCTGAGTGAAGAGGGGGGGAAGGAAGAAAAAGCCCTCTTCATTGCTTTTTAGGGACTGAACTCTAGTCTTACTCTCTTCAGGCTTGGGAAACTCCAGATAATTTCTGCCAGCACCAATAATGAATCCTGAATTACATGCTTCTGTAAATGCAAACAGTGGCACAGGAAATTGTTTAACCTTTGAGAAGGTTAAAGCATAATTTCTTAAGAGACTGAGGTGGTGTTCTCTTCAAAGCATCTACAGAGCATTAGAAGGGTTTCAAGTGATGTGGGGCGGACTGAAGCAACATCTCATCTTTTTCCATTGCTATTTATCACCAGTGAAGTGTTCCTATGCATCTGTAATGGCATACATTTCTCCAGGGAATGGGAAGCTTTAGTGTATATTTCCAATGAAACACTTTTTAAAAACCAGTCTGAATGCATCATTTTGACCTCAGCATTTAAAGCTTATTTCCCTGCACACCTGCAGAGTGAAGTTGTTGGGTGAGACTCACAGTAAGACTGGCAGAAGAAATTTGCCTGTTTCAGCAGGTCGGGGCACACGATGAGGTCAGCAGGCTGCTGCCTACAGCAGAAGGAAGAGCCCTGCCCTGCTGCTGGCTCTGCCTGCATGTGAGAATTGGGAAAGCCTGAGCAGCTGCTGTTGGCCATGGGAGGCCTTGGGAGAACATGAGCAGGGTTGGGGCTGGTCAGGCTCAGCAGGAGCAGCCCGCACTGTTCCCAAATCTCCCACCCAAACTGTTCTCCACCCAAACATCGCTCTCTCCCTTCCCCCCCTTCTCACTGGTGGGAGCAGCCTGCTCTAGCCCAGCCTCGATGCTTTCTTCAGTGTTGCTTCAGCCCAAAAATCCAACTGACAGAAGAGCAGGAGCTGAGGAGGATGGAGGGACATCCCTGTGGTCCTGCCCTCGGTTGGACCCATTGCTGAAAAAGAGCAGGAGCTGAGGAAGAGAGAGGGTCTTCCCTGTGGTCCTGCCCTTGTTGGGATGGCCTGAAACAGGCAGGCCACTCAGTCAAGGTGCTTGAGTTGGATTTGAACAGCCAGGTGAAGCTGAATGCCCATTTCTCCCTCTGCCCAGAGAACATCTCTCCTTGCAAATAAAGGCTTATTGTACATCCCTCGCTCCGGTAGACGCCAGCACCCTTCCCATCACAGTGGGCGGAATGAGCCGCCATCGGGCCACGAAGGGAACCCCGACCACTTCATGGCACTGGTGTCAGGCAGGACCACAAAGCAGCGAACCAGCCTCAGCCTCCCCCGCAGACACCGGGAGCTCAGCGCGTCTGCACCGGCCCCACCTGAAGAACCCAGTGCCCCTTTCCCCGCGGTTCGCGGGCTCCCCGCCCCAGCTCCCGGCCCCCTGTCCCAGCAACCCGGCTACCCGGGAATGCGGGGAGCTCTTCCCCAGCGGCCCGGCCCTCTTCTCCCATTTTTCCAGTGGGAAAAATTGGTACGGGAGCTGTTGCCGGGCAGCTCGGGCAGGGGCCGGGGAGCGGGGGCTGCCCCGAGGGGTCCCGCTGATGGCGGCCGGGCGCCACACGGGCCGGGGGCTGCCCCAGCGCTCCTGCCCGGCCGGGGGCTGGAGCGGGGCGGGGGCCGGGCCGGCCGGGCGGGCGGAGGGGAGCGGCGCCGTGGCGGGAGGGGGGTGCGGAGCCGCCGTGGAGGGCGGAAACGGGGTGGGGGGATTTGCGTCAGTGAGGGAGCCGGGAGCGGGCGAGGGCGGGCGGGACGGACGGAGGGACAGACGGACAGACGGACGGAGGGAGCCCGCCGAGAGGCACCGGCCCGCCGCGCTCGCCCGCCGCCGCTGCCCGTCGCCCATGGAGCTGTGCCCGGGGCCCGCGCCGCCCTCGGGATGGGCGCTGCCGCTCCTCCTGGCCCTGGGCGCCGCCGGGCTCAGCCAGGGCACCCCGCACCTGCCGTACTCCCGGCCGGGCTCCCGCAGCAAGTGAGTACCGCCCGCGCCGGGCGCGCCGCGGGACGAGCCGGGCCGGGCCGGGCCGGGGGGCTGCGGAGCCCGGCGCGCCTGACCGACATTGTCCTTCTCCCCCAGGAACTGGTGCGCCTACATCGTGAACAAGAACGTGAGCTGCTCGGTGCTGGACGGGACGGAGAGCTACGTCCAGGCCCAGTACAAGTGCGCCTGGAACCAGTTCCCCTGCGAGCCCACCCTGGTGTAAGTAGCGCAGGGGCGACCTCGGCAGGGAGAGCGCTGGCCGCCCATTGCCGAGCCCCGGCGGGGCAGCCGGGGTGGTTCGCGGCTCCCCGAAAGGCGCGGGGCGAAGCAGGGGGGTGCGGACCGCCCCTGGCCCCGAACAAAGCGCCCGCTCAGTGCGGACATCAGGCTGCGGAGCTAATTAGAGCCAGATTGAGCTGCTGCTCCGTGCTGCCGAGAGGGAGCCGCGCTGGCACACCTCGTCGGCTCGGAGAGGCGTGCAGGAGGGCGGAAAGCACGCGGGTGCTTTCCACGGGCGGCTGGAGCGCCGGGAGCGGGGCCGCACCTGGGCGCTGCCGGGAGCGCACCTGGGCACGGCTGCCAGCGCACGGCCCCGCTCCAAACCCGTTCTGTGGCTGCTGCTGGATGTAAAGGGAGAGCCAGGAACGTGAGCCAGCAGCTTTGCAGGCTGTGTATCCCTGTCTGTTACCCAGCAAGGGGAGCGGCCAGGGCAGATTTTACAGGGGGTAATGTAAGGTAGTTAGTTTGATTTTAACCTTCGTGCGTGTGAGCACGTGGTAATCCGTGGAGTGGCCGCCTACGGCAAGGTGTGCTACAGCAGGCGTCAGGGAGCAGATGGATCTCACCTGCTGGCTACTCGCAGGCAAATCTCCTTTCCTCGTTTTTCCACTTGAAAAGCAGTAATATTTACACATTTCTGCTTGAAAGCTCCAGGCGATACTCACTCTGTGCAACCATTTCAGCATCCCCCGGAAGTCACTGGAAAGACATCCATAGATTTTCACAGGCTTAGACTTGGGCTGACGTGATGATGAAGAGTGTTCTTCGATAAAGCTACAGTAACTAGTTTTTATTTTGAAATGAAATAGTGATGATGAGACAGATACTGCTAGATCCTGGCTACTACTGAAATAGAACTTCACACACTGATGACGCTGCCACCCTGGGGCTCGTGACAATAGGTATTGGGTGTTTGGCATTCAAATGTGCTGCTTTCTGTTTGTTTGGGTTGTTATTTTCATTAAAAACCCAGCTTTTCTCTATATAAACACTAGAATTGGAGGGGAAAAAACAAAGACAGCAGACAGCTGAGTAACACCATCTTGTGTAACTTCCCTTGTTTCTCTTTGGAGTCCTGAACTGGCCATTTTGGACTTCTGACTGAGTTTGTGGATGTGTAATGGGGTGTGCCCTGTATCCCAAGAAGTCTCTGTAGTGGAGCTACAGAGGCATGAGGAGGGGTTGAAACTGAGCTCTTTAAACACATAAATCACCAAGCATTAAGATAAGGAATTTCAGAGGCGGTAAATTAGGGCTTTCATGGGGTATCTGCTAGTAGATAGTGAAGAAAGTGCAAAGGCATTGCTTCTGGCTCAGGAAATTCCTGCACTGAGAGTGTGAGATTATTGGCAGGAGTAACAAGGGGAAGCTCAGCTTGAGCAGGGGGCTGGACTGCAGGACCTCCAGAAGTCCCATCCCTTCCAGATTTCTGTGTGGTTCTCTGAAATGGCATTGTCTGTCCTTGTGCTTCTAAACATCTGGAGTTGGCTGCTGTCAGAGAGAATGTGGGGCTGAACAGACATTTGGTCTCACCAGCTGTGTCCAATCTCATGGAGTTTTTTTGTTCTTTTGAGAATGGAATTAGATGCTTATTGTAAGACTTTGTTTCCTCTGTTTGACTTTCCTTGGTGAACATCACTGTTGTTTTCTTCATAACCATAATGGCAACTGCAAAACGATTCCTTGTTCTTAACATAAAATATTCCTTATTCTTACCATAAAATATTTTTCTCCTGTCACAGCACAAGCTGATTAACACCAAGAGAAGGTGGAATATCAAAATCTTGAAATTTTATTGTGTTCAAAACTGTTTAGAGGTTGTCATTTTATTTTTGTGTCTGTTGAGTGTGCACTCTTAGTGGCAGAGTAAGAAAGGTGCTAATCCAAAAAGTTTGAAATACATGCCTCAAATCCTGCAAACCCCAAACTTGATTCATGTGAAAAATACTGTTTAATTCAGAAGGAGTAGTAGTCTGAATAACAAAGTGTGTTTATATATGTTTGCTAGCTAATGTTCAGAAAAATAGGAAAGAGCTATAAAACAGCAAAGAAATGACTGTGAGGACTTCGTGGAAATTATTCTCTTTTTTGCTCCTTTATACACTTGAACAGAGAACTTAAAATGAGCTAAATAGCAGATATTCATGGGAATGAAGTGCAGTCCCTGTGCAGTCTCCTCTTGATACCCATGGTTTATCTAAGAGCTCATTCAGCTGCAGACAGTGGGGACAGTGAGATCCAAACCAAACAAAGAGTTCCTTAACTGTATCTTGGATGTGTGTGGTTTATTAGTACTTAAGTAGTATTAGGTCTATTTTTTAGTCAGTCAGTGGATTTACTGTTGGTTTATATCAGTTTAAGACTAGATTTAAAGAGCCCATCTAGTGTAGTCTAGGTTATACATAACAATTACTTAGATTGTATAGGGGAGTGTATAGGGGAGCATTTCACTGCCTTAAACCTGCAGTGTGCTCCTGAATTCCACGTGTTCTTTACAGACAAGAGAATGTGTGTTGCAGATATGGATTATAGTCAGCCCTGGTTTGCCTTTGAATTTTTTTTTTTTTTTTTTAAGAAATAAGAGAGCTCTGGTGATTAAGCCTAAAATCATATGCATGCATGAACGCTTTTTATCTACCCTTTAGGCTCATTAAAACATAATTTGTCTGAAGACAAAAACCCTAAAGCCCCCTGTTGGAATGACTACACTTCCATGATTGTTAACTGTAAATTCACTCTGGCTGCAGGGTGTTTTTCCTGAAAGGTTAAGTTGAAATTCAGGAAATTATTACACTTCATTGTTTAACTGTTTTATAGGTACTTGGCTCAATAGTGCATTTCCTTGCTGAAAAGTTGGTGAATGCTTTGGCTGATTAAGGTGTCAGGGATGAATGTGAGTTGAAGTGTGGCTGCTTAAGAGATAGGAAGAGTGAGAGTAGAAAGAACCAGCAGAAATGCCCTTTGAAGTATGTTTCCTTTGAAGTGTGAGAGGCTCCTGATTTATTTTTCTTAATACTGTGACTAGCAAAGGAAGGAGAAACTTTGTTATTAGTGGGTCATTGGGCTGAAAGGTACAAAAATATTAGTGTTTATACTCACTAAAAAGAACTTGGATGTTTTGAAATTTAATATTGCTTCATAAATAATTGACCCCTCACCGTTTCTTTTGTCATGAATTCCCATTCCTAGCTTTCTTATGAATGGTTTGGTAACTTAATTAGCAATAATAGCAATTTGTAACTAGTAGCATTATCTACTTCTAAAAGAAAAAACATGTTGCCTGCACACTCTTTAGGGTTGTGGCTTGTTTGGGGCATCCTCTGGTCACTGTAGCCAGTGGCCAGGGTAGGATGCAGTCATAGCAGTTTTTGTTTTGCCTCTTGTTCTGTAGAGTGTGTGGGTACACCTGGCTGTACCAGAGGTGCACCAGTTTATGGCCCAGCGCTTTTGGGAAAAGCTGCTTTCACTAGTAAGGTTTTGATTTTAAAGCCTGAAATGAACTGAAGTGGCTGAATGTTTTCTGGGTTTATCTCTTTCCTACAGAACTGCAAACAGCACTTCCCCCTCCAAGGTTGTAAAAAAAAAAAAATTTAGCTTGGTAAGAACCTCTGGAGGTCATGCAATCCCCTCGTAGCCCTCAGCTAACAGCAGAACCAGCTTCAAACTTAGATAAGGTTGCTCAGGGGCTTGAAGAAAGGATGTTTTATCAGATCTCCTAATTCATGTACCAGCCCCCATTAATTATGCCCAAGTGAGTAAAGATATTTGTGTGCTCAGGTCAGGTCATCTGTCTTTAGCTTGTGAGGAGTGAATTTCATGATTTAGTGTAAGCTTCTCATCTTAACACTAGTGATACATGTATACTAGGCAAGCCCATTATTTCATTTAGAAAATGACCCAGAAAATGATGAATGAATCAATAGGTAAATTAGCAAGTCTCTCCAAGTCTCTCACTGAGCAATATTTTCCCACTTCTTGTCATTTTATACTTTCAAATGATCATGAATAATCCCAGTGCCAAACTAATAACAATTTTGTTCATGGCCCAGAAGAGGGTTCAAAGCACAAGATTGAAATGACTTTAGAGAATGTTACTGAAAGTTTTCTGCATACATAAACATCAGAACAAATTACTACTTATGAGTAAAACACTGCTTTTAATAAGCAGCATTCCGCATTTATTAACAATATATTACTGGGTAAAAGTGGAAATTTTATATCTGAAAACCCTCACATGAGACATCCAGTTCAAGTTGAATGGCTTCATCCATCTGGCAACCCCAGAATGACCTGGGTGGAGCACATCAGCCCTGGTCTAGGGACATACAGGAAAATCCCCATGTAGTTTTCAGCCTTCTGACAGTCCCAGTGTAGCTTTCTCTGAGGCTGTTCTGTTGCTAGAAATCAAACATGCAGATCAGTGTCAGAGTGCTCAACACCAGGCAGGATCAAACCTCAGATACACAAGTCAGCACAGATTGAGCTTGTCTTTGCCTCTGGCTTCCAGCAATACATATCTCATAAGAAAAACTTTCAGGATGCACAAAAACTTGAAGGGAAAGCGAGAGCTGTTTCATGTTTCCCCTCCAAGTATCTATAAAGGTCTTCAGGACTTTCTTTCCAACTTTGTGTATTTTGTATGAAGCAGAATGTCTTTGTACAGGCTCCAGCTAGCTGACTACATAGAGAGGTTAGCCTAAGGGCTTATGCATTGAAAACAGTAAGGAAACTTAAAAAACTTTAGTCTCCTGGAGTGCTTGTTTGAAAATCTTTGAGATCCTGCTGGGTGTGGTAAGTTTTTCTGGCTGTCTCCCCAAGCCTGAAATTGTGCATCTTTGTATCCATGCACTGAATGCAGCAGAGTCTTTCTTCTCTGTGAACTGGACAGGGAATTTTCATTTCACACATCATTTGAGTGTGTTGCAATAATGTAAAAAAACAAAAACAAACAAACAACAACAACAACAAAAAAAACACCCCAAAATCTCATGCTGCTCCTCACTTCACATTAATGTAAATACTGAAAGTTTCATGCTTTTCTGGTTTGAGAAATGTGTGACCTCGAGGTCTGGGGCCTCTTCTGTTAAGCACCAAACTGTTGCCAAAGCAATAAATTTTTATTTGCAGGGAGCTGCTGAGCCATTTAGGTGTATTTCATCAGAAATCACCCAAATAATCAAGGAACATTTTGTACCATTAGACAGTGGGCAGTGCCAGTTTTACACATTGGGGATATCATGACTCCCATCTGACTTCATTTTTGCATTTGCATCTCATCTTTCCCTTCCCTTCTGGTTCACTTTTAACTTGCTGTCTTGAAAAGTAACAGCTCTCAAAACAGTGCTCCATTTTATTCTCAAAGTTGGGGTCCCACTTAATCCCACAGGTTAGCTCTTGTCTTCCTGAAAGTGTTGGTTACTTGTTTCATCTGGGTATATTTTCAAATAATCTCTCAGCAGCAGCTCTTTGTAGACCATTCTAGAAAACAGCTTATTTCATGGGGAGAGAAGCAGTAGAGACACTATTGGAGCTCAGTTTTTCAGGCAGCTTTATCAGCAGCAGTGCTGTGCATCCTCCTTCATGTCTCCACTCGTGTGAGGTGAGTGACTTGGTCCCTGCTGCTGGGAGAGGCAGGTGGTGATGTTGTAAACATATAACCTGTTGGAGAGTTGCTCCTGTTCCATCACTGAGTGCATCATATTGCTGCTCTACAAAACTTCCCTGAAAACCTTTTGAAAGGGCTGCATTTTCAGGGTTCTCCTATCCCATTCTATTTAAATGGGATTTTAGTAGCTTACTGTTGGTCTGTTACCATGTCTTTGACTGGCATTTCAAGCAGGGATAGGAGATAGGAGAACCCTGAAAATGCAGCCCTTTCAAAAGGTTTTCAGGGAAGTTTTGTAGAGCAGCAATATGATGCACTCAGTGATGGAACAGGAGCAACTCTCCAACAGGTTATATGTTGCAGGGTTGAAAAAAAGCTCGAAGCTCTGCTTTGAGCTTTGCCACAGGCTGGCTGTGGCTCTAAGTTACTTAAGTGCATCCTATGTCCTTGTTTTCCTGCTCATAAGAAGAGGGTGCCTACCTAGTGACAGTTTATGTACATTAAGAGTATTGACATTTTAAACTTCTGGGCATTTCCTACTGGACTTTAATGGTCACCTTTTTGAAAATAAAATCCCTAGCAGCTGAGAGAGAGGTAGACAGGTGGGTATGTGTGTGTGTGTGTGTGTGAAGATATATATTCAAGAAGAAATCACTAGTATGAGACACAAGGTCATACTTTAGAGTGTGCAGTCCCTTGGTTCTTTCTTCCCACAAAGAAACATTTCTCTCCCAAGAGAGAAAATTGTAGTTTGAATCTCCTTTTTTTTTTAATAGAAGAATTCCATCTGAGTGGCATAAAATCCACGGTATAAGTAAAAAACAATGGCATTTTTGGAGTCTGTGAAATGAAACCATGTGGTGTTGCTTGAGAACAGTTGAATGATTTGTCTTCTACCAGTTCCAGTAATCTTCTGTCCTTCTTACAGAACAAAGCACGAACTCTGCAGTAAAAATCAGCCAGATACTCTTGGATGCACTGGAATAGTGTTCAGTGTTGAAGACAGCAGTGTAGCAGAGACCAGGCTGTAGTGAGCTGATTGGGGCAGCATGGTTCTCTGCTTCTTCCCTGGAACCACTAGATGAGATGACAGTTTTATTCAGGGATAGACAAATACAACTTTTTCCTCCCTTGTATGAAGGAGTAATACAATCGCCTGTGCCAGGTCTCTGCCCACTTAGCAATTCCTTCCAGATGGAAAGCCATCTTCTCCCATCATGCTTTCCAGGTAGCGTGGAGACACCAAGTAAAAATAACCAATGGAAAAAAGTACTGAGCCTCTAAATGCTCATTCCTGTTTTATGAAACCTTTAGTAAAATCACAGTGCTTTCATAGTCAGACCCTAAAGCACTCTTTGCAGTGGCCTGGATGGGTGATTTCTTGGGTGTGTACACAGCAGGCAGTTGTGTTCCTGTGGATGCAGAGTGCTTTGACTCATTCCCTTGCTTTCCTTCAGTTTCTTCCCTGCTAGTCCTCTCAGCCAGTGGCAGTTTTTTGTTCAGGATTTAGCTCAGAACAGATCTGGTACAAATGCTGGCCATGCTACACATGGATGCAAACTTTATTTATACCTCCCTTGTGTGCCTGTGCAAGCCTGGAGAAGCTGAGTCTCCTGGGTCATATGCACCAGTGACTCTGGTCAGAGCTTTGTATTTTCCACAGGAGTGCCTCAAAACTGTGTTTCTCCCAGCACAAAAAAAATTTTGAAATACTCTCTTCTTGCTTTTCATTATATATATTTTGATTATTATGTTATCCAAAGGCCTTTGGATAGTTTCAATCTAGATGGCTGTGAGTGGGACAGGCACTGGACTAGTGTCTAAGGTCAGTGGCATTTTTCTCAAGAAAATGTAATTGCCCCAGCTCCAATGCATGTAAAGGCATTTACTGACGTGCTTTATATAAATTTTGGAAAGAAGAAATGCCAGGTAAAGGAAAAATAGCAGTGTAAAGATAAGACTTGCTTAAATCCATCTGTAGGAAGCTGCTTAGTGTCTCTAATGCCAGATGGAAATGGAAAATTATTTGGGGTACAATAGGATTCTTTTTAAATGGACTTTTGCTGCATTGTATAATTGAGATTTATTATGGCCTTGGTGGCTTGCTTTCACTCAACACTTCAACTTCTGTAGGTTCATCTATTCGTGTCAAAACATCTTTTTGCTGCTTGCTGTAAATGCCTTAGGATAAGTTCTTAGGAAAGACACATTTTTCTCAAATTAAGCTTATCTGTGGGCAGGAACACAAGCTAGCTGCTGCTGCTGCTGCATACTAGCAAGGTAATAAAAGAACAAAAAAACAAAGGTGGGATTTGATTCACCCTGACCCAGACTGTCTGCCCTGTATGCACAGGGATAAACCTGAGCGTGGGAGCTTAGATGTGCAGTGATGGTGACAGAGATGCAAGTCAGTGGTGTCCAGCACACTCTGTAGGTAATAGGGTGTAAATAATGACTTTAGGGTGAGATGCAGCCCTGTTTTGACTCTGCTGGCTGTGTGGACTGTTGCTGTTGGCCTTCATGTAAATGTAGACAACTAAAACCTATCCTTACCTATACACAAGGCACCTGAAATCCAGGTGTGCTGAAACTCTCTGTGACAGACAACTGCTAAAATCTACAAAGATTTTGGTGGAACTAGGATTGCTGCCACCATTTGTAGGGCAAATAAATAGGTCTGCACGTTTGGGAAGCAGAAAACATGGGATCAACGGGTTCTAGTTCAGTGTTTGTGTAGTATAAACAGCCAATAAGGTATATTTTCAGCAGAAGTATTTTCAGGCTAAAAAATAAAAAATGTTTGGTCAAACTATGATTGCATTTAGTTACATCTTCTAGGTAGTGTTTTTGGGTGGTGTCTGTAGGCCACTTCTGTGCTCCCATTGGAATATATTGGAGATTTGGATGACTGGGACTATGTAACTATAGTATAACTGTATAAATATAACTACCAGACGATGCAATTCACAAAGAATGTGTCTACATGCAATAAAATTGTTAAATAGTGTAGATTTGATGTCTTCTATTTTAAGAGGACAGGAATTTGCAGGCTGCTGAAGTCGTGGGACTTGTTCCAGTCACTACAGAATTTTGGACCAACCTTGAAGCTTTGTGCTCAGAGTAAACATTTCGTACATTGCTGCTGATGTAGAAACATGCTGATTCTGTGGTCCCTTCCTCGCAGTGAGGATGTGGTGGCACTTATCTTATTGCATTTCCCCAAAGGTTGAATGTTAATATCCAGTTAAAGAGCTGAGCCATATGTTTTCCCACCAGTTTCATCCAAATGTTTCTGATTTGTTTTATCGCTATTAGGTGACATTCCAAATATCAGTGTTAACTGTTTCCTTCTGTGGTTTAGCACCGTGAGAATATTACAGCTCATTCCCTACTCAAAATGTCCAGCATTTGCAGCAAACATGGATTTTTAATTAAGCATTTTCCTATGGAAGTACTTCTCTCTCAAAGAAGAGGAATATTTGAGTGCTATTGCCACCCTGTACAACTTCATTTTGGCTGTGAAACACTTAAGATATTAGAAGTGGAGGTTTGTATTAGTGTTCTGGGGGTGTTTTCTCATTTGATCAGCATGTTGAGTTCATGGTGAAGGTAGTAGGCGTGGGTAGTTACAAGCCTGTTGTGGAAAAACTCCTGAAAAACATCTGTTCTTATGTTCTCCATTGCAATGAAAGATTAGAGACAGTTGATATTAACCTTTATTCATGCTTTATAGAAGAATTAGGTCAGTATTTAGCTCAATTCATCAAGAGATTATGGCCATCATCTTGGATTTGAAGTCCACAGGAGAATGGCGTGACTAGGCACAGTAAATGCTGGTGTGTTATATGCAAGTTCTAACCACATAAGAAATTACTATTTTTTAAAATAGTTTTGAAAAATACTTGTAAAAGTAATTGTGTTTATTAACATTTATTTGAATAGCAGAAATCCAAGACAACCAGAGGAAGATTTGATGTTTTACTGTTTTGGAATTGCATTGCAGCATATAAAGGTATAAAAGTGGAGTCTCGATTTTTAAGATACTTAGAAAACTTTTGTGGACTCTTTGACAAAATTGCCTCACTGGATAACTCTGTAAAGATTCACACCTGCCAGATAAATGATGTGAAACTTGATGTTACATTCAATCACGTATCTTTATCCAGCTTTATAGAGAAGGAACATTTTGTCTCTCTGGCTACCTGGAGTGCATTTTGTGTGTTTTGTATGTTTATGATAGTGTATTTTAAGATTGCTGTGACTATGAGTGAGTAATTGGATTCAGAATACTGCAGATTTAAATAAAAACATGTCTAATTTGTATATTTTGATAGTTCCCAGTCTTGTGTCTTTCACATACATAGAATCACAAATTAGGGATGTGATCCCTAGCAGAAATTTATGGTTTGTTTTGTTAGAATTGTAACCAACAACATAATTGTGTTCAGTGCTGTTAGACTGCTATATCCTAGCAAAATCCTGGAAGTCTCCAGCTCCTCCACTGAAATTCACTGAGTGAGCAAAGTTTTGACTTCAAAAAGCATCTTGTGTGGCTGAGCACCTGCCTGGGGCTGGTGCCTGCTGGTGGCTGTCATTTGTCACTGCAGCTGGACGGTGCTGGCACAGTGACACCGCTCCCTGCATGGGCAGCTGGCACAGCAGTTCTGCTTGAAGGATGTCACTGGTAGAGAAGCTGTAGCAGTGAAGCTGTGATTTTTAAGAAATTTTTATGTGACTGGATTAAAATTAGAGAAGGGCTAGTGTAAGTTCCTGTTTCCCAGCCTTACATGACTAGGCTTCCTGGAGGAAATGGGAGTAGCTGTGTGATTCATTCATCTGGACTGGCAGTATAGAGCAATAGCTCTTGGTAAGTAAATCCAAATTGAATTTTTGAGCCACCCTCAAAAATAGTATAGCTATAGCTGTATAGCTATATAGCTGTCTTGTGAGTATAGATGTCTTGTTACCACAGTTCAAAGTGTGAATATGAAAGCTGTTCTAGATCCAGATTTTGAAATGTTCTGATTCTAGCTTATTTTGGCTCTAAGAGAATTGTGATTTAGGATTCAGGTTAATCCATATTTGATGTACCATATCTGAAAACAAAACAGTTCCAATTTGTGTTGTTTCAAATTTGAAAGACTTTTTAATAAGTGGACTGCTTTTCAAATATATATTTTTAATTAAATTGTATTTAAGCATTTTATGCCCATTAGGATCAGGAAACTATAAACAAAGAAGAGTGAGGATGTCAAACATGTCTTTTCTTTTTTGTCTTTAAGATGGAGTTTGGAAAAGTTCTAAATTTTTGACATTAGAAAAATAGCTTGATTTCTTTTTATTTGTTTATATTCTTTTTTGTATTTGATTGTGTCTTATGATTTTTTTGACTGTTGAAGTCATCTGAAAATGTCTATATTGATGAATATAACTACAGAGAAGGTGTTCAAAGAGAAATTTTTCAGAAATGTGATGGAAAGTCCTTGTTCTGTAATTTGAGTGAAGAAGAGCACGATTTGCATATAAGTAATTCTTATTCATTTCATAAAATTAGCTTCAGCTGTATTCTTAAAATTTTGTTGGGAAAAAAGAGAGATTTGGCGTTTGAAAATAACCAAAATACTGTATTTTTCAGAAAGGGGTTTGGCCCTGAAAGTAAAAAGAGGAACACACACAAAGTTAGGAGCAGTTAAGTGTTTTATGGAAATCATACAGAAGTATGAACAACCATTTCCGGCATGGGAAAACTGATCTGGAAGTTCAGAGTTTGCATTTCAGTAACGTGGTTGTTGAGAGAGAGGTTGTAATGACTCTCAAAACCACTTCAAAACACTAAAGTATCTAGCTAATCCTGTTGCTCCTGACTCTGGCAGCTAGCTGGAAGGAAAGGATTCAAACCCAAATTATCTACACAAGATGAGGTTTAATACTTTAGATAAGGGAGAAAGAAAAGGAAGTTCCTGGGTGGCCAGGATATTGTTCTTCCCAGTGATGCCCCCTACATTGCACTCCTTTATTTAATTTTTAAAGAACTTGACCTTGGGGATTTCTGTACTTTGTAAACAGGATTCAGCAGATGTTTAAGTGAAAGCTGTAGAAGAAATGATGAGCTGGAATGAAGTCTACAGCTGTTTCATATATGGTGTTCAGAAGGTATAAAAGGATTGGAAACCCTCCCTGAGTTTACATGCTCCAAGTCAGAGTCTGAAAAGCTGACAGGCACAGCAAACCACTGCAGTTATGAGCAGCTCATAGACAGAGATACAGCACAGCCTGACCCTGCCTTCCTATGCAGATCCACAGAACACATAAACTACTCTTGGCCCAGAAATAGTTGGAAAAAAATATGATTGTGTCTAGTGAAAGTAGCTTTTTCCCTTTAAATGAGAAGTTGTAGACCAAGTAATAATGCAAAACAACACTGAGTATTTCTCAAGTGCAGAAATTAGACTACATTGTGGCAGAATTGGGAAAGATACATTTGGAAAAGAAACAAATTCATAATTAGTAGTTAATATTTTAAGCACACCACCACAAGTTTGTTAACTGGCTTACCAAAAAGGGACAGCAAATGGCTGTCAATGGGGTACATTATATTAAAATTATGTGTCTGAAATGTGCTGAATAAAATTGTCAGAAAATAATTAGTATTATTTTAGCAACTATTTGCAGGTATCGCAGGAGGAGCTTTGAAGGGTAACAGTAAGCTAGCTCCCACTTTGTGACTTTCAATAGGAAATATTTCAGTCTGTAAGATATGCTGCTTGGTATGTGTTAGTTGATTACTGTTTTTTTTTTTGTTTTTTTTTTTTTTTTTTTTTTCACCAGTAGGGAATTTTGCATGTTAATAGCAGGCCGTGTTCAGTGTGACTTTTGTGTGACAGCATGGCTGCTTCTGGTGCTGTTCTGTACTGTGTTCTCTCTGTCCCAGGATAGATTCCCTGTGAGCCCAGCCAGGCTATGGCTAAAACCCATTACAGAGCTCCTGTATATTCCTTTGCTGCTATCCTGCATTTATCCTGCTGGCATTACTGTTTAGGGACACCTCAGCTGTGAAATGACCCTGCAAACTATTCTAATCTGAAATAATCTTAAGGAAAAAGATCTGAAAAAGCCTTAGGGAAATTAGTAGCATGATGCTAGTTTAACTGAGATAAAGGAATTCACGTGAGAAATTGGGATGATTTATTGTTTGTGTGTGTTCCAAGAATACCATTTTATAGAGCTCAGGTGGCAAATCCCTGTTTTATTCATTTTCCTCATCTCTCAATCCAAAATGAGTTGTACCTTAAATTGATTTAGTTTTTGTCCAATAGCATAGGCTCTGCTTATGCACTGGTGGGATACCACAGTGTCTGACCACAGCTGAACACGTGGGATGTTTCAAGGGAAGCTATGGAAGAAGTCTGTGGTTAAAGAAAGTTACACAACCAGAATTAGTTTGTCATTTATTGACTTTTGAGTGGTTAATCAGGGAAGCTCAAGGTTGTATGTACATAATGTGTGTATAGGTTTGTCTGCCAGACTCTCTTGAAGATGAAGTAGGAAAGAGTTGATTTCTTCGTTGGTTGTAGTGTTTAATCTGATTCCTTCTTTCATGTCCTTGTCTGACTCACGCTTTTAGCCTTTTGTCCTTCTCTGGAATATCCCTCCCAGCTTTGACTGTGCTGTACATATGGGTTCTGAGGAATGGTTTAAGTGGAGACTGTGGAAATACAAATGGGGCAAAGCAGGCAGAAGCATTTTTTGATGTTCAGAAGAGCCCTGGGGGAGGGTTGCAATGAAATGTTAGAGGAAAAACGTTTTGAATTTATAGTGTAAGACAGGTGGTTATGGTTACTCTCAGTGGTGTCTGATGAGTTGTACTTTCACTTGCCACATTTTATCCCTCTGCTCATACATGAAAGCCCCAATTCCACAGCTCCCTATCGTGGCTGTGTTGAGTGGAGGCAGCTTTAAAACCTAGACAGAAACATTTGTTGATTTGATGTTTAAAGCAGAAAATTTATAATAACTGTAAGTATTTGACTTTCATTGTCAAAAACCCTGAAACCTATTTTAACTTTAATCTAAGTAGCAGCTTAGGTTATGGATTGTTTAAAATGCTTTCTGTTCTGGCAGATACCGAACGAGTTTCAGGCCTCGGTACACAGTTGCATATAAGACAGTGACAGAGCTGGAATGGAGATGCTGTCCTGGCTACAGAGGGGAGGACTGCAGGGAAGGACCAGCAGAAAAGCCAAACACTGCTCGTCGTCCCACAGCACCAGTGAAAGCTGTCGTGAAGAAAGGCACAGGTGACTTTTGGTTTGAATTTTGGTATGCACAGTCATGTCTGGTTTCTTGTTTTGTCTTTGAAGGGTAAGAATCATTATGGTTTCCATGGAACTCAGCTGCTGGCAGGTACAAAAGCCATGTGAAAGACTCTGTATGGAGAGGAAATAATAGCCAGGCAATAGCAGTCCTGATACAGAGAATTTCCTGAAGAATAACAGAGGAATGGGCTGTAGAACACTGGCTGGAAATGCCAGCTGGCTACTCATGGTTCTAGAAAATCTTTGGGTTAAGACTGTGGGTTTTCTAGGAATTTACAGTTTTTTGTGGTTTTTTTTGTGGTTTCTCCAATGTTCAGAAGGAAAAAAGAAAAGATTATTACTAAAACAACAAAAAAACCCCAGATACTAATTTTAATTATACTTAAGGGTTCCTAGCAGTTTCACAATGTTTTGAGATTGTAAAGATTTTACAGATTCACATTAGATTACATGCCTTAATAATAGGAGCAAGGGAATAAGTATGGATAAACATCAACTTCTGAAAAAATATTTTAAAGAATGAATGATGTTCATTTGTGTAAAATAATGTCTTCTGAAAGGGCAAGAAGTAATGCTGTTACTGCCATATTATGCCTTTTCTCCATTAAGAAAAAATGATAAACAGATGTTTCCTTCTGAAGAACTTTTTCCAACATAATTGGAGATTAGTGTCACATATAGCACTTAGTCAGATTTCCACACGTGTTTTCTGTGTGGTGGAATGTATTGAATGACTGAATACATGGTTTCAAACTATCCCATAGATTATATACCTGCTTTAAAAACAAGTTTAAGTATTTTGTTATCCAACCTTAAATATTAATTCCAAAAGATGATAATAAATCATGATAATATCTGTATCCTTCTCCTCTCTCCTAGACAAAATTAAAAATTACTTTGGACTTTTCCTGCAGTTTGTCCTTTCTTGACCTCTGATAATGTTTGTTTTTCTGGGTTTTTGTTCTGGATTTTCTGCAGTTGTTACACATTTTGCATGAAACTGAACATCCAGATTTGTATGTGGTTTTGTAAATGAGGTCATACTAATGACAAGATTCAGATTCATTAATTGATTTATGATAGGTAAAAAGTAGATTGCAGCTAAAAATCTTCTCTTTCTGATTTTCATTCAATGAGGATAAGTTATTTTAATCTATCAGTTTTGAATGTGTAAATTTTATGCTTTTATGTTTTAATTGCCTACTTAAATATATGCCAAACAATTAGGTATTTGTGAAGCAAGTGTGATAACTGGAGTATCTTGCAGAACCCCGTGTCATAGCTGGGATATATATTTGGACCCCAGTTCAGTAAAACACAGAAGCACAAACCCACTTCAGGCACATAAATGACTGCCACTGAAGTTTTCAGTGGGAATTCAGGGGCAAATTAGTGTTCTAGGAGATGCAGTGGTTCTCAGGTGATGTGTATGGATCTGTATTGGTCTGTTATGTATGTTGTAGCTTAGATCCATTGCTGAACAGGAGGAGTGATTGCCAGTTTCTTTATGGCCACTGTGTCTTGGCAGGAATTGGTCACTGTGCTCAGACTTTCAGTCTGTGGGTTTTGATAATGTATTAGTTATAAACAACTGAAAATAAGAACAGAAAAGACAACAAGCATTAAGCAGTTTAAATCATTATTTCATTTTAAAGAAAAGTGAAGTCAAATGCAGGTGATTAAAACAGATACCACTGGGAATATTTACCTCCACATTTTGTTATTTCTGGGAAACAGATGCAGAACCAACAGAAGCGCCGGAGCCTCCACCATATGAGAAGAGAATGCAGTTTCTTGAGGATGAATTGTTTAGACTTACACGGTCTGTGATTGAGCTTCAGTCCTCTGTGGCAGGTGTGAATGAAAATCTGAAGCTGACTGTACAAGAAGATGCTAGCAAGATGTTGGTCACCTGGCTGAACAACCTCTACGACCGCCCAGAGCCCGACAGTGCGGTTGGGGGTGAAACAGACACTATTCAGCTGCCAGGACTCCTCAGCAATAAAGATCAAAAAGACCCTTTCATTGATTTTGAAATGGAAGATATAAAAGCTGAGCTAGCTGAAGTCAAAGAAGCCTTGAAGATGAGGAATGATGAGCTGGAGGAACTGAATGGAAAAGTAAAAGGCTATGAAGGACAATTAAAACAACTGCAGGAGGCAGCACAAGGACCTACAATAACAATGCCCCGTGACAGTATATATCAGGACTATATAGACTCAAAATTTGAATCCCTCAGGCAAGAAATAATGGAAGGATTTGAGAAGAGACTGGCAGATCTAAAGAACTCCTGTGAATATAAACTAGAGGATATTCAGCAGCAGCATGATGACAGCGGAAATAACTGTGTAGGGATAATGGATGTTATAAGAGGAAAAGAGAATGACTTGAGGAAAGAAATAAATACTCTCCGCTCTCAGATTCCATCAAACAACTCCAGTTGTTGCAAGAAGGGTGAGGGAAATGACTTTGACCAACAGATGCAAGATTTAGATAAGAAGATCGACAGAATTGTGGAAGCACAGAGGATCTTGAATGTCAGAATAGATAACGAAATAATTCGATTGTCAACTCCAGACCTAGAAGACGTGTTTGGTGAGAGGCTGGAGGAGCTGGATGCAAGGATGAATGTCACAGAACGAAATGCTGAAGAGCATTGTTTTTACGTTGAGGAGACTCTCCGCGGCGCTATCGCCGCTGAGGTGGATGAACTGAGAGACTCGTTCGACCAAAAGCTGCGGGCACTGGAGGTGAGGCTGGGCGGGACCATTTTGGAGATTGCCAACACCACGGACCCAGATGGGATCTTTGTTAATCCTGGGCCTGTCTTGCCCAGCGATGCAGGATTTGCCAGTGAGCAGTTTACAGCAGAGATGGATTTTGTGAAGGACAAACTGCTGTCCCTTGAACAGCTCTGCGGGCAGAAATGTCAGTCTGCACCGCGAGGCACAGAGAACCTCCAGAAACAGCTGGAAAACTGTAACAACAAGTACAATCACTTGCTTTTGAAAACAGAGAATAATTCTGTTCTCCTGGAGTCTCTAAATAGCTCTCTTAATGAGAAACTTAACTTAATTAAGGGTAACCAACGTGACATCCAGAAAATGCAGAGAGACGTACGTGTATTCCGATACAATCTAAATGCCATTGACAGAGATATGAAAAATCTTCAAGATGGCCTGAGTAGCTGCAGAGAGCAGCTTCTGGGTGTCAATTCGACATGCAGAAAAACACAAAGAGGTGTCTTCCGAAAAATTGATCAAATGCAGAGGACATTTGCAAATCAAACTGCTCATTCCAGTGAGAATTGTTGTGGCGAAGTGAGAGAGAGACTGGAACAACTGAATGACCATATCCTGAATGATCTTAGCAAGTGCAAAGAAAAGACCCAGGGTGTCCAGGAGGGTGTTTCAGATGTTGAGAACAGAGTCTCACATGTTGAAAAAGTCTGTGGCAAGCTAGACTCTGTTTCAGACAGCTTGCAGAATATAAAAGAAGGTCTGAATAAGCATGTGAGCAGCTTATGGAACTGCATCCGTGAAATGAATGGAACTATAGCATCTCATTCCACTGATATTTCTGGCCTCAAAAACTCTGTCCAACAGTTTCACAGTCAGGTTTCCAAAATCACCACTGACATTGAAGGCGTGCTAAAATCTCAGCCTGACACAAGTAAGTTTCTTGCTTTTTTTTTTACTGTTTGTTTGTTTGTTTTTCAACTAGCTTTCCTTTCTGAAACTCTTAGAAAAGAACTAAACAAGGGAGGAAAAAATTAATATTACACAATTCCTACTTTGTTTTTGCAGTGACTCTAATTTTGGCTCTTTGCTCCAGAACACCACAGAGTACTTTGAGTGCTTTTAAAAGTGTCCTCAAAAAAAAAAAGAAAAAAAGAAGTCTTACATGTTTTTTCATTTGATTTTATTTTTTTGGTTTTGTTTTGTTGTTGAAGATTATTCTGTATTCCTCAGGGAAAATTGAAAAGCAAATAGAGAAAACTGAAGTCAAATTAATTCAAATTTATGATAAGAAAGATTTCTTCTAAGTTGTGTTCTTAGCATGAGTTAATGATTATAATTCAGCACCAACTCTTTGATCTAGAAGTTTCACAAATGAGCTCTGGCATACCTTGGCATGGCAATATAAGACTTCTGCTTCATAGCTCTCCCAGAAGCTTGGATTCCCACAAGGTCATTTGCAGTACTTGGCACATTCCAGCTGGCAATGTTTTAGCACCTCAGCCTGTTGTTAATAACCTGGACTGTTAATAGTCCAACATGTTGGTGCAAATCTACCTGCACTTTGTTTAAAGTTTGCATTAGAGCAGCTGAGAAGTTGGGGCACGTTCCCTTTGGCTCAGACTGCTGGGAAATGGCAACCTCAGCATGCTGGTGAGCCTTGCCATGAAGGTTTAGAGACCTTGCCAAATGCCACTCAGTTCCCTCTGCAGTTCTTTCTCCAAATTTCAGCAGTGGGTTGTTTTTCTGAGAGCTGAAGTTTACAGAAGGAAGCCGAGTTCCTGTTTTCCTGTTTCTGTTAGCATGACACAAAATCATGGGAATTGGAGACTGTTTTGAAACTGCACTCTTCAGCTGGTTGATGCTTCTGGTTTTAATTCTGTGCACGTATGAGATAAATAAGAGGCCGATTTCTGTGACTGGCTAAAATGAGAAGAGGTGCTGAGGGAAGGGCCTGTGTGCTGTTGCAGCTGATGGTGGTTGGGAGAGAGCAGACAGGAGACTCTTGAGTGTTCTTTCTTGAATGGACAAGTCGTGCCTCATGAAGGGAAGAATATCCTTCTCACCCCAAGGCAGAGACTAGAAAACCTGTGATAGATGTGTTTCTTTTGTGTAAATGTTTAAAACCAAAAGTATAGCATTACTTGACACAAAAATCCTTCTGAAGTGAGACGCTTTTGTGTGAAATAAAAAAAAAAGTATTTCTCTTAACTTTAAAGGAGGAAGTGGAGTGAAGAGGGACTGTAAATTTCAGATAATTGTTTTGCTGTAATTTTGACTTAAATTCAACAGGGCTAGGACTTTTATCCCTCGATCTTGCGGAGGCATCCCAGTCTCCATTAAACTGGAATGTGATGTATCTGTGTAATCCTGTTTCTCATCCATCTTGCCTGAAATTACCTAGCACTAGGGACCAACAGTGGAGAAAGGTCCACAAGTAGCATCTTTCTCCTGCTATTTGAAGCAGGTGTTCAAGCAACCTCATGGGTTGCATTTATCAGCCCCTGTTACAATGTACTAAAGCATTAAAAAGCCTCTGTACACGTGGGTTTCCATAAAATATTGCCTTTTCAGGGCAGACCCCTCCATCCACCACTGGGTGTGAAAAGCCTGTGGAAGGCTGCTGCTCTGGGTTTGGGGTGCAGGCACTCTGAGCATCCCTTGCTGCTGGATCTGGGATGCAGGCACTCTGAGCATCCCTTGCTGCTGGGTTTGGGGTGCAGGCACTCTGAGCATCCCTTGCTGCTGGGTTTGGGGTGCTTCTGGCCTCTAAAGGGTTTGTGAAGCACACACTGCACTTCCCAAATGTTTCCAATTACAATAACACTGTCTGGCACAGCAGCCTAAGTAAGTTATGATGGCAGGAGTTGCAGAAAGATTTTGGCAGAAGAGCCTTTTTTGGAAGTGATTTTGGGAACCCTGTTACGTGAGTTGGGGTATGGCTTTAACTATTTTTATATTTGTGATCTGCAGCATTGTCTCCCCTACCAATGTTATTTGACAGGAAGGCCTGAACTTGGATCAGTGGAGAGTTTCTTATGCACAATTTGCCAGCATATCGTAGCATTCAAATGATGTCATTCGACTTCAGAGGGGCCGAAACAGAAACAAGTTGTTACTAATAAAGCTGTTGAGGGCAGTAAGGCAAGGATGTGTTGCAAGAAATGAAACATAAAATCTTACCAAGCAGTGTAACCCCAGCAAAGTCAAATGACCCTCATCTTAAAACTGTGGCTGTATTTTCTTCTATGTTTTTTTATTCAGAGGTTTCAAATGCCTCAATCCAAATTAACAAGCCAGTTTAGCAAATGACTGTGCATCAGATGCAAACCCAGAGACCAGAAATGTATGTAATTTGTGGTAATTCCTGGTGAAGGTAGTGAAATGTCCTGCAGCACACAAGGCAGTGGTGACAGCAGGCAGTGGTCTGCTCTAAGCATTTAGGGAACCATGCAAAATGTGCTCTCCAAGCTAAAATGATCCAGCAGCAGCTTTCCATTCACATGAAATGGTGCCTTCCCTCAGCTCCATGTCTTGTAGCCTAAGTTGTTCTCATTGCATTCTGTTCCTCTCTGCAGGTATGTTTGCTCTTCACATAGCATGAAACTGAAAGCTGAAAATATACTGAAACTGAAAACTGAAATATATATATATATATATATAAAGGCAGTACGTTAAAAGAGACCACCAACTTTATATACCACCAACTCACCAACTATATATATATATATATATATATATATATATATCCATAAAGTTTTCTGGGAATCAAAAGTGTGGTCTTGCAGTCAGATACCGTGCTGGGAGTGCAGTTTGCTTTGGTTACAGGTATCTGACCTGACCTGCAATGCCTGTGGTAGTTGTCTGTGTAGCAGGGTTTTGAAACCAGCAGCAGAATGTTGTCTGATGAAGTTGTGGCCTAAGAAACCCAATGTGTGCTCTGCATTGCAGCATGGATAAAATGCAACATAAAATTTTTAATGCTGTAGTGTGAGTAGTCATATAGTCAATTCCTCTGGGCTCCCTGTGAGCTTGTGCACAATGCTGCTTTCTAACAGAATTGTAAAAACCCCTTGGTGTCTATAACAAAATTCAAGTGAGGTCTTTTTGGCTTCTTGTGAGAGCAGTCACAGATTCCTTTACTCTCCAGTTAGCTTTATGCACTTTGTTTCTGTGTGCTTTGGGGGCTGAGGACAGCATGAGAAGATGCTGGTATGTGATGTGGTAACCACGTTGTCACTCACAGCAGTGATGACAAGCAGAGCAGCAAGGATGCTGCTGCTGCTGAGAAGAGTGTGACTGTTCCTGGCTGTGTAATGATGATCTCAGCTCTATTCTTGCCTTCCCAGATAGATGGGAAGATGACAGGAAGATTGTGTTCATGGCCTGCTCAGCAAAGTTAAAGCAGATCTCTACTCACACATATCTGATTGCTTCCACTTGAAGTTGAGCTTTAGGCGAGTGATTCTGGGTTTAGTGTTGTGGAGATGGGACAATTCTGAATATTGATGTTGCATGCAAGGAAGCAGTCTGCTCAGGATATGGGGTTTCAGCTGTTGATTGTTATTTAAAGGTTTAGAAATACAAGCAGAGAAATGTGGAAATGAATTTTCCCAGTGTCATCCGAAATAATTGTCTTAATGAAGCTTAGCATAATTGACTCAAGAAATGACAAGTACATGCACCCCAAGGTAAAGTACTTTGTGAATTTGTTTTTTCAAACAGGTTAATCTGAAGATTTTAGTTGAAGGTTGAAATCAATGCCTCTGTGGACAGAAGTTGTCTTACAAAGCAAATAATTCTGTAAAATAATCACTTTGATATTTTAAGGGTTTTTTAAATTTTATGATTTTTTTTAAATTTTAAGGTTTTTATGAAAATAGTTTTAATCTCTATAAAGCAAATATTTCACTATTTAGGCCTCTGCCTTGTAGACAAAGTTACAGGGTGAGCTTCACTCCAGCTTGTATGAGTTTCAATTCTTCTGATGGTTAAAAGTCAGCCAGCAAGTTTTTTAATGGTATCTCTTCTATTTAAACAATAAAGAATTTTCTGGTAGATCTTTTGAGTTCTGCCTTTATTGTCAGAAAATATTAGTAACAGAAGTACTAGGACGTTTAAGTTTGTTACTTTTTAAAGTAAGGGAAAAAACCTCTTAAGTCATGTTCATTTAGTGATGTTTTTTTGCTGTGGATAATTTTCTTCATGATTGTGCTAAAGGGACAGCCTTGTGCTAAGAGTTGTGTGAGTAGAGAGTTGAAAGCAAGTGCAGTAGGTGTGAGGGGTTGAGGAGAACTGAAGTTAAAGGAGAGAGAGAGAGAGAGGGAGTCAGAACGCTCTGGAATGAAGGCACTGGTGGGAATAAGTGTGATACTCAGCCTGCTTGGTGCAGAAGGGCCAAGCTGGTGTAACAATTGAATGAATGTTCATAGGTTATTTGCTTGCTGCTTGTCCTGTCTCCAGACTATCTCCATTCCTTTCCCAGTGTCACACAGGCTGTAAAGAGTGGAGTCTGTAGTACTTCAGGAGTGGAAAGGCATTTAGCCAGTGCAGTCTTGGGTCTGAGAGAGCAGGTGGCCTCCAACTGAGTCCTGTTTTATTTTGAAGTATTTACTATGCAAGACTGTGCAAACTTATGTTACATTTTAGGCAAATAATTTTGTATTTTTCCTCCCCTTCCATCATGTCAAAGGGCGACCAGAGGTGCCACAGCAGCCGTTGCCACCGAGGCCACCCGTGCAGCCCCAGCCTGGCATATCCCTGCTGCCATCAAGGCCCAGGATACAGCCCCCACGACAGACGATCCCCCTGCTGCCACCACAGCTGAGACCCCCTGCACGCCCAGCTCTGCCAGGCTCAGCGGTTGTGCCCCTCCTGCCTGGAACAACCGGCATCATCCTGGAGACTGGGGAGGCAGGACCTCCTGGCACGGTTTTAATGTCTGGGAGAGGGCGGCTTAGAAGTGCAGATGGCCAGGCTGGCCAGAGCACCATGCCCATTGCTGAAGGCTATGCTGGAGCACCAGGTGAGAGAACCAGACTGGCAGTGCATCACTCCTGGCTGAGTGCAATGGACGTGTCACGTCGTGCTGGAGAGGTGGCACTGAGGTCTGCTGTGCTTTACCAGCCCGCTCTTGGCCTTTTGTGGACACCCACTGAGGCTGTTGCTGTTGGGAATGGGTTTGCAGCAGAGGTGATTTGTGAATGAGCCTCTGCAGCCTCCAGCTGGCTGCAGGAGTAGGGGAAACACATTCGGTGCCAGTTTTGCTGCCTTACCAAGGATGCACAAAGCATGAGGTCAACAGAGATGATGTAAAACCCCTGGTAACTACAGCAGTCTTTGCCACTAGGGAAACTTGAATGTTTTTTGGTTTTTTTCCATAATTCTTGCAGTCGATTTAGTACGTTGGAGTAATAACTTGGTTCTCTTTGCCATGACCACTCCAGTTTAACAATAATTGAGCATTTCATAGGAGATACTATTTAATAGCTGTTTTGGTAGGTTGCTGTTCAATAACCAGGGATGCTTTCTAGAGGACTGCAGTGATATTTGGTCATAATGTACTCTGCTGTGTACTGAGTCTCACATACTACTTTTCCTTTGTAGGCTATCCAAAGTCATCTCCTTCTTCCACAGATTCACAAGGTAAGGCAGCTGTTTCCTAGAAATTTTTCACATGGGTTCTTAACGTTTATTTCAGTCCCTGGAAGGTCATGGCTGAGAGAAAAAAATGTGTTAATTTTTAGTATTTAAGTTTAGCATTGAGGAAAATCTGACCGATTTTTGCTAGACCTAAGCATTAAAACATAATCTGTAGGTTTTGAAAATATGGAGGTGGGGAGAGGAGTTAGGTTTTGAAAAATCATTTTGGGTTCTTTCTACTTACTTCACTGTGTGCTTTTTAAATACAGAGAGTTTGTATTTTCTAGCTAATGTCAGTATGTACCTTTCTGTTTGCCTTCTAAATGAGAATATAAATAGATATTTGTGATGATTTTAATATTTCTTTAATAAAATGTGAATAAGGCCAAGACTAAGATCTTGAATAACTGCTGGCATCTTAGCCTAGTGCATGACGTTGTTCTCCTCTTGGGAGAGTGGCTTTGTTACAGTCACCAGGGCTCAAGTTCCTAAGTTCAAAGAAAGCAGAAGCAGACACTGATTTAAATGATTCAAAATGCAGTTTTCTTGGTTTTTGGGATGATTTTTTAAATAATTGTTAATATCAGGATTTATTTATGACTTTGTATGATGAACAGGTATAAAATTTATGTGGGACATGCTGGTTGGCCTAGATAAATATTGATTGTGAGCTGCCAGCCCTACAGCTTCATACTCAAGATATAATCAAACTCTGGGGAATGGTATCCTTGATCAAAGTATTTCCGCATCCACTTCAAAAAAAGTTATTTCATCTAAATTTGTTTGAGGAAACATTAGGGCTTTATGGAATCCAAAAACCTACCGCCCCAGGACTTAGTTTGATGGCCATAACAAAATCACAAATACACTTCATGAAGAATGGTCTGGGAACTGACAAAAAAAGAATTGTAAAGAGTTCATGCTCTCATTTTGATATTTATACCTGCTAATTAAAATTCCATCATAGCCTTAAAACAATCTTTTTGCATTTGAGGATTGTGGTAGTAAGACAGGCAGCAGTAGATGAGGTTTCTGGAAGAGGATAAGAAGTAAAGAAACATTCATTTATCTTGATGCCAGCAAAGCCAATATAGATGTCTAGATTTCTGTGATAAATGGATTTCCTGGGGGTTTTCTTCCCATTGCAATTTACAGATAGCAGTATTTTAATAAGTTTATGCTAAAACTGTGTGAAACAATGGTGGATGTTAGAAGTGTTGGAAAGGCAAGGTAAGGCAGGAGTGTGCCCATCTGCTGCCTGGTGGAACATGTTGGTGGAACAGTTACCACCCTCTGGATCCAGGGGGAGGTAGGCTTAATTTTCCTGGTCCATGCCACTGAATACCTATCTAAATACAAGATATTCCTGCTGATCTGTCCTTAAAATTCCCACAGTGTGCCTTGCAGCTCTCAATGGGAGATAGTCAGAAAACAGAGATATAAGGGTGGTACCAAAAGCTGTTAAGACTTCTGTAGAGTTGGAGCATTTACCCTGCCCTAATCTAAGCATTGTCCCTAATCTGGACTGGCTGGATTGATGGGCTGAGGACAATTGGATGAGGTTCAACATGACCAAGTACCAGGTCGTGCACTTTGGCCACAATAACCTGCTGCAGTGCTACAGGCTAGGACAGAGTGGCTGGAAAGCTGCCCAGAGGAAAAGGACCTTGGAATGCTGGTCAACAGTGGCTGAACATGAGGCAGCGTGTGCCCAGGTGGCCAAGAAGGCCAATGGCATCCTGGCCTCTATCACAAACAGTGTGGCCAGCAGGAGCAGGGAAGTGATTTTCCCCTGTATTTGGCACTGGTGAGGCCACACCTCCAGTGCTGTGTCCAGGTTTGGGCCCCTCAGTTCAGGAAGGATGTTGAGGTGCTGGAGCGTGTCCAGAGGAGGTCAGTGAAGATGGTGAAGGGTCTGGAGAGCAAGAGGAGCAGCTGAGGGAGCTGGGGGTGTTTAGCCTGGAGAAAAGGAGTCTCAGGGGTGACCTTATTGCTCTCTACAACCACCTGAAAGGAGAGTGCAGCCAGCTGGGGATCGGCTTCTTCTCCCAGGCAGCAAGCGACAGGAGCAAAGGACACAGCCTTAAGCTGCACCAGGGGAGGATTAGGCTGGACATGAGGAAGAGTTTATTCACTGAAGGGGTGATCAGACTTTAGAATGGACTGCTCAGGGAGGTGGTGGAGTCGCCATCCCTGGAGGTGTTTAAGGAGTGACAGGATGTGGCACTCAGTGCCGTGGTTTCGTGGTGGTGTTCAGTCATAGGCTGGACTCGATGATCTCAGAGGTCTTTTCCAGTCAAATTGAGTCTGTGATTCTGTGATTCTAATTGTCAGTGTCTGATGAAGAGAGAGCATTCTGGAAGAGCATTCAGCAGTTAACAGTGCTGTGGAAATGAATAGCTGGGGAAGCTTGGGATTTTTGGCTTATTGGAGGAGGAATTTATTGTGTAAATGAGGCATCAAGGAATCCTTACTGTCTAATTACTTCAGGACAACCATTTATGATGTCTTTGGCAGTCTTCATGATTTTATGGTACTCAAATTCAAATTTGAAAGATGACCAGACCTTCTTGTACTATAATTCCTAATATAAGAAGCCTGTACTATTAAAATGGCCTTCTGAGTACTCCGTTTCATTTCTGTTTCTGAGTAGCTTCTGTTACATAAAAGCACTGCTCAGGAAGAAGTTGAGGGCTCCAATTCTGACTCCTGGGACTAAAGTAGCCCACTTTCATGCTTTTCTTGAATGCTGAAGCATGATTTGCATATTTTCAGTACCAGAGCATTTCTTGATTTTTTTTTTTTTTTTTAATTCCTTAGCTATGTATAAGTCTAGGGCAGTAAGTGCAGGAGCAATATTCTTTTGCTGCAGTAAGAAAGGATGGAATTGTAAGAGCAGACAGAGATGTTACTAACAGACTCAAGAGGAAAGTATGTGTGTCTTCATAACACACTGAGATATCATCCACATCAGAATCACTGTGACTTAGCAGAGCAGCTTCACTGAGCACTGGCTCGTGGAAAATCAGTGTTCACATCAGTGCTGTGCTGCATGGCCAACCTGTAGGCAGGAGGAATGTTTCTGAAAATGAGATGTTAAGGTCAAAGTGGAGAGTTCAAAAAAAAATAGGCAGGGAAGTGATAAACTGCTGTATTTTTGTTTCATTTGCTCTAACTGAAATGACACACTTTGCCCTCATTTAGATTTAGGAGTATTTACTATTTGTGAGAGGAAATCTGACAAATCCCCCTTACTCTGGCTGTATCCAAGAGAATGATAAGTGCCTGCTGACAATGAATTACATACTTACAGTCTCTCTTCTGTGTCAGTTCTTGAAGAATCCTCATTCCAGTTGCTGAGCAGTTGTCAGCAGCACCATCACACTTATTTTTTCTCCTTTCATCTTGATAGCAAATGCCTATGCTGTGTGCTGTTTTGTTTTGCTTAATGATTTTTTTTTTCCTTTTCTTTCCTTCTGGCCCTTGGGCTCTGTGGGAGGCATGAACTGTGTTTGGAAGTCAAAAGACAGGTGGAGACCCAGAAACACAACTAGCAGATGGGTGGAAGTAGATGTAACCTAACAAGGGCCACCCATGCATCTTCTGTGGTTTTTTGACTCCCCAGAACACATTACAGTGGCGTAGATTGCCAAGAACAGACTTACCTGCTCCTGCTTACCTGTATGCATAATATCTCAAGTGAAGCCTTCTTGAATGCATCTGAAGTCAAAAGAGCTTTTTCCTCCCCCAAAAGGGGGAGTAAAACTGTGGTTGAAACTTTTGTGAAACGTTTTGTGTGCTTAGCAGTTTCTTCATCAGAGCTGTGCCTGTGGTTCACAGCTTTAAAATGCCTTTTTTTTTCCTGATGTTTATGCTTCCACAATATTGACTGCTTAAGTGAATGTAAGTGTCCAAGCCTGGACCTTCCTTCAAGAAGCTGAACTTTGATCTTTGCATGAAGAAAAGTTGTTTGCAAGAGGGGACACGTAGGAGAAGGTGGTGCAGCCCTCTGTAAAGTTCTGCAAAAGCACTGCTGAGGTGTTGGTGGGAATTGTGAAAACTTCAAACAGGCACAACCCCATCTAGAAGGTGGGAAGAGGGGAAGAGAGCACAGATACCTTTACTGTCTCCTTATATCACCCCCTGAACTGATCTACATAATATTTAGAGAGGTTTAACATTTCTCCTTTGAATAGATACACATCAGCATAGCAACAAATCATTACTTCTAATAACTATTCTAGGAAAATCTTGAAGGAAGCTGTGGAGAGCCAGGGCAGGAGTCACTCCTTTATTCAGATAACACCAACCCAAACAGGACTGTAGCTGCTCCAAAGCTGGCAGTGTTTCTGGGCAGGCAACACATGGTTTGTTCCATTTTGCAGTGTGACTGCAGGGGATAGAAAGCTTTTGAATGAGCCAACAATTTGAGGTGTGTTTTCAATTAATTTGAGTCTCAAGGTAAGCTGAGAGTAGCTTTCTGTAAGTAGCATTGTGTTAAGGTGGTGGAGCTTTACAGAACCTGTTTAAGTAACTAGGATTCCTGCAATTAATTTTGGTCCTTTCAAATAACCTCATCTTAGCTTGCAGGAGCACCTGCAGGCACACTGGCAGTAGGAGTAATGAAAAAGGGCTTCGGTCTATCTTCTGAGCTTGAGACAAAATGCTGAATAAAAAGATTTCCAAAGATATGTGAGGCAGCTGGTTACCAGCCCCTGAGGGAAACCAACTTAGTTATCTGCCAATTTTGAAGTTGCAGGCATGTCTTCTGTTTGCCTTCTCCTCCCCCCTATCCCAGGCTGTTATTCAGAAAAACAGTGGATAGCAGAACATTTGTGTATCCACATTTTAGATGAAGTTATGTGACTGTTTAAACTTCAGTTCTTAAGCAATATCATCTGAATCCGGTTGGATTTTAGGAAAAGTGTTTTTACCCAGAGGATGGTCAGGCACTGCAATGGGCTCCTAGGGAACTGGTCACAGCACCAGCCTGACAGAGTTCAAGAGCAGTTTGGACAATGCTCTCAGGCACAAGGTGTGATTGTTGGGGTGTCCTGTGCAGGGCCAGGAGTTGGACTTAGATGGTCCTTGTGGGTCCCTTTCAATTCAGGATTCGATGAATTTAGCATTTGTTGCTGATGGGTATCTCTGATTGAGAGGGAGAGGCCAAACATTAATTTTAAGGAAGGCAGAAGGAGCAGGGTGAAACAGCAGCTGTGGACAACTTTAGGGCATTTGTTATTTAGCTACTTGCCCAGACAAAGCAGCAGGAATTGACTGCTTCTAGCAGTGTGTACTGCCTTAAGGAAAATGTTTAAAGGGAAGGTATTTGGAATGGGACTAATACGTGGCTGAGCACTAAACACTTGATATTGTCAGTCTGTTAAAAGTAAAAATTTGTCTTAATTGTCCAAATTATATTTCATCCAACTCAGTCTAACAGCAGTGTTCATCTAGTAGCTGGATGGCCACTGTAAAATACCTAAGTGTCTGTTTGATCTGCTGAGAAAAGAAGAAAAAATTGTAAAGTCCCCCAAAAGAGAAGTGCTGGAGAGAGACAAAAGGTTCTCTTTGCATTAATATGGAAATGTTATATATTCTTATAGACATTTTCATTATGCTTTGGCAGAGAAAATGGGAGATCTGAGCTGTGCACAGCTTCTCAACATGGCAAGGAAAGCTATAACCTTTAGGGCTCCTATGGCTATTGTGATAGTGATGGAGAGTGGACATGTTGAAAGGCAGCCTCTGTCCTGAAGAAGGTCTTTGGCAGAAGCACTGTTGAATTGAAGGGTGGTAGGATTTCCACTGCCAGCATTTACGAGCCATGTACTGTTTCCTTAGAAGGGAGAAAAAAAACCCCAAAAACCTGTGGCCAAGGCAGGAACTTTATGGTGCTCAGTAAATTTTATGGTGAGACACCTGGGCCTGGGCCAGTAATACATATTCTGCTAATTCTGGCAATCCTGCAACTGCCAGGATTAGTCCAAGTGGAGTATGTGCAGGAGCAGACAGGGGATTATAAAGCATCATAGGGGAAATGCTGTGTTATTGTCCTGATGTGACTCTGACTCGTGTTGTTACCCATTTCAGGACCTGCCACTGCTGCTGTGCCCTCTCTGGTGTCATTTTCTGCTGGGCTCACACAGAAGCCTTTCTCCAGTGATGTTGGCGTGGTGCACTTCAACAAAGTGCTTGTGAATGATGGTGACTATTATAACCCCAACACAGGTAACAGCCAAGGAATCACTCACAGACATGCACCACAGGCAGGAGCATGGGCTACCAGTGTTCCATGGTACCTCAGGCCTTGCTGGTACATTGGACAAAGTCAGTCCATCTAAACCAGCCACATGGGGGTAAAAGCTTCCTGTGGGTGTGGACAGGCACACGCTTTCATGGCTGGTTTTCCACGACTGCCAGCACTACTGAGGCCCTGCTCACCTCTACGTCTGCCCTGCCAGCACAGCTGGTTGTGCTCCTCAGCCCAGCTGAGCCCAGGAAGCAGGGGTGAGGTTCCTTACCTATCCACTTCACTGGGTCACCTGGAGGAGAGGAGAGGGAAAGGATAGGCCAGGCCAGGAGAGGAGAGGACAGGAGGTCCTGTTGCCTCCCCAAGGGCTCGACCTGGGGGCTGCCTCCTTCTCAAGCCCTGCGGTGTTGGGTGTGCCTTCACCTTCATGACTTCAATCAGCTGCTCAGGCTGACCTTGTTACCTGTACAAAGCAGTGGGTGACCCAGTGGGTTTTTGCCTGTCATTGTGCTTGGGGCAGTCAGGTGTCCCCCTTTTGAGTGACTGTGGTCAGCCCAGGCCGTCTCTCTTCCGCAGGCATCTTCACCTCGCCGTACGAAGGGCGCTACCTGATCACGGCCGTGCTGGCCCCCGAGCGGGACGAGTACGTGGAAGCCGTGCTGTCCGTCTCCAACGCCAGCGTGGCTCAGCTCCACACTGCTGGCTACAGAAGGGAACTGCTGGAGTATCACAAACCCTACTCGGGGAAACAGACCTGTGGTGGTCCTGGGACGTTCCACCTCGTTCTTCACCTCAAAGCAGGAGACGAAGTAAACGTTGTTGTAACGGGAGGCAAACTGGCCTACACAGACTCTGACGAAATGTACTCCACGTTTAGTGGAGTTCTCCTTTATCCTTCCATTTCTCATGTTTAGGTGTACCTTGAACAGGGGAGAAGGGTAAGATATTCAGAAGAAACTAAGTGTAATAAAATTCAAAGCTTTAATATATTCAGTTTATATATTTGATTTCAGTGATGGGTTTATAGTCTATATGGAAACGTATTCCTTGTCACTCGTTTCCAGAGGTAGCTACAAAAGATACTTTCCTGTAGCTAAATGAACTCCTTCCCCAGCCCCTGTTTCCCTGTACAAGCAGAACAACTGTTTAAACAACAAGTATGTTCTCAATAGATACTTCTCCGCTGTGCTCCTGCTATTCCCTACTCAGTGGCCTTTGCAATCTTTTCCCTAGTTTCTCAAATTGTCCCTAGTGTATCAAAGTTTACATCTTTGCTCAAGTTTACAGTTGTGGTCAGCTATTTTCATGTTTTCAGGAAAGCAGAGCCAAGAAAGTGAAATTGTAGTGGGTATGGTTGATGACTTTTTATTCCTTGTATTATTTAGTAATGCGCGTTGGCATAATCAATTTGTTCAGTGCAATTGCAAACCGTGGTGGTGCAAAGCAAAATGATACTCACCTGCATCAGTTTTCTTTTCTGCCTTTATGGGCCAAACACTGTGCAAGGAGACAAGGTGAGTGACTTAGGTGGAAGCAGCAGTGCAGGGAGAAACTTGCCTCAGCTTTCCACTGGGCAGATGTGAATGCAAGGTGCAGTTGCTGCTACTGAAAGATTTAGAACAGTTATTATCTATTTATGGAGTAAAAAAGATGATTGGTTCTTCATGATGCTCTTGAGATTAAAGCTTGCTGCTGGAAATTAATAAAGGAGGTTAGAAAAATCAGAGTCAACTTCGCTTAGCTAGAAAAATGGTGATTTTGAAAAGCTTAAAAAATTGTACCGGGTTTGTTTCTGGCAGCCTAGCAGTATTTGCATTAGAGGGGAAGCTTTTGTCTTTGGTGCATTGTAAGAAGACAAATCAGAGAAAAAATGGTTGATAAAGAAAAATAGTGTTATTAGTCAATATTGTCAAATGCACAAACCAATCCTCTGCCAGAGTTGTGACAGCCTCCAGCATCGGTGCTTTTGAGTGAGGTTTGTTTTAACACTCAGCATCTGTTTATATGGATAAAGCAGCTTTCTTAGCTTAAACAGATAAAGACATTTGAGTCAACAGTATTTTATTTTGCACACTAGCCACTTCTCAGTGGAGGTAATAAAAATGATGCTTTGGCTATTAGGAGTTGGCATTTTGATCACTTTTGTGGCAGAAAAGAAATCCAGCCGTGTTTAACTGAGAGCAGGACTGTATATTCATTTTTCACATGTACATATATTTGTCACCTGTACATTTATTTGACACCTGTACATTCTTTATATTAACTGATCTTTGTAGTAGTCTGTTCATGCCACATAGAGTTGTATTTATCATAGTGGTTTGTGTAGTGTATTTTCCCTATTACAAATGCAGAACAGCTGTTCGTAGCCTTAGAACAAACAAGTTTTTTAGGTGAGGGAAGAACTCCCTGTGCTGTAAAGCAGCACATTATATTTAGCTGAAGCCCTTCCCATCTGAGGAGGTCAGATGAAGACTTGTGCTTTTGTTACTTAGTTTTGGAACAGATACTCCCTAATAACTGTGTTTCCAGGCAATGAGATGGGGCCTTCCCACAACAAACTATGACATCCTGGAAGCTGAACTGCTTTAAGAAAAGCAGGCAAAAAACCCTTTCTGTCCACAGAGGGCCTCTGAGTCAGTCCTAGTGCAGCTAGGGTTGCACTGGGGCAGTTGTGAGCACAGGAAGGAAACTGTGAGTGGAGTTTGAAAGCACCTGATTTGGGAAGATCCCTTGGCACCAGATTTCCAGAAATGACGGTGCTAGAGATAAGCAGAAGCTGGGGCTGGCTGTGTTGGTAGGAGGAAGGCTGTTTCTGACAGAGCAGCTGTCAGTCAGTAGCCAAAGATGTACAGTGAACTTGCACTTCACAGCCTGATTGAAGGAGCTCCATCTCATTTCCCTGCATGTGTTTCTGGACCCGTACAGTATCACACAGCAAGCAACTGCACACTTGTTCAAAGGGGGCTTAGCTGTCTTTTGTCCTTTCTGTCCCATGTCCCTCAAAGGTAGGGACAGGCAGGAAGGGTTGTTTTCTGTGTTTTCAAAAGCCAAGCATATAATACACCTTTTTTTTTTTCTTTTAAAAATATCTTGTTACGTACAAAAGCCAGAGAAGCACTTTTCCTTTCAGGATATTTTTCACTCTCCTCAAGAAAGCTGTGTTCTCTAAGAAGCTGGCTCCAGACTATGTGTGACTCAAGATTGTTGTTGCCTGTTCTAAAAATGACTCATGGAAACAAACAAAATGAGCTGAGTGCTTAGGGAGACCTAGCTGGCAAACACAACCGTTTTGTTCCACCTCCCTCCAAGTGGGAAATTTTTAAGTATCAGCAGTGCAAGTTTAGTGCTAAGAGTTGCAAACCAATTATTTAATTATTATCAATCATTTAATTATTACCTAACTGCTCCACGAGATTTCTAAATCCAACGCACAAATCTTCACAAGCCCAGTTCTGCTAATGAGACAGGGCCATCTTCCACCTGAGTTTCCCTTTAGACCCAGGATCTGCTGCTGCCCGTGCTGGGACGGTTTAAGCCCTCATGATGCCACGTAACTGATATTTGTAAACTGTGTCCCAGCAGGGCACAACCCCAGCACCCTTTTTTGAGGACACCTTTAGACCTTTCAGGGACAACTTCCCATTCATCTCTAGCTGTGTGGGTGGGTAAAGCTATGAACTTTTACAAGGAACCTCTGTCTAAAATTCCCACCTTCACTGAGGGAGACTTGACCTTTAATTTGCACTTCCTTGGTAATTGCTGTAATCAGGGTAGGTGGTTCAGTTCCTCCTAATGAGGTGGTTTTCCTGGAGCTTACAAGGTGGAATATTCACCCACCTGGGAAGATGCAGGGATGTAGCCCATCAATAGGGAAAGGGAGGATGGAACCTGAATTTGTCTCTGCTCCAGTCAGTGCTTGGATTAAATATTAATAATGCAAGAGCTGGGAGAGACTCGGGCAGAAATGGATTCATAGGCCTGGCAAGGGTTGGCTCCACACAGAGCAGCCCAGCTTTAAAGGGAGGAGGAGCAGGAATCCTGCTGATAAGAGCATTTACATCTTTGGTGAAAATCAGCAACAGCACATGGAAAGACCTGCACTGAAAGGAGCATTTCTCACTGTGGGTTTATGATTTGACTGCCACATCCAGGAGAATCCACAAGCTCAAATAGGAAGCATCTGTTAACTGAGAAAGCCTTAAAAAAAAAACTAGTAGGTGGGAGCTCTAAGATAGGACTGGTGCCTTTCATAGGTCACAGTGCTACCTTTTAGACCTGCTTTGTAGGTAGTTTAGTAATGCAGTATATGAGAATTGCAAGATTGTTAGACAATACAGTATCTGTTGGGCCAAGTGCTCTAATTTGACATCAAAACAGGAAGAAACCCAAACCCTGCCAGGTGAAGCTGTACAGGCAGATGTGTGTCTGACAGTCCCTCCAGGGCACAAGGCCCTGTGGCTCCTCAGGGACTGCAAATATCCAAACCAGATGAGTCCCCAGGGCAGCACCACTTGTGCGACGGGTGAGTTCCCAGAGGCAGGGCTTAAGCAGCAGAACATCTGAAGCCAAGCCAGCATGCTGACAGCCAGAGAGACTTGGCTCTGGCCAAACATGGCAAGTGTATCCTAAAACCCCAGTGTGACATATGAATCAGCCATATCCCCAGGAAAGACTGCAGCAAAGCAGGAATGCCAATTTTCACTGCAAAGTGTAAGAAAATTCTACCTCGTTATTTTAATTTGCTATTAAGACCTATGGAGACAGCAAAGACATTTTTCTACTGTCCACTTTGAGAACACTCAAAGCAATGAGGACTTTCTGTGGTATTCTAATCACATTTCCTTTCAGTGTACACCAGGTTAGTTGCAGCAAGTTTGTGCAGTGTCACTGAGACTCTAGTTGATGTGGTGAAGCCAATTGGCCTGACAAGAAAAATTACAAATAGTCAAGCAAGCTGTAGATATAAAGCATAAGAAAGCAACTTGAAACAACATGCCCATCACCATGCCATGCAGCTCTAAAATGTGCTGGGAATGCAAGGTAAAGGGCTCCCCAGCTGCAGTCAGGAGTTTCAAATCAGGATTGAACTCTTTCCTGAGAATACAGCATGCAGTTGGAAGTGACTGTTTGCTGATTAGCTAAGTCCTTGTATTACAGCCCAGGAGTGGTTATGGGTCTCTTTCACTAAAACTGGAAATACATTTATGGTCTCAGTTTGGGGATGGGAGGAATCTCCATGAGCACTCCACTGAGACTCGCTCAGCAGGTACAGGTTGGCTGCTGGTTGCTTCTGGATAATGGCACAGAGTTCAAAACATTCAGCTACCAGGAATACCTGGGGGCAGTCTCCTGTCATCACAAGACAGACTTGTGCTCCAGCCAACACAACCTTTTTGCAATTACCCTGCAGCCTTGGGATGCAGAACAGCAGCTCTGCCAATTTTTTGTATATGGGAGTCTTCAAACAACATCTTGTAACATGTTACTGCATAAGCAGGTTTTGGCATTTATGTCACTGTCTCAATTGTGAAAAAAGGAACATTACTAACATTTTTTCAGCAAAAAGAACAGTGCATTTTAAAGTATGCTTTAGGTGTGCATGTCTATACATATATTCATGCATATATAAAAATAATCTCAAAGGGGAAGAGAAATATCCAAGAACATGAAGAAACTGTGTGACAGAAAACAACTGCAGATATGTCCAAATAAAGCCTACCTCTCGTGTAATGCCTCGATGCTCTTTTGCTTTCCAGGGAATACAGCAGCACTGCCAGCCAAAATTTTTGCTCTCTTCTCCACTGCCTTTAGAACTGCAGTTTCTGGCTTCTCAGTCAAGTTTGCATGTAGATTTGAAATGATCATTCAGTGTCAAGCACTGTTACACAGGCTTTGTAGTACACAGAAGTTCTGCCAGCACAGCTCTTGTCCATCTTAGTTGCTCGGTCACTGCCCTGATTCCTGGCAAAGAGAATATTTCAGTTGCAAGGGACCTACAGCAATGACCTACTCCAAGTGCCTGACCAATTCAGGGCTGGACAGAAGCTGAAGTGTGTTGGTCAAAGGCACTGTCCTTTGCCTTTAATGCCTCTTAAACGCTGGCAGGATCCTTGGGGATCCTGAGATGGCCCCTCCACTCCCCCAGTATGGCAGGGGCAGAGCTGCCACTGCTGCAGCGAGTCTGTGCCTGCTCCACAAGCAGATGGAGCAAGGGCTGTCCCTGCCCAGGAGTGCTGAGCAGCTGCACAGACTGCTCCAGGGCTGCATTCCCCTCCATCCATCCTGCTGGCATGGGATATGTTTCCCAGTGACTGGGAGAGTGGGCAGCCAGCCATTCCCATGGCCCTGGCAGGACACCCTTCTTTGTGGTGTATCAAAGCAGCTTGAAGTTCAAGAGCATGAGGAATCCAGGGTGGCTTCCAGGGAAAAGGAAGTGTCCAATGCTATGGCTGGGCTGCCTTACACACAGGAGATTCCACAAACATGGTAGTTTGGGGATTTTGCGGGGGTTGTTAGTTGTTTGGACTTTTTTTGTTTGTTCATTTTTACCAATCTGACCTTTGCATTTGTCCTGTTGTGGCTGGGACAGGGTTAAGTTTTGCAGCAGTGGTAACTGGGTGTGAATTGTACTCTCTGCTGTTCCTATCACTGTTGTTACTGTTTCTTACTTCACTGCTGTTTCTAGTAAATTGTTCTGATCTCAACCTGTGATCTTTAGTTCTGTGTGCCTCTAGCTGTCATTTCCAGCCCTCCACAGTGGAAGAGAGGGAGCTGGAGGAGGGGTGAGAAAGCTCAGTGGTCTGGGGTATTTCATTGGGAATACAAAATTGGGGAATACCATTCCTAAACCATGACAACATCGCAGAGCAAAGCTGCCCAGCACTCCAACCCATCTAGACCTCTCTGCAAGGCCTTGTCCCTCAAGAGTGAATAGCATCTCCCAGTTTGGCATCATCAGCAAACTTGCAAGTGGCACATTCGGCTCCTGCATCCAGACCACTGATAAATATATTGAACAGAACTGGCCCTGGAATTGAGCCTCGAGGAGCATCACTGGTCACCCATCACCAGCCAGAAGTCCCTTCCACCACAACCCTTTGAGCCCTGCCCTTCAGCCAGTTCTAGGCTGAGCAGCTCATGCTGTTGCTTGTTATCGCTAGAGCATGTACACAGGAAATATCATCAGAGGTGGGGAATGTAAGATTAAAACCCAGCAAGGCAGGAAGATGAATTAAAAAGAGAGGGCAGGGAAAGGCTGGCTAAAAGACATGACCAGGAAGAACATGAGGTGCACCAGCGCTCGAGTGGGACAGAAACATCAGTGAGGGTTTGATTAATTTAAGGCAAGGGAAAGGAGGAAAAGCAGCAAGAGACTGCTCAGGAAACACATGGCATAGGAGTGGCCACTCCTGCCAGGCAGAAGACCCTGACAAACCCTCACTGCGTCCAACAGTGAAACCTCTGAAGCTCTGAGCCCACACAGCACATGGGACATCTGCCCAAAAAGCCCTGCTGAGCTGACTCTGTGCTCAGCTCACCACTGGTACGAGAGCTCAGTAAGTAGCACACACACTCTCCCCACCCCAGTGGTGCAGGGCTGCAGGTCCTCAGTGCACCAGCTGCATGACATAACTCTAGGCACAGCATCCTGCAAAGGGAAAGTGCCTGCTCATGGAAACAGTGATTCTGTTCTTTACACATTGAAGCCAGTTGCTCAGAGACAGAAAAATCCATCCACCAAGAACAAGACCACCCTAGTAGGAGTGCATTAGAGTAAGCTGGACACAGAAGAAACAATGCCACCTCAGAAATGTTTCTGCAACAGATCCAAACATTTGGCATACACAGGACCCTTCTGTTGCTTGCTCTGGGAGAGGGATGCAGCACCAAGGATGCAGTGGGACACAGGTGTGAAAGATGGGCAGTGAGCAGACTGTGGTGGGAGGAACGAGTGCAGCATGTCACAGCAGAGTCAAGGGGGAAATGTGGCAGGAACAGAGGAGGTGATAAAATACCAGCAGTAACACCAATAACACCACAGAAGGACCAAAAGGCACAGCATCACTGACCTTTTTATGCACTTCCATCATAATGGGACTGAGCAGTCAGGTTTTCCAGGTAGGCTGCTAGTTGGTTGCATTTACCAAGAGCAGCAAGAGACCAGGAAAATGAATTTCTACTGAAAGCTTGAGGCCCCTTTTCCAAGACAGCCTCACAACACTTGCTTCAAACCATTTAACAACAGCTGTGGAAGACAATACTCTTTTCCTTGAAAGGGAAAAGTTAACTTTGATGGAAATAGGATAAAACTCCAAATTAGGGCAGATTTACAAGAGCTCAAACTGCAGCTACATTTTCTTCAAGGCAGCTTGTACATTCCCAAGTCGTGCCTCTGTTATATGATATTTTACATTACGAAGTGCATGTTTGCTTTTCATTACAGTTGTAACCCAGTATTGGTACTGGCACAAAAGTTAAGCTTGATGACAGTGATTTTTTACCAGCTGTATAAATACTCTGGAAAAAAAGTGAATCAAGCCTGAAAGAAAGCTTGATTCTTTTCTCTTCTGAGAAGACCAACTTGAATTCTATGTTAAAAATAAATGCAATTTTAATAGCCCCGTGTTTAGTCATTCAGCAGTACAATAAAGGAATTACCAAAAACAAAGTAAAGAGAACTTTCACTTTAAGTCTGTTTTTATTGTGATAACATTGTTCCGAACACCAATAAACATTGCACTGAAGTGTGGGTTGCTGTACCCAAGACAGTCCAGTCTTAACAAAAACCACTGTATTGGTATGATCACAGATTTGACATTTTAAACACACTACCTTATTAGTGATTGGGTTGCTTAACAATCAAGTATTCCACATCTTCAAGATAAAAATGAAACAAATGACTGAAGAGAGTTTTCCCACCCTCAAAATAAACCAACATTTTAACTTTCATCTGGAAGTAATTAACACTGTAAAAAAGTCCCAAACAATTCCTTTCTATTTAGCAAATTTTAACTCTGGAAATTAAAATTTCTTCAGGCAAAAGCGACACTTTAAAGGCATCTCAAATTCTCTGTGATGTTTCACTAGGAATTTGCATTACAGTCATTTAAACAGCTCATTCATATGACAGCATTTTCTAGAAGACTTACATGAAATATTAACATGAAATCTCATCTCTTTCGTGTTTACCATAAACGGATTCAGACTTTGCTTCAGAAGTTCCATAATGGAGCTGACACAAGTGTTAAAACTTTTCCAGTTGAAAAGGAAAAAAAGGGTTTTGGAAGGCATATACTGATGACAGAAAGTTAAGAAGACATGAGCCAGGATTGCACATGCACTTGTATACAGTTGGGAATGAAAGCCCAATCTTTTGAAGTACAAACACGCTTGGTACAGTAAATAAATAAAAAAAATTAAATCCAGAAATGCATACCCTTTAAACTGCTGATCTTTAAATCATTATAGAAACAGGTAATGTCCAAGTCACTAACAAGTTTTGAACTGCAATGTTCCTTATTTACTCCCAGACAGGTGTCATTGACTCAGCCTTTGAGGGGTTCCAACGCTAAGAGGATCTGCATCTTTAACAACACAGTCTCAACAGGGGTGTGCGTGTGCCCACAGCCAGGCACACTTAGAAGTTCCTCTTTCACAGAAAGAATGATGTAGCTTGCGCTAATTTTACATCAGAATAGCACAACTTGTTCTCGAACATTAGTTTCAGGCCACTGCTTTCCACTAAGGTAACAAAGGACAGGCTAATGCATAATTCTTATTTACCCCCCTCCATGTTAATATTGTGGCACAAGCCCACAGCTTGATAGCAACGAGATGTCTGCTCTAGAGTCAGTAAAGTGCCCAGCAGCCCCAAGAACACAGGTACCAACAACAGGCCCCATATTCTGTCCCTAAGTGGGGTTAACAAACAATCTGAAAAGCTTCAAATACAAGCCAGAGTTAGAAAAACCAAACCCTCCACCCTACTCATATCAGAAAGGCTCAACAGCATTTACATTTTATCAAAAAACAAGTATCAAACTGTGGCTGTTACAGAGAAAAACAAATGTATTTTTTAAATTAAGCAACCTTTTGGAGACTGCTACAATGCAAAGTGAGATGCTAGCAGAATGAGGAGCTCTCAACAAAAGTCACACAACCCCCATTTCAATACCAGCTGAAAGTACATGTATTTGGAGATATACCTGATACTATTTTTCCATGCTTCTCATTTATTCAAGTGCCCACCTTGAAATCCACAGCTTATCTTTATGACAGTCTGAAAAGCTGAAGGGAATTGAAGAAAAAAACCCCAAAACCTGAAAGAAGAATATTAACCAAGAAAGGCACAGCCAAACCATGGTAACAATCTCTCCCATTTGAGAACTCATCATGGTTTCAGGAAGTGCTTTTATTTTTAGAAAAGCTGTGTAATACCAGGGCTACCAAGAGTAGACTTAAGCATGGTAAAGAAAATTTTGACATCCACAAAAAGACTGTTTTAGGAAAGGCTGCTTCGCTCCCTTTATGCAAAATAGAATCTTTAGATAGAATATTTAATCTTGTAATTAAAATACTTTATTATGTTGGATTCTTATTTATTCATTTTAAAGTATTTAAGTGACTTAAAAGCTCAGATCACACTGATATTCAAAGCACTTGGTGATAATGAAAATTTTAGTTTCTAATGAAATCTATGGGATAAAAGGTAAGAAAAGTGAAAAAAATACATCGAATTATGTTTGCAAGCTTCTGACACTGCAAAAAAATACAAGAAAAAAGCAGTAAAATATCCTTTGAGTTGAATCCTGTAAAATCTACTTAAAGACTGAGTAGACTAGTGACCAAGAACCACAGAAATTATTGTTCTCACAGTACAAAAATGAGGATGCCTTTCAATTTACTGATACGCACGACACACCGTGACAGATAAGGTTTTTTATCCCACTCTCCTTCTCCTGCTCTGAAAGAGATTCCAGGTTGATTTTGCTTGCCTCCACTCTTTATCCAGTGTCTTATAAATACAAGAATACACTAGAATTTTAAAATGGGGGGAAAAAAGTAATTTCATTAATATAGTGATTTAAAAATGCTCCCCACCGAGCAGTTCATCAGTTGTCCAGAGTTAGCTGGTGTTACATCAGAACTGTGGGTTTAGACAGCCTGACAATGGAGAAAAAAGCACTCCTGGAGGGGGCTAAAATCCTCTACATGTATGCTTTTGCAGGTAGTAAAACCGAGTGATCTGGTGTTTAAATGATGTTTAAATGACTGTAGTCCTTAAGCCCTTTGGGCTGGTGGAATGATATATTCTCACCATAGTTTTGTCCAAAAGAAGTTAAATGCACTAATTCAACTTAAAAAGCAGCCACCTTTGCCTTCAAGTACTTCTGGAGAAAGAACAATTAGCTGCTTTTATAGCTGATAAACACCAGAACTGGAATGTAATTTGTTCACAGGTTCTGACTGGAACCTGAGGAATGACCAGCATGATGTTTGCGAATAACCCAAAACTTAAAAAAAAAAAAGAAAAAAAAAGTTTTATTCTGCTCTGCAGCATTTAACCATTCTCACAGCTGGAACCTCACTACTGAGTTGCATTTTGTTCCAGCTACTGAAAACCTGCAATACAGAACTCTGGAAAGACCTGCAGTAGACAATTAAAAAATTAAATACATAATTCTTTTTAGTATTGCAATTCCCTGAATATAATCTATACATACATTTTACTGGCCTACACAGCATACACACATATATGCATTATCTCTGTGCTGAAAAAGGAAATAAAAATGCCAGTTCCCCAACTCTTACAGAAATGTTTCAAGATTTTTCTTGATGAAAATTTAACATGACACAGCACAGCCTGAGAACAACAAAAGCTATACAAGTGTCTGAAGACAACTTTCATTTTAACAAGCTCATGAAATAGTTTAAGCATTGCGTGTAAAAAAAAAAAGTAATAAGCAGAGTTAGTTTGAGCGTGATTTGTACAAGCCCAGTATTGTACATGTAATAAAAGGCATATTTACATTTAAAGAAGAATTCTGTGTCTTCAGAATCTGCCATGCTAATAACGTCTGTACATTTTCTGTATTCTAGCTGAGAAGAGCACAGTGGTCTTAGGTGCTGGCTCCTTTCAAAAATGGCCTAAATGCCCATCTGAACATTAAACCACATTTTTCATTAATAGGTCTGACATTCTGTTTGGCAGTTTCCATAAACTTTTTGGCTTCATTTTAGAAAATATACTTAAGACAACTTAAAAAGAATAATCTATGTTTACAATAAGGTCTGTATTGATGAAAATGCAAAGTCATATTTTACCTCAGCATTTAGCTGCCTGAAGCACTTGGGTACCGTGGCCATCAATGACAGGCCAATCTCAAGTGCCTCAGAACAGGTATATAATAACAAGCAATAAACAAACAAACACAAAAATTCACACACCCTCCCACAAAAAATAGACAGTAGCTTTGCATTTTCTTTGTTTTAAACCAATGAAATTAAAGTGATTTCTTTAGTAAGACTTATGGTACCAATATATAAATTAGCATCCTCATTAAGAAAATTCTTCACATTTAAACTGAAGTAGAGAAGCTCAATATGAAATTCCATCTCATGGTGAGAAGTACTTTTCAGGCCAGGTCATCCATGTTAAGGTCAGGAAGAGGCTCTCTCCAGTAGCAAAAAGAGCTGAATTCTGGGCATGGAAATGCAGAACTCTGTTCTTTATTAATCAATGGGAACACATATTCCACAAGTTCACTTAGTCTGTAATACCTGTGTTAAAGGAGAAGAAAGACCATTATTTAACAGTTCAGCTGTAGCCAAAAGCAGCTTGAGAAGTACAGACCAGAAAGTTCTAGTCAAATAAGGCCCCACTATTGCAGAAACAATTTTCAACTCTATTTTGACAATTTTAATTTTGAAAAGTTTCATTCAAGTGTCAAAAGCTTTAAGTCCCCGGCAAATAAGGTTTTGCACATATCAAATGTGAAAGGAGATCACAGTCATAAATGCAATTATTTTATAATCCCATTTCTAAACACTTCTTTAGCTGAAATAACAAAAATGGTCTTACGAAGATTTGTTTCCCTTAGTCTGTTCTTGGATCAGTTCACCCTTTGGATTCACAGTAAATATTCTGCAGTCTGGAACTCCCACTTGCATGTAGGCATACACATCCTGCAAAAGCACCAATACAAAGTACATGCTTCAACATTTCCTTATTGAGTGTGATAACAAGCAATTCATCAAAGGAATGAGAAAAGCTGATCCAAAAAGGCTACAGTAAAACTTCCCCTTAAAGTCCCCAAACAACAGTAAAAAAATCCCACCCCCAAAACATACAAATGCACACTATAACAAAATATTCCCCCTGCCCCCAAACACTTCATTTCTGTGCCCAAGCCTTGGACCACAAACATGCACAAAGTCTGCATCACAAAACACCACTCCCTGTGACAATCTTCTTCTTACAATATCCCTCTTTCTCTCACTCAATTACAGAAGCACTGAGCTGCAGAGAAAATACAGGAACCATACAACCAGAAAAGGGATCAAGACTGTAAAGCACTGAATTAATGCCCTTAGGTCACAAGTCAAAAATATTCTAAAAGAATTCAGAAAGGTGGCACATATTTAATACAATTCTGAGAATACCATTGCATCTTTGCAACTTTCTCATACAAACAGCTGTAGCAACTTTTATTTAAGGTATCTGCATGTGGCTTTTCCCAATCAAACCCATAAAAGCAGCAGTGTCCCATTTCCATATTCAAATTTTCAGAAACAAAAAAAAAGCCTGTTTCTTTTGCTTCTCAAGTACCTGCATTTTAACCATTCCGTTAGAAAGGGGCACTTACATTGGGCCTGTTTCCAAAAGCAGCATAGAAAGGCTGTTTACTGGGAGCAAACAAATTCTTGATATCATTCAAACATTCAATTTTGAACTTTTCAGGCTTCTTTTCTATGACTTCCCTAAAATAAAATTTCAACAGTCAAATTCTAAATCATGATTTGACAGAAGGTATCCTCCTTTCCCCATTTATCTGGTATTTATGGTCTTGTTGCTTCCTGTTGATAGCACTGGTAGTTATATAGATAGCACCAAGTAGCTCTCCAAGAACCATACAAGAAACAATCAAACATTCCCTCTTTTCTAACATCCACAGCAAAAAAAGACAGGTGAATACTGTGCATAGGCTAAGTATAAATGGAAATAGAATTCCCAGCTGTGAATGCAGCTGTGAACTGCTTTTTTGTAGCCGACTATCTGAATCAGAAGATCTAATCAAGTACACATAAATTGTGTACACACACTTGTTACAACTCCTGTCTCTGACAAAAGCGAGGGCCCATGATAATAGAAGTTGCTGTCATTGCTATCCATAACAAAAAAAACCCAAAAAACTCAAAAAAAACCCCAAGAAAACCAAACCAAACCAAAAAAACCCCAACAAAACTTAAATAAACAAAAGCCCCTCCACAACCAACCAACTCACCCCAAACACTTGTCCATTATTAGCTCCTCCCATTAAGAACAGGTAGACTATGGCTGGTCCAAAAGATCAATTCAGTTGAACCATACCTAAACTCCATGCTTTTTTAAAAGTAGCTTTATATGGAGCAATCTCAACACCACAAGATCATTTCATATGACAGTCTATATTCCCCAGATTATTTTCTTTTCTCTCTACCCTGTGTAGTAGCAGTGCACTGCAAACCTTGAAGATATTCTTGAAAAAGACAAAAATGTACTGATATAAACAGAACCTAAGAGCCATCAGTCATGGACTAGATGAATTAAGAGAAGGGAAAATGAGTTCCTCTTGGACTGACATGTAGTGTTTTGCAGCCACTTCTAACATGCCCACAGGAATAGGAGTACACAAGTGAAATTCAGACAAAACAGTTTTTAAATGATCACTAGAGGGATATCAAGTCTCAATAGCAATTGTAGTCCATAGTGGAAGGTTTCACTACAGCTGTAATGCCAAACACTTTTAATCTTCTCCTTCTCTGAAATAGGGAGGGAACTGATACAAGAAATCCCACATCCTTACCTATGAAAGGCAGAAAACAAACTGCTGGGGGACAACATGAGAGGGCCCCTGGGGAGAATTGTTCCTTTGTCATTCACCCAGTGCAGGTATCCTCTAGTGATATCTGCCATCCCAATGGCACGCGCAGAACAGTACAGGAACTTGTAGCCGTTTCTAGAAAACAAATTACCAACTTAGTTAATATTCCTCCTGAAGTTTCTTTGTAAAGGTAAGTACACAATTATGGCAATGTCCAGAGGCACCAGTTTCGGTACTGAATTGCTGCAGAGCTCTGCACACACACAAGGAAAAGACTTTTCTAATGTTAGAAGAATCTGCAAGGCATGTAGTAATTTAAATGCACAGCTTAATCAAAACTGAGAAACAGGAAATGCAAACAGAATAGGGATGGTTAAACTCAGAGGACACAATTAGATGGACTAGACAGTGTTTAAATAAGTGCCACATTGATTTTATTCAGCTTCTTTCAGCCCAGCTGTAGGATGACAGCAATTATTTAAATTATCTGCATCACAAAATAATGGGTGCCAGATCTCCTGTCCTTTTCAGGTTGTTGGCAGAATTTGCAGTGCAGAGTGAACAACGGGTAACAACAAGCATTCATTAAGCCCCTAAATTCTTCCTGCAGACTTTGTATGTTCATCTGTTACACAGATTTGTATACAGTTACCGCATGCACAAAAGGCTTGAGTGTTTATGTGCATTTTCAAAGACTTGATTAAATTTGGCAAATAATTCCAAAACTGCTCTTCTGTTATGCACTGAATAAAGAAAAAAAAACCTACCCCAAGCCACCCAAACAAAACGCAGCAAAACAGTAACATTCATGTTATCTCCCATGAATCACATGGGGCCATATGAAGGCTACAATAGATTCTAAGACTACAAATATTTTTGTGGAAAGAACGACTACTAAAAGACAAAGATAAAAGTTGATTATTTTAATTTAATTCCGAAGTTTCTAAAAGTTATCATCCTCAGTTAGCAAATATTACTACTGGCATCACTGTGTTTTTTTAAAAAGCTGTTCCACAACATAAAATCTAACCTATGGAGATTTCACTTAGCTTTGGAAGCAAACCCATTAAACCAGGAAAACACTTATGCATTGGAAGGACACTAGTTTTAAATCTATGCCATATGATATTTCTGAAAGGCTTAATGACCAACCTGAGATGGTGGAAAACAGACATGCATGCTTGAGAAATGATTTCTATTATGGTTCTCTTCTGTATTCATGAAAATATTACACACAGTTTTTAAAAGCTACAAAGCAGAACAAAATGTCTGAGAAGGGAGCTAGCAGAAGTAGTGGCTTGCATTCCTGTAAAAGTATACATCTGTGGAAAGAGCTTAATTTCATTTGTGTATGACAAAAGTGGCTCACTTCCCAGCATTTCAACCAATACATTTTAATAAACTGTGTAATTCTCAACAACTATCCAATTACCTATACACTAATTCCCATATTCTAGGAAATCCTAATTGTTTCATAGATTGCATACTCACTCGTTTATGGAATGGTAGAGTTTTGCAATGCCCTGATGAGTCCAGTCCTTGCCAAACTGAGGGAGGATGTGTCCCAAAGCATCAGACCTAAAAGGAGAATCAAAGATACCGGACACATGGTATATGAATTTTGTTGAAGACAACCACGAATGAACATACAATTTAGAAAGAATATTTACAGAAGTATTTCTGCAGAAGGTCCAAACTATTTAAAAAGAGAAGTAATAAATAGTCCAGACAGAGCAATTAGTGGGGTCATACAATACAAGTCAGTTCCCAAGCTGACCTGTGGCTGCTAAACCTGGAGAAGTCTGATAGAGGCAACAATCATATGGTAAATGTTATCATCTGGCATTATTCTTTTAAAATACATTTTCTGGCTTGCTTTAAAGGCAAGTACAAATTAAAATCAAAGCAACATTATTAATGAACATCATTTAATATTTGCCTTAAATAAATTTTCTTTACCTTGTTTTGAAAAGCAGGATAGGATCAATAAAGCAAGATTTAAAAAAATCAAAGAAAGAAAAGCCCTTAAGACACTTACTTGGTTATTGTTCCATCAATGTCTGATATTATGATTTTATCATTCCAGTTCCAGAGGTATATTGTTCCTGCACAACGGCAAGTCCCTTGATACTGGGTTGTAATACTAAATACAACATCATTAGGGCCATCTCTGAGCTTCAACTTTGCCTGTAGAATAAAAATAATTGAAAATGTAAGTTGCCCTCCATCTAAAGTTTTTATGATTTTAGAATCATAAATGAGCTGCATGAAACAGCTCATATGTTGTTCCTTGTCTATTTTAACTCATCAAAAAGTGAACCATGGTTTAACACAGATACAGTTTTGCTGTCCTCAAAAAAAACCCCAAGAAAACCAAACCAAGTCCACAGTTCTGTACTGCCTACAGCAGCAGATATTTCACTCTCTGCCACTTTAGTTCTTCCTACTACAGCAGACTTGCAGCACTATCAAATTGAACTCCCAGTCTGCCAGAGGATACAACAGTATTTTCTACTTGGTGGATGCTTTCCTCAAAATGCTTCCCTGATGAAAATCATACATTTAGACAGAAGCAGAACTAACTTTTAAGTTAGGCCACAGTGAATGAACTGCACACCAATTTAAATGTATGCTATTATACAGATGTGCAGATCTCAGGATATCCAAACTGCAGAAGCAAACAATGCCTCTTTTCTGGCAACATTTTAATACAGAAGTTTCATTACAGAGCTTCGTAAGAAATCACTATTTTTTAATCCAACCAGATTCCTAAAAAACTCAACAGAAAAAAAAATTATCAGAAATTCCCTGCAGCTGACTACCCTTGCACATAAATACACGTTAAATCTCTTTTTAAAGAAATTTTTTAAAAGGATTATGACACATTCTACACACAAGACAGGCATATCACTTACTATCTGGTCTGAAGACAGTCTAAGTGACTTCTTATAAGATGTAACGTTCCCATGGGGTGGATGCTCTGGTGGGGCAGAATCCATTTTCAGGGATTCCTTCAACTCCTGGGATGCTTCATCACTAGAAGAATCATCCTCTGGAGGCCTAACATGACATCAACCAGAATAAATGTAAGCTACATAAAATCCTTCTTTAACGGAGTAAAATGCTTATGCCAGAGTAATTTTTGCTTATGCTGAGGATTTGCTGCTACCTGACAGCACAGATTAAGGAAGTCCACAGTCTAGTGAATGCCCAGATAAAGCCAGTACATGCCAGTAAGCAAGACAGACTTGGAATGCCAGTACTGGTGGAGCTCTAAACATGACTATTCCCAGCTGGCTCCAGACACAATGGGTTTAGTAAAGACACAGTGTCAGGTGGTCACTAATACTGTGTTGATGAATTAGGTAAACTGCAGATGAAAAGGGACACTGAATGGGTAGCATTGCTTTGTTTTTAAAAAAAGCTGCCTCAGTTACTATGGCATTTAAATAATGGATGTTAGTGGAGTAGCTCACCTTTTAAGGTTATTCACGGACTTATTTTTCTGCTCATTAGAGATTTCAAGATTAAAAGCAGCATTTAGTTTCTCTGAAGTATTAAATCACAATATATTTAGTTCTTTAAATCTTCAAGGCACCAACATTTACAAGTACCTTTGCAAAATCCTGCGAGAATATGCATATGCATAATAAATACCCTAGAATGGGAGAGTTTTGTGCTAAGCACCGATACTGTCTACCACAACTTGGGCAACACGTGCACTGTGATTAATACTATTTTATTGTTCCAATTATTTAATGTTACAAAAAATTCCACATGGTTTAAATTATTAATACAGTATCAGGCCTTCGTAAAAGAAAAAAAGTATTACAAAGTATATCAGAAACAACATCACTGTATTTACAGAGCAGTGGCCTATTGATAAAGGTTACTATGTATGTATTTGTTCTGTCAGTTCCATTATGATTTAAGAAATAAACACAATAGCATTTAGGAAGTAACTGTAATGTATCTGTAGTTCTACAATGTTTGCCGCCACATTATTTTGCTGAATTGTTTGCTATACACATCTGGTTCCTCTTCAGTAGCTTACAGGAAAATGTTTCTTTTCACAGTACATTACTATGAATTCTTCATTCAAAAAAAGAAAAAAAAAAGGCAAGAAAGGCACTATTCAGTCCACAGATAAGTCTTCAGACAGGAACACACCTACTATTGCCTTGTTCTTTTATAGTTGCTGGCAGTTCATTTGCTCTTTGCGTCTCAGTTTTCCCCTCTTTTGTCTCTGGTATCTAAAGCAACATGATAATAAAGAACAAATTGACATTTTAAGCATTAGAAACAAATCCAAGTTAAAAACAGATACCAAAATAGTACATAAATTATATTAAGTCTCAGAATCACCATACTACACAGTAATTTCTAAAAATTATTTTTAAAAAGGATGCATATGAAGGAATTCTCTATTAAAGTTTTTTCTTATTTCAGGAAACAAAACTCTGTGTGGCAGAAATTGGAAATTGCTAGTTTAACATGATGCATTTAGAATTAAAAGGAGCTGTCAACCTTGAAGCTTATAAATCGCTTTTTTGTGGGGAAGTTTAGGGCCCATACTCAAGGTTTACAAAGCTTAATTTAGTCTAAAATGGGGTGTCTCAGCTTAACTATTATGTGGTGCAGCAACTACTTATTTATTCGTGTGTATATTCCTAAAACCTGCTGCAGTGACTGAAGAGTAGCTCTGATATTTAGAAGAAAGAATTTTAGGAATAATGTGCAACAGGTGGATACAATAAATTTTTTTGATGCAACTAACAGCGCCAGGCAATGATGCAGCATTTGAGGCTAAATAAACAGATGCAGCTACAGCAACATCAGCTGGCCATCAGTGACATTGAGCTATATGAGCAGTGTTTTGAGGTACTGCTGACAAATAACTATTTTTTTATCGTTTAACACCCAACCAAAAAAAAAAAAAAATCACAATAGGTCTCAGGCACCTGCTTAGTCATGCTTTCTTTCTTGCGCCAGAACCACCACCTTCCAGACTTCTTTGGCATCTTTTCTTTCACCCAAGACTCAACAGTAGCCTGAAAAATTAGACATGTTTTTAATTAGTATAGAAAAACAAAGATATAATCAGGTGCTACTACAGACAAATTTTCAAAGCAAGTATGCATTTATCTATTTACCTTAGGCAAACTCTTCTGAAACACCTGCAAACTCAGAATCATCGGAGCAGCCAATGCCCAGTTATAATACCTGTTTTAAAACATATTATTGGTAAGATATTACAAAATCTGTACAGATCAACAAATATCAGCATGAAAAACTTGCCCCTGTGTTGATGAAAACATGTATTTGCTGCCAACTGACTAACACTAACATCTTCTGCAAGCAGAGTCATTTTGTATATATACAATTCAACATCAGTGGTAATTACAGGAAAAAAAATCTTGCTAAAGCTAAATTTAATGCAAATCTTTGATTCAAACAGATTCACGCACAAACTGCAATGGAAGCTGAGAAACATGCTCACTTCAGAAACCAGATCTGAAATGGGGTTTTTTTCTATGACCTAAATACAAGACACAGAGAATTTACCTGTTATAAATCCGTATTACCAAATTAGGATTGTCTATGAGTCCAGGGTTTTCAGCAAATTCATGGTAAGTAATAATATGTTCCATGAATTTTTCTGCAATAGAAAGAGATTCTAATTAGAAAGCAAGAACATAAAATCCCAAGATGTCTGATTAATTTACATCTAGGAAAACCCTTTCTGTCATTTCAGAGTCTCTGCTGATCTTGCAGAAATCACTAAAGAGCCTAAAGCCTACCTGTCAAGGGTCCTGTGACTGCCTCCTCCCTACAGAAAAAGCCTGGGACCACTTCAACAGCCACAGTAAATAGTGTTAAGAAATTAGAAGAGGAAGGATAAGGTGGAACTAATTCAGTTCAAAGGCTGGAAAAAGAAAGCCATGCTTGTCTATGCAAGTTTTATTCAAAAACTACGATGGCAGGTAAGGGGCCTACATGCTACACTAGAAAAAGAAGGGGAAGGGTGATGCCAGCTTTTCAGGTTTAAAAAACTACTACCATCACTAACTAGCATTTTCACAACTAGTTTCTATACATGTTTGCAGAAATCCATGATTCAGTGTAAGATCTCTGCAATCAAGACATCCTTTTTTCCAATCAAATCCAGTATTACTCCCATGTTACCACAAGAACAGTCCTGAGTCTTTATTAATAAGCACCTAAATTTCACTTAATGAATTAGAAACTGGATGACCATTTAAAGAACTAATATTAAAGTACATGTCCATGAAGATTTTATGCTCCTAAAAGCTCCCTCAAAAATACATACAACTTCAATAGTAAATAAAGCATTAGAAAAGCATAGAAAAAGCATTAGAAAGCATAGAAAATCAGCTAGTAAAACTCTAGAGGTTAACAATCATTTAGGACTGAAGCAGAGCAGAAAACATAGTCCAATACAAAGGGATTTTTTATCAGTTTAAAAAACTGAAAAAGAAGAAAAACTGTCAGGCAATTGGAAAGAAGATAAATTGTTAAGATTTACATAGGACTAAGCAAGGACTGGCAACCAGAAATCAATGTAGGTGGTCAGATAAATAATATATAGGACAAAAAAGGAGACAAAGTTTCCCAAGACATCAAGTGTTCTTGATTAATATGGGATTCAATTCTGCTATCTCTGCTTGGCAAATGCTTGAGAATTTTAGAAAAATGAAAGATTTTCTATCCCCTTTTCTCAATGTGAGCATAGTAATAAGCCAAAGTTTTGTCAGGAGGAAATCAGAGCATTCAAGCCACTTCATTTGCTTAGCTGCCTGAGCTCTATTTCTCTTCATGCTCTAGTCTTTCACATACCTTTAGAAATCTCTCCATTTTCATTGAGACCTCCACAAAGTGAAAGTGTAACATCAGGCAAGTCCATAGCAGAATCAGACATGCACTCTGTACCACTATCAGCAGCAGCACTCCCCACTGACTGGGGGGACTGGGAACCAGAAAGGGTATCTGACTCTGTCCACTGCCTGAAGCCAGGATCAGAATCACTAAAGGAAAATGAGAAGTATTTTACTTGCAAAGAAATGTACAGATCTTAGGTTACAGAACACACTATATAATTACTGCCCTCAGAAAAATCTTGGTTTTGCATTTTTAAATAATTTCACAACATAAATTTAAAACCAACTTAACAAAAAGCTCACACATACTCAAACCAACTCTTCATAATATTGGTAGACTGTTTGCAGTTCTCCTAACATTCCCCTAAATTGGGCAATAATTACATTTCTTGCCTAAATTGGATTTAAATGATGAAAACGTCCTCTACATTCTACTTCTGCAGAATAATACTGTGCTCCTCAATCTTTACCAGAAAGTTGTAAAGTAAGAAAAAGGAAAAAAGGGCACTGCTTTTAGTGTTTTTACAGCATTGTTGCAAAAAGCACAATAGAAAAGAAAAATGACATAAAAGAAGATCAGACTGTCATTTAAGGCTGGAGTCACTAGTTTGATCCACTGAAAAGTTTACAATACAGCTGAACAAGAGTACTGGTACAAAAGAAGTTTAAACATATTTTCCTCTATGTCTGCAGAACATACAGGTTCCACAAAGAGGAAAACTCTCAGTAGTCACCTCCCATGTGATCTTTCAATGCATCTCTTGTCAAATCAGAATTTTCACAATGAGGTAAGTACTGAATACTTCACAGAAGCCTAAAAACCTGAAGCCCAATTCTTTTTATCAGATCTGGCACATAAATAATGCATGTAATGATACTGATCATTCTGCAACTGCAGAATTATCCCAGCATTTTACTTTTTTACAGCATTTTACTTCAAAATTACCTTTTGGGAAAGTAGAGTGCTGCAACTTCAGGTTCCAAAGCCTTCAAGTCATCCAAGTAAATATCATCAGGGCCCTGATGATGGCTCCGCTTGTGCACCCCTGTTAATTTTAACAATTAAGATTACTAAGATGAAGTTACCCAGACATGTTAAATACAAACAATCATGGAAGATTCAGACTTATTTGCATGATTTTTAAGTTCCAGAGTTTCATCATAATTTTAGTCAGATAAAATTTTAAATAGGAAAAACTGAAAAGGCACATTTATACTTTTTCCACTATGAGCTCAAGTTTGGTAGATCACATTGAGGGCAAGAATCAGGAGCTTTATTCCACACCTTTCTTTTTTGAAGGAGAGTCAGTTTTTGCTGATGGTTTTGTTTCTGGTAAAGGATCCATCAATATTCTAGAATGACAGTCACCACCATCCAATGGCAATCGAACTTGTGGTTCTACGATTGCAGAAGCAAGAGAGTCTTTAACATCCATCTGCTTAAGGAGAGGATGAGTTCTTGGCTCAGGTTTCAGTACTGTACAGACAGAATCTTTCACATCATCATCATCTTCAACTTCATCAGAGCTGAGGATAACCCTAAAATGAGTCTTCTCTGATGGAGTAATGGTAGCTGTTCTGCAATGTTCCAGTTTTTCTTTCTTACTTATCTGAAAAACAAAAGTCTAGTCAATCCTTTCACTTCACCTATTTGTTTTATTCTGTTCTAAAATTAGATTTGTACCCATGGTACAAGTTCTCATCACACGAGGAAACCAGAAAATAACAAACAAGTATTGTAGCAACATAAAACATGTCTCACCACATTAGCAAAGTTCCCTGCAAAAGAATTTTCATAGGATCTTATTTACAAGTTCAGTAAAGAAACTGGCATAGATGAAGCGCTGACTTGACCAAACCACAGCAAGGAAAAAGCCTAGAGTGTGCATTTACCAGGGCCTCTCTTAGATACCAAATTTACTCTTATCAAGGCTACACTTCCTTTGGAATGAAACAGAACTTACTCTACAATAAAGAAAATTAATTTCTTAAATTGTTTCCTTCAGGTTCTGACTAAAAATACAAAAATTTCAGACTTTCACTGCTAAGTTTTCTGGGATTACTTTGCTGAGCAGCTTTTGAACTCAACAAAGCTGACTCTCTCTGCCTGCCACAAGGGGCTGCTACTTCCCCATTTCAGCTGTATCTGAACAACAGCAGCAGATTTCCAATCCTCTCCTAGGACAGTCTTAAATATGCCAAAACTCAGTTACAAAGTTAGAGACAAAGACATTTACCTTGGTTGACTCTGGGAATCCTCCCCATGTCCATTCCATGTGAGATTCAGATCTGAGCAAGCTCTCAGCAGGCTTAACTTCTAGTTCTGAGTCACTTTTAGGGCAGACTTGCTCAGAGAAAGGGCTACCAAATCAAGAATTAAAAAAAAAAAAAAAAGAGAAAAAAAAGAAAGCCAGTGTTTAAAATGCATTAATGCATTTGTTATGCAGCTACTGTTGGTAGAGTTTTCAACAGCTTAACAGAGCCTCAATTATTTGGCAACATGGCAAGAAGCCCAGCAGGGTTTTCAAATGGTGAGAAATTAGGTTAAAACCAAAATCACGTTAAAGACATTAAAGGACTTACATAGTGATCACACTAAACATATTCCTCCACTGTATCTGCAGTGTAGTAATAGCTCTCCCCTCAGCCCATGTTCCATTTTTCAAACAAAACAAGAACAAAACTAAAAAGTTTATCCAAAACTAAGATAAAAAATAGTTTTAAGTTCCTTACCTCTGTAAAAACACAGCATTTCAGCTTGCTACCTAGAGACTTGAGTAATAAAAGTCTTGCAAACATAATCACAAGTGCACAAAACAATCCCCAATTCAAGGAAAAAAAAACATTCAGAAGATCACTTAAGAGAGGGAAAGGAGATTACTTGAAAACTTTCTTTAGATTTGTTTGGACCACATGACCTTTAAAATCCATCCAATTTTTCCTACAGTGGTTATTATCCATAAATCAGAAACAGATTTCTGAAATTTACTTCAGTCAAGATTACTTTTAAGCCAGAAGAACACCCTACAAAATACTAGAAAAGAGTGATTTCAAAATAATTTTGCACTTAGGATCTTAAGGGCAACACAAGGTTTTGTCTACCCTTCCTTGAATAGGGCAATTATATTGTAGATTATAGAAATGCTGCTCTTTTTACACTTTGACATTCATAACATCCTATGGTTTGGTTTTATATAAACAAACCTCAGTATTTGAATTTAAACTGTGGGGACCAGAACTGGACACAGCCCTCCATGTGTGGCCTGACCAGCACTGAGAGGAGAGGGATAATCACATCGCTGTCTCTGCCACTAATACCCCATGGATGCAGCCCAGGATCCAGTCTGCCTTTGTTGCTGCAGCCGTGCTCTGCTGACTCAGGCTCAGCTCGTTGTCCCCCAGGTCAGCAAGGCTGCTCCCAACCACACAGATCCCAGTTTGTGCTGGGCTTTTTGGCTGTGTCATCCCAGTACACGATTGCACACTTGTCTTTGCACTTGTTGCACTTGTAATTTGTGACTGGTCCAGGTGCTAGGCAACCTCTTTGAGGCTCCCTCTCCCATGAAAGGCTGGGCCAGATGAACTTTGGTGACTTCCAATTTGGGTTGTTCAACAATTTAATATTGAAAATTTTAAAGTAACTCCCTACAGGTATTTAATTTATGGACTTTCTTTTTCCATACAAAATTCCTGCATGGATTAGTTACCTAATTCAGTACCATATATCAAACTTTCTGAAGGCTTAAGGAACTCAGGTTTTGTAGTATCATACAGGAGTAAACTGTGATCACAACTCAGACTGCAAAAATCGACATTACACAGATCACAATCCAGACAGTAAGAATCTCTCATATTGCTTTAAGATGACACCTCAAAAATCCAAGGCATCAGGACATTTACATGTCTCTAAAATGGTGAGTTGTCATCTCAGTTGACTTTGAGCCTTCATTACCCATGACATTCTCCATTAACAATGTCACACAGGAATCACACTTTCTGTAGTGTTAGAAGGGCTTGTTTAAAGTGACACACTGACGAAAATACATGTACATCTTTGTTTTCAGGAAGAATATGAACTAAATTTCCCTGCATGTCAAATAATTTATTCCACCTACACCACAAGTCAACTGGAAGCTATGCACAATATTAACCTGTTTCTAAGTCTAATTCTTAATATTCAGCAGTTCCTGCAAAAGATTGAATATTTCAAGGCTTTGGGACCCTAAGTCTATTCTACTTCCCTCAAGGTGTTTCTGACTGTCACTCTCAGGCAGAAGTATTTAGCCAAAAGGCCCATGCTTGCAACAGTGACCTAGTTGTGCCAACACTGCCTGTTAAAACAGGTAGAATACTCATGGCATCAGGTATCAAATAGTTAACAGTTATGCTTTCCATCTTATACTGAGTAGGGCAAACAAAAGTGTTCTCATGGAAAGGTCTTGTGCTATTTTCTTCCTTGAGCTCCCTGCAAGGGTTCTGAAGAGCAAGACAACCAACTGAACTAGAAGTTACTTAGCTTTTTCAGATCTCCAAAAAGAGGTTATTAAACCTCCCATTTCTCTTCCTCTGTACGACAGCTACATGGTAAGATGTTTCTTTCACGGCTTAGGAGAAGTAATTTAAAGCAAAATTTCTCTTCTCCTAGATGGCTTGTGCCAAAGAATCCCTGACCCAACATCATTCCCAAAGACAAAAAGAAAAATTGCCAATTTCTTGGTTGAACTGCAATCTGGACTGGGTAGCTTTTTGTTAAAAACAACCCTAGAACTGTGAAAAGCCTAGATACCCCACATGAGGCACAAACAAGCTATTACAGCAGACTAGCCCCATAATACATAAAGAAGCAGATGAAAGGATTATCAGAGAGAAGAGATGCATGAATTATCTTTCCCAGATATAAACTGCTGGTCTATGTTAGCTCAGAGTTTCATAAACTGAAAATAAATATCAGCCTCCATGCTACAGTCACCTAGGTGATCTAATCCATACAGCAACGTGTCAGTCCTTAGGGTCAAACACTGTGACTGCTTTTCAGTCACCAACTACAAACCTTTGGGGAGCAATTGAAGACTGCATCTCATTAAGTATAATTGAGGATGTGGTTGTCAGCCCAAAACATAAAAAGGAATGATAATGGGATTTCCTGTCCAACTGCTTCTGTTCATTAACAAGCTATGCACTGGGGGAATTAGCAGGCACCAAGCATGGTGTGGTACATTCTGATTCCACTGAGGCCACAACCCTGTGAACACCTGAAGCAGAGAGATCATACATACTTCAAAAAATACTGGCTGAAGGTTGAACTCTTCCGTTCTGCACCAGCTATTGATGCAGAAGGACAGGTACGTGTGCACTCAGCAGGTAACAAGCAACAATGGCCATCATGGAAGGCTGACCAATAATCCTCACTGACCTTATGAATGTACCTGCTATGAGGCAGATTCCCCCATCAAACTGAAAAGCAGTAGAACTAGACACTTCCCAAAGAGCTCAGATGAATCAAGATACTATGTAGCATGCTATGTGAGACATACATGCCCTCTCCTGTGTGTCCAAGGTTCAGGGAAAGTACAAAACTTACCTCAAATACCACCATATATGCACAAAATGCTTTCTTGTGCATATAGAAATTGAGGTAAGAGTGGTGAAATCCAAAGTGAGAGCCTTGAAAATTTACAAACTGAATGCTAAAGGAATAGCATGAACATCAGAAACTGAAAAATATACTTGAATGTACCTACGGAAGTGCCTTGGTCACTGAAAACTGACTGGCAAGCTGTATGATGCCATTTTTAAGAATCCACAGTCAACTGATGATGATTTCAGTATCTCTGGAGAAAGAAAGATACCAGAACTCCAGAAAATTCCCTGTTCTGAAGTGGAATATGATTGAACTTTAGGATCTAGCTTTACCTTGAGCAATTTGGATTACTTCACACAGTAAAATGTACCTTAACATACTCATCACTTTTGTGTTCTGGCAGATCAAGTACTGCTTATGCTAGGGTGAATCACAGGGAACATACTACGTTTCCATACCCTTCTCATCTTGAGGGAGTCTTATTAACTGTATTTCCTCTCTTGAACAGTGAAATAATACATTTTGTCAAGTCCTCAAAGTTTCAAATTCATATAGTTGCATTTGATATCACAGAAGCTGGGAAGTTTGACAGTTTTACAGATCAGGGTGAAAATGAATAAAAAGGCATAATATTTATTTTTTATAATTACTCATCATTATACAAATTATGACATTGCAAAGTGACTTACTTCTCCAGAGGGGACCAGTCTCCATCAGATAAGGGGTAATGGTCCTTTGAATGATAAATCAAAGATTCTTTTTGTTCTTCACCCTTTGGTGATGAATTTGAGGATCCTCTGTGGAGACACATAAGACATTAAGTCAGCTATAAGAAATCTATGTTATTAATTCAGTAAAAGAAATTACATAGATGTTTTAAAAAAAATCTAAGAGCAAAAGTAAGGAGTGTATAGCTTAAAGGATTTGTTGTTTGAAAGACACCTTTATGTAACTTAAAGAGTATTTTAAAACTATTATTAATACTTGAAAATATTGCAAATTTAAAAACCTAATACTCCTGGAAGTTACCACTGAAGAAATCACAATAGCATAAATGATACTACTCTACATGAGTAACAGTGATTTTACTCTACACAAGCAGATAATATTAAGAAAACACAAAGATGAACATAATTTTTTTACACAGTAAACTTTACTATGTGAATTTTACAATCACTGGGAAAGTTTAACTAGAAAGGTTAGTTTTAACAATGTACATTTGACAAATTACAACAGTAGGAAACCAGGGGTAGGTACTAGCATCACAATTGACCAAAGAGCTTACAGATTAACATCAACTATAACAAGGAGATAAAATAATGCACTTTTCTGAACAGTGGGGTTTGTTTTGCACTGCGAAGTGTACTCAATATAACAAAGACCCAAACCCAACCAACAGTAAGGCCCACTGAACAGGCATACACCCTATTTTACACAGAAGTCCCCTTGAAATATTACCATCATAAAGTACTTCAGATCTTTTTACAGCATTCTGAATTTAACTGAATAAATACCTATTCTCAGGATACAACTAACTTGTTTGAGGTTAGATCAAAGGCATCATGGCTATACAGCAGGTAAGAATACAAGGAAGACATGCCTGGAATTTGAGTGCAAAATGCAATAAAAATTATTTTAAGCCATTACTATGAAATAAAAAACTATTTTTATTCCAGTGCATAGTTGCACTGGATTGGTTTTGGAATGCTAATACTCATTTCTCTTATGGATGGAGGAAAGAAAATACTCTGCTATTATCAAATGTGTAAATATTTAGAATTTGCATGCCTACTCAATTAGACACTAAGCAGTTACAGTCACCTACCTCATTTGCACAAGTCTTTCATTTGGAAGACAGTCCAGGTTATGGTAAATGCTGAACTCTAAAAATGTCTTTTTAGCTCCATTTCTTATTCTGCAGTAGTATTCTTATGAAACCTGATGATGCTGCCTAACTTAAGATGAGAACTGCAGAGATGGTAGATCCTTTGTATTCATAAATTCAGCTAAGCATAACAGAAACATGTTTCATGGTATCGTTGTTGGCAATACTAAGTATTTCCAAGGAAGGAAAAAAGTATGATTGAACAAATAAGTAAATAAACAAAAATATTTAAGAGGTGCTCAGTATCTTTACTTCAGTGGGGAGGGAGGCAGGATGACACATGGGTGGTACTGAACAGATTTTATTCACTGTAATTTAGCAACAAAAAGGGTTCATCCAAAGGATGCGAAAAATCAAATTTAACTGGTAAGTGGATAAACATGAAAGTTAAAAATCCAAACACAGTCAAAGATTATTGAAAATACAAGAGGAAAATGAGTATGGATCAGCTTGTAACTTCAAGCTGCACTATCAACTCTAAGCTATTTATTTTGCAACGTTTATCATTGTTGTCCACTTTACATACAGTCTAAATAAATATATACAGCTTCAGAGATAGATAACCACTTTAACCCTTTAACACCCTTAGCACTGCAGAAATAATGCCCTCTATTTCTGAGTTGTACATACTGTAATCTCAGTCCTCCTATTATTTTATACAAGTCTAGCACTACTAAGATATCTAAATCATAGCTGGAAAGGACAAAGAACGTATCTTGAAAAAAGCTAATGAAAACTTGGTAATAGATTTTCTCAAGAAACAGGAAACATGTTGTTTTCTGCTTTATAAAAAACCAAAGAGATAAGACATTATATACTGGCACCTGTGACTGAATTTTTGACCTTCCTGTTAAAATATCAGCCTCCCTTTTCCTTTCTAGTTTCACTTTGAAACCTGAAGCTATGCCTGAGAACAGTTAAGCTTCTAATTTCTTATCTTTCTTCTTCCTTTTCAGAGCCACACATTTATAACTAAAAAACAACACCCAAGAAATAACCAACCAAAACAACACAATCTCAAACAATCTACTGATTCCACCTTACATCCCCACAGGGTTTGAAAAGAAAACTTACAAACACTTTTTCACAACTGTATCTTTAGCTGGGAAGAAAACAAATGCATGCCTATTTTATTTCTTGCCCTGGTAGCCCACTGAAATGAGTGTATATAAACTTGACTAACTGAAACAGAGCCACAAACCTAATATGTATTTGGGCCTTCACCATTACAATGTTTTTTGGTTTTTTTTGATTCAGTCCTGCATTTACTTGCTATTCACAAGAAAACAATTCTTTTACAAAATCATCTTCTTTTCACTTTATAACACCCTGTCTGATAATGTACTTCTACTGCTGTTTCTGCTTCTCCACATTAAAAAAAAAGTTTAGAAATAAAAAGCGTTGCCAAACTTTCATTCTAAAGGGTACAAAAAATAAAACCAGAGTACACTTAATAAAAACACCATGGTCTGATCAGCTATGACTAAACATTCAACATTCTGATCAAACACACCATTTTTTCTTAGTCAAAGTAAGATAATTGCTAGAATAGCAGTTTGAATCCTAAACACTGGATGAAAACAGCCATTATTAACATGACATTCCTAAATACTTCATACCTTTGTAGTGACATGTTAAATAAAGAATAAACAATTACTGGGTTCTATTTTCTCTCTTCCTATACTTGACAGGTTTTTTTTTTTGATGGTTTTACTATGACAAGTTTATTGTTGTCTTAACTGCATGCTAAAAACCAAGCTACGGTCTTCCTTTTCTTAAACTGAAAAAAAGATAAAAATTTCAAATCAAACAAAATGCCGAGTCTTAAACAGAGCAGTGAATATCTAAATGACAATTCAGTGACACAACTATGACACTAATAAAATAAGGCAAGTTAACTAAGAAAGCCACAGATACTCTAAAAAACACTTTAAAAATCAAGATTTTGTTTGTTGTGTTTTACTGGTCATAGGTATAAAAGATCCAAGTTTTTCTGTTGCACTAACCTTTTTGTCTAGTACTTACTAAATTTGAGACTCCTTTGAAGATCCATACTGAAGGAGTTTTTTCAGCTATATTTTACTCCTACACCAAAACATTCTTGCAATTCCCAGACCTGACCTTGAATTTACTCAGCCAGTATTACATTTAACAACAACGCTGTCCAGTGAAACACCCAGCCTTCTTTGAAAACCACGTCCTGATGAGTGGGCTTTTCCTGGATTTGAAGCATTCATATGCTTGATAGCTTTCATCTATAACCTTTATCTTTCCTGTTACCCTACAGACCTCCTCAGCTTATCAGTACGTGCTACCACTTTAGCATAATCTCCACTTTACTAAGAGTTTATCCACCTCAAAATACAGGATTGATTTTTTCCTCCTTTTTTTTCGCCCCCCTCCTCTTCACACAGGTATAAAAGTTCTCTTCACTAACACAAAGGGACATTCATTTATATACTTTTCAGTTGCCAAACTAAATTTCAGGTTACAGAGAAGCCAAATTCAGATGTGCTGTGCTACAGGCATTCCACACTGCAGTCTACCTAGAGGCTACCAAACACACCAGAAGATCACTCTGCCTCATCAGAGAAATTACACTGAAGCTTCCTCAGGCACAACAGCTCATTGCAACACTTCTTCACCAGAATGGCCTTAACTGCATTTCAAACTCATTTAAAAATTAATCAACTTTAAGGCGAATCTGTGAAGATTTGGAAGATATTTGTTTGGAGTTTTGTTTGTTTGCTTGAGGATAGGCCTAGGCAGAGCCTACCAAAACTTGTGCAATACTTGCATGGAGGAAATGAACAAGTCATCTTTTAGATGTTCAGTGGTAACAGTGAAAACAGCAGCTACCTAAGAGCTTACCTTAGGGGCTGTACACTTTTCTCATCATCTGAGCTTATTTCCATTTCGAAAATCTCTTCAGTCCCAGCAGAAGATATCTGATCTTCTTTCCTGCTATCTTGTTTGTATTTCTTTCTTCTTCTTTTTTTCTTTTTCACAGAACCTGGGGTGAATACAGTCTCTGTTTCTCCAGAGTGTGGAATTTCTGAGTTTGCACATGTCCTCTCATTTTCACCTGATTTCAAATGATTGTCAGTGTCTTTAAAAAACTGATCTTCAGTGGGTATTGGAGATGTTGCCAAATAAGCAGGAACTTTTTCCTAGGGGAAAAGGAAAGAAAAAAAAGAAAAAGCTATTTTTTTCCACTTTGTTTTGTGCACACAGGGTAGTTGTCAGCTACAGATTAATCCTTGTACCTATATTTAGACACAAAGCCAAACAGACACCCAATAGTATGAAGCTGATATCTAGAAAGGAACCAAGCTCACCAGGAGTGATTACAAGAAATTCAGAAAAATGCATGTTAGTATTCTTACAGTTTTCTGCCAAAACCAACTGATTTTGCCAGCAAAGCAAATACTCAGTGTAATGTTTTTGAAGTTATCTGCCCTGAGCACATCAGTTCCATGCTTATTAAATGTGTTAATTAAAAAGGCTAATTAAATCCACTACTGTTTATTTTGAAACAGATTCATGGGAAGGTATAGGTTGAAAGGGACATCTGGACACCATCTGGTCCAATCCTCTGTCAAAAGCAGGGCCTTGGGTTAGGTTATCCAGGGCCTTGCCAAGCCAAAGGTTGAGTATTTCTAGTGAGGGAGTCTATCACCTCTCTAAGCAAGCTATTCCTGTCTTATACTGCTTTTGTACAGAAGGATTTTCCTTCTATCTAGTTGATATTTTCCCTGTGCCCTTTGCCCCATCTTATGACTAGACAGCTTTGTGAAGAGAAGCTTCACAAGCTGAAGCTCTGTTCTGCAACTACCTTTTAGGTACTGCAAGACTATGGTTAGATTCCCCTGAATCCTCTCTAGGCTCAATAGAAGTTCCAGTAACTTTTTTTTTCCATTTCAATCTCTCCAGCCCTCCACTGGTCTCTCTCCAATTTTCCATGTCTCTCCTGAACTTTGGAAGGCCACAACTGTGTTCCAGATTTGATCTAAAATACACCAGGCTGAGCAGGACATACCCACATCGCTTCAGCTGCTGGCTGTGCTATTGCTGATGCTAGGTGGGATCATTTGCCTTTAGTGCAGCCAGGGCACAGTGCTGGGCAGGTGATGCACAGCTGCATTCATCCAGTCAGATCCCAGCTGGCACTGCAGCGTGTGCCAGCCCAACGCTGACTTGAGACTGCACGTGCACCTTGCTTAAACCTCGGTGTGCATCTTGTTGGTTCAATCTCCCAGCCTGCCAAGCTGGCTCTCTGTGGTGGCTCTTTTTCTGCCCTGTCTACCTCTCATCTCAATTCAGTGTTACCCACAAAATTATGAAGGTGCCTTCGGTCATGTCATACAGGCCAGACATTATTTATGTGAAGTATCTTTCAAAAAGAAAAAGTCAACTATAATTTACTCATGTTAAAACCAACATACAACCAACCCTCACCTAATTACAACCCTCTGCCCTTTGAAGGAAAAGCTTTAGCTACGGACTGCCTGAGGTTTATTTACATTGTAACAAGAACCTGAAAAGACACTGACACCTAGTCTGAAAGAAACAACCGTGAAGGTACAATGACAAGGTGGAACAGAAGCAGAAGTGAATGGAATTTGCATAGTGAAGAGACAAAGATACAGAACTCAATTTCATGGTAGAGAATAGAAGTAATTACAAGATGTTTGTTATTTTATTGGACTCGAGTGCAAAAGCCACTGCAGTTAGGAACACTGATGAGACACAGCTGATACTGATACTACTTTTGATATGCTCAAAGTCTTATCTACTATTTAATACTAAATTCAAATTTTCATTGAATTAAGAGTTACAGAACAAATTTTGTTCCACTGGCCATAGAGTGAAGTAGAGAAAGGAGAACAAAATACAGCTTTATACGACATTCGTGACACACAGATTTCGCATTATGAAAAACCTTGAAATCAAATGCTAGCACCTAAACTGAAGTTAGTATTCTGCACAATTAGTTCTAAGTAAACAAGAATAAATAAATAAATAAACACCCAGGAAAGTTAAAAGACAACTAGCTGGAAAATTGTCGTGATTCACAAGGACAGTGGTATTTACCACAGTGGTGAGTGGCATTACTTCTGATTGTCAAGATGTGAAAAAAGCAAAGACTGATCCCTTAAAGGACCTTTGTGAGTCCCCCTGAAGGGAAAAAAAAAAAAGAAATCAATGAGAGGTTTATGATTTATCCCTTAAGCATAGCTTCAAGAGGCAAACAAAGATGTTGATCAGTTGCAGGGGAAAAAATGTCTAAAAGCAGTAAAAATAACTCAGTTTTGATTTGTAGCAAGCTTGATCTGTATTTTCAGCATGAATTACCAGCTTTCAAGAACAGATCATACACAGATAAGGCACTCTTGTTATAAATAAAAATGCACTATGCAAGTGCAATAGCTCCTTTAAAACACTGTACTGGGGACAAAGGCAGCGGTTATCACCCTTGCTTTCTAAAAGTCATGAGGCTGATCAGTTCCCATCAATGTCTGACACAGCCTAGATTGTAAAAAACTGCTTTCAGTTTTTATTTTAATCACAGTGTATGCTGACACAGAACCCAACCTTCCTTTTGCTTAGGTTTTACAAATCCATACCCCAAGTTCATCTGAGGTCTTAATGCTTATTTTTTCCTTCCACTTTAAATTGTATTTAACTCCTTTCAGTATGAGAGCTTCCTCTGATCCCTCAAAGTAAACAAGTAGCACCCTAAACGAAAAACTGGATCAGCCTCATTTCCTGTAAAGACTTATTCCAAATAAACAGGAAATTAACACTTTATCTTTTACTTCTCGGAGACAAATTTTTTTCCTCTCTTTTCGGATTATTTTTCATTAAACGTTGTATTTAGAAGTACTTTCCTTCAGACTTGCTGAAAAATGCCAACAGACTCAAAAGCAATCATAAGCAATGCTCAGGATTGACCAATACTGTGATTACATAGCTCCCATAACCTTGGGAAATCAGAGTAAAAATGAACCATTATTCCTGTTTTTCAGAGGCTCATTAGCTTCCAATTGCGAAAGATTCTTGGGAAATAAATTCTCAAGTCAAAGAAGTTACTGTTACCTGGTGAAAGTTTAATAAATAAAATTGTGACAAACTAGGCTAAAATTTGTAAGGCAAATTAAAAATATGCCCAAAACCCAGACTACCTTTATTAGTAGGGGCACAAGCTGTAATAACTTACAGAAAAAATTATTGTAAGACACGGCAATGAGTAACTGCAGTCGGCAAGAATTAATTAACTAAAACAAACAAAAAAACCCATCCAGCACATCTTCCAAATAATGCTCTAATTAATGAAAATAATTAGTTGCTTAATTATTACTGGCAGCAAAATTGTACAAAGCATCAAGCATCTTGGCAGCATACAAAAGAGACGTTAAGATTCAGTTACAGAAAATCTCCATTCACAGAAGTGAGGATATTGTCAACACCGTATGAAGCACTTTTAACCCATTACTGTGCTATTACTACATTGTAGCCATCAAGAAGCACAAAGTCCTTACATTTTCCTCCTCAGTTTCTTGCACAAAGAAAGCTTCTCCATTGTCACCCAATTTCATATGCAGATCAACAGCATCGCCATTAATTTCTATATCAATCTGTGGAAAGAGACAATTTATTGTAAATAATTCAGCATGGGGAAAGTACTGACCTCATGGTCCACTTAGCTCTAAGAGTAAACTTTGTTTCACTGTATCATGGTGTCCCTTTCTCCTTCCTCTTTCTGACTTAAGTCTGTCATAATGGTCTTTAATTTGTTTATCTGAAAAATACATCATGCTCCTGGCAGAGAGCCGAACATCCACAAGAAAAATAAGAAAAAATTAAACTTTATATAAAGACTGAATCTTGTTCAAACAATTATTGCTATAGTCTTTATTTAATGGAAGAATGACTGAGAGTTTTCAAATAATGTTTAAATCTCAGTCTGAATTGGGGCCTGGTATGAATCCGAATCCTGAACACCAGAAGTTCCACCTGGAAGCCTCCTGGAGGCAGGCTTTGTCTGAAAGTGATAAGAGACTTGCCACAATTATTTCTGCAACTCAAGTTAGCGTTTTGGATTTTCCTGCTCAAAAGTTTAGGGGGGTATGACATAGGACCACAACCCTTCTGCAACCATAGTGTTTTTGTCAGAGAATTAAGTTTTTATTGTGCTAAAAAGGTACTTTTTAGCCAAGAAAACCCAGTATTGGTATTGGCAAATAACCAAACATGTATGTGGACTATACCCAAAGCCTTAAGATAATGACTTTTCTTCTTCTCCACAATAATAGACTGATTTTGATCTGAAAATCATATATATTTCACTGCTGTTTATTTTTAAAATAATTTCTTTTATTTCCAATTCAGCAACACGAGTTTAAAAAAACCTCACCTTTTCTTTATGCTGGTTTAAACCCACAAACATCTCCAAGTTTAGTACCTATACCTCACACTGGTTTCTGGAGACCTCCATATATACCTGAAGTTGAAGCACAGAAACGCATACTTCGTGTTCCCACACATCTTGGGACTACAAATTGATCTTGGCCTCGTAACATGCCACAGAAAAATACATCCACAATGCAGTAACAAACACTCAACTGACTCTTGAGAGAACTGTGTGAACAGTAACTCCCAGGATGGAGGAAACAAGGAGCAGCAGCCATCTACACAAGAAAAAGCTGAGAATTGCACTGACAGTTAAGTACAACAGGTACCAAGAGTAGATGTTTCTACTATTCAACAGCTTTTTAGAGGTACCCAGAAGCTGAAAACCTCTCAAAAATGGTTCAGCTACTCAGAAGTGTATAAAGACATTTAACAAACTCATATTTCAGACCACTCCTGTTGCAAGTGTATCTCGCTTCCCTAGATGTCAAAAAGCACAGCTATACCACCTCTTTTGTACCCTATTGAAAACTGTAATCTACTAAAAAACTGTTAAGGTAAATACGTTTTTTGTCATCAGCAAGCTCATTAAAATAAACACTAATAAGTGGGAAATGAAACAAAAAATAAACACAAAACCTGCTACTCACCTGTGTTACTATGACAAACATACAACTTTAATACATGTAATTCTAACTATTGACCATTAACAAAAAAATGCCCTGAGCTAACTGCTCTTTCAGTTTCATTTTATTCTCTTTTTACAACCAAAATATAAAAATAGGGATAGCCTCCTGCAATAACATTTGCTCCTTAAAAAAGCAGAACATAATCCTGAGGGTTTATGTCCTGTTTAAATCAATTTGTCTTTTGGTAGCACACCCACATGCCATACACAGTATTCCTTGCTGACAGTAAAGTCCTCCTACAACAGCTCCATTTTCCAGCCAACCCAATCCAACTCACTCTCTTGGCATGATTAACACAGCCTATGGGAAGGGGATGGAAGGACAATCTGCTTGGGTAGCAGCACCATCTCAGAATGGCTGGACAGGAAATTGTACCAGGCTCTCTTTCAAACACGCCCACACAGGAACTAAGCTTCAGTCTCAGTTTTCACTTGCTTGTGGATGTTAATACGTGCATTTTCTACTGCAGATCAGCCTTGAGCACAGATAACAAGGAGCAATATTTATAATAGGTCACCAACACTTAACATATGCTCTGTTTGTCCTTCATACATTCCAAAAAGAGCTGCTTACATCAAGGATCAGTTAAATAGCATTAAGCATTTCTTTCCCAGCATACTTGGCTAAGTAAATAAATAGCCCCATGTAAACATTTTAAAACTATGAAGTCTATATATCGGTACTGGTCTTTTTGCTTAGGCCCAGAGCTGTCACAGTTCTTCTTTCACAGCATTTTTGCAGAGTCCTTAGATTACCACAAGAAGTTCTGTTTTACATTCCAAAACTACCACCCCGTACAGCATTTATGAGCAACTGTTCAGGACTAAACTGGCCTGCTAACTGGGAATGTGGGGAGCTGGGGAGCAGGGGAGGGAGGGAGGGAGGAAAGGAGAAAGGGAGGAATGAACTGGTACTCAAAACTTCGTTTTGGCCCACTTTCTGAACTTACCACTTTTTCTTTAGAGCGCAGTACACCAAGCTTCCCAAAGCGGACATGGAAAGGGGAACACTGGTACGTCCCATCCTGCTGCCGGACCACAATGACATCGATGCATCCCGAAAGGGTTGCCTGATTAATGCCTTTGTACAGCTCCTTCACAGTAACCAGGACTTGTCCTGCAAGTTGCCCCACGTAGTTCATAGTCTGAGACTAAGAGAAAGACAAAAAAAAAAATGTAAGTAAATCTAAAATACAGTAGGTTTTTTGAAATTAATTTAAAAAAAAATTTAAAGAGATGAGCAATGTAATTTATGAATTACTGTACTGTAACAAGCTTTACACATATGTTTTCAAGAATCAAAAGAACATTGAGGCAATCTTTATATTACTAAAAGTATCCAGAGTTATAAAACTTATTCCTAATGCTTTATCAACTTCAATCTATGACTAATTAAATAATTCAAAGAAAATTTGGAAGCATGTCATTTTTAGACCTCAAAGCCTAGATTTAAGTGATGCTTAACTCAGGTAAGCTAATAAGAAAAAGTCTTTCTCCAGCCTGTTTAATACAACCAATCCTATATTGAAAATGGAGATAACTGTACATAAGTATGCAAAAAAAAAATCTTGCAAGTCGGGAAAAAGTATGTAGAACCTTACTGCACGTAACTCTTCCTTTACAGCTTTGTATTTCAAAAACAGCTGAGTCATCTCAGAGAAATTATCTAAGTAGGTAATGGGAGAAAAGAGATACACACATTAAGAAGATTATGCTATAGTCAAACAGGATGAAGAACACAGAATCACTTACTGAAAATTCTGTCTAATCCATTAAAAATACTTCAGGAAAGGAATTAATTCTGAATGACTGCCAATAAGAAACGAAAGTCCAAAGATTTCTTAGAACATCTGAGCTTTAACAGAAAGAGGATGGAAAACTGTGAAAATGTTCTGATAGAAACCTAAGTGCAACTCTTCCTCATTCTACCTACCGTCTCCTGCCTCCCACCCAAAAGTCTGCTACAAGCTAATTTCAGAAACATCCAAGCAACTGCAGCCTCTGAAGTTAAGGATATTTAGGAGAACAAAGACCCACTACCAACAAGCAAAACCCACAACACTGAACACATAAAAGAGCTTAAATTATTTTTAAAAAAATCTGTTTTGGGATATTATTCCTAGGAAAAAATGTACAATTTTTTTTCCTATTTGCATTTGTATTTTTATTAGTCACTGAACAAGGTTTACAATTTTTCTTAATACCTCTAGTACCTCTAAACAAAACTGTACTACATTACAACAGTTCTTCCTACTGATACTGCTTTACTGTCTATATAATTAATCAGTTCTTTCTCTTTTGAGCCTCCAAAGTCTTCCTCACAGTAGCACAGGTATCTTACACTCAACCAAAAGTGACTACTTTTGTGGCATCTCTATACTGATATAATTGTAAACAGGCAAGAAATCTAAAACTACTTACAGCAGCTATGGAAACATTTTTCTCCATCTCAGGCTTCTCATACATTACTGGATCATATTAATGCTTTTTAAAAATAATCCCTTCCTCTTCACAAGACTTACAAATGAAGGTGGAGGTTTTCCAATACAGATTTAACAGTGTCTTAAAATTATCCAGAATTACAGAATTACTATGCTAGGTAACATGCTACAGAATTTTTTCCTGTAGCCTGTTGATGAAGACAAAAAGAACAGACTGTCATTGAGTGAGTAATGAGATTAGGAGGATGGACTCTCTATTAACATTAGTCATTAATTCAATTTCATCTGTAAGTAGCTTCACGTACAACTATAAAACTGATTGCTTGATAGTGAAGTAATAGCTCACTCCTGCTAAACAGGGAAGGTCTCACTTCAACCTTTTCTCATCTGACCCTCTTAATGAGCTGATTTTAGCTCCCTGACACAGCTGGCGAAAGTCTGCCACTTTTTGTTGTTCTTTGTTTCAGTGGGTTGTTAGTAAATTAGATCAGCTCACTGAGCAGAACATGACAAACACCTGAGTCATGAGGCACTGAGCAGCACCAGAGAGCTAAGGGGAAAAAAAAAAAGGCAGGGGAGCTGAACATCTTTTTGACAAGTGAGCTATTTGCTGCCTCTCATGGAACTGTAACTCAACACAGATGTTACAGTATCTCTGCTTTCCTGTTGAAACAATTAGTCTTCACCTAATATGACAGCCATGTTTAAACTCAATCTCATGAAAAAAAAAAATCTTTAATGAATAATCATTAACATTCATGGCTCTACCTTGGCCACTTCCAAGAGCTGTCTGTGGTATCAGTTTAGAAACAAAAGTTGATTTTGTGTCACCAAGGAGACTGCACTTGTTAAAAGAAATGTTTGGCACCATCAGCAATAAAAGTCTTTAATAAAGTCTCCATTCAATATATTTAATTTCAGTGAACAGGACTTGAGAAGTGGGCATTAGCAAGAAATTCTCTACAACTTAAGCAGTGACTTCTTAAAAGATCAAAATTTCACACCTTCTGCTAAGAACTGAGTTCAGATGATAAATAATCTAGTTTTTCTCACATACATGCTAACTTGACCATAGAAATTCACCACACAACCCACACAAGACCAAAGCATTCACCCATTTTTCACATATTCTTGCCTTTCTGTAGCAAGACTCTCCTGTAGCAATGTTATCTCTCCTGCAGGTATCGGTTCCATTTCTGCAGCTCACAGCACAGCCCCTTTTATGAACATGCACACACTGAATAACCTCTCACATTTGAAAGTTCATAGCTGGGTCACTCTTACATGTGAAAAAGTTATGAACTTTTGTACCTACTGAGTATTAAAAACATTGCTTATAAGGAAAGTAGCTTTTTATGATCCAAGTTTTAACGTAAACGTTGTTTTGTACATTGCAAGTAAACCAAACTAGATAAAGGTAATAAACTAATGCACAATACTGCTTACCAGGCTGCAGTTCAGCTTTTAACGTAATGGTTCACTTTCCAAGACAAACATGTTATATAAGAAGGTTCAAACTGTAGCAAGAAAATGATCAAATAGAAATGAAGTGCCACTAATACCTGAGAAACATGTAATTTTATTTCAAATGTCAGTAGAAGCCCAGCTGGGAGATTTTAAAATTTGGGGGTTAGGACTGGGTTTGAGCTTTGCTTGGGTTTGTCTGTTTTTCTTAAATGTTACTGTATATTGGAAAACTTGTGCTGAACAGTACAGAATCAGACTACACTGATTTTAAAATGTTATTGTAACATGTGTAAAATGTTATTGTGTTAATTTTTTCAAATGCAATAGAAATATCCTGATCACAGCATAACCAGTAAGACAAAGTATTTCCTCAATAACACTCTTTATTTTATACTTAGTAAACATTTCTTAAATGTCATTGCCTTGAAAGCAGAGAGCAGTATGGCCTCCTAACCTCCTATAAGAACCTAAAAAGCATGCTGATTGCCAGTTTTGAAATTCAGGACAAAAGCCTGATGGAAAAGAAACTAAGAAAGGCAAGGCAGTAATACTTCACAATACTGTTTAGCTTTTATTCCCTTTGATATCCACAATCTATACATTGCCTGATGCAGTGAAATTCCAGAACTCTGCATAAAAACTGAGGTTTTTATGACAGCAAATTAAAAGGCTATGAATACCTGAGGTATATCAAGCAGAAACATTCTTAGTGACTTTGGAGGCTCCAGAGAAACTGATTTTTGAATATTTATGCAATACTACCTAGTTTGCAAAAATTCTTACAGCTGAATATATTAATACCAGTAAGGTAAGTGCAACTGTAATTGGAATGGGGGAAAGAATCTCTATGTCATATCATGAAAATAATTTTCTTTCTGGCAAGAAGCCTTTGCACTGCCAAAAGCAGAAACTGAAACTGCTTTGGTTTTTTAACTTTCTTTTTCTGAGAGAGCATAAAGGTAAATATAAAATAAGAAAAAATATGTACTTCAGAAATTCAGTAACTAAAATGCTGTGCCTCCACTTATAAAATACTCAAATCAGTGCAACTAAAATTAACTCTGAATTTGCTGTTTGGCTTCCTCACATTACAGCAATGGCTCTCAGAAATAATAATTAAACAGTACTCCACCTCACAGTATCTGATATGCTTTACATGATAGACAAGACAAATTTTCAAAACTCATTACCAGGAAATGCTTACATTAGCATAACTGGAGCAGGAGGTTTTGTGGGTATGAACTATATCTTTGTATCATTAAGAAAGATGTTTTAGCTGCCACTAGACCAACATGTTTTCTTTAACTTTTTTTTTAGTGTTATTCAGTAATATCCATACAGAGGTGCAATACAGAATCAAAAGTCTGTTCACAAAAGGTGTTTTCTGTGCTTATGGAGAACCACTTTAATAGTAAACTGCATTTTTTGGGTTCTTAAAGCCATTACCTCTTATACAAGCGCACACATATGAACATGCCTACTACAAGTGCCTAGTTCAACAACAGAAAAAGAAGAGTGCAAGTTACCCAAAGGCAAGATATCAGATTGCTCTAGAGAGCTACAACTTTAGAGGGCATGAATTTTAACTATCACCGCAAAAAAAAAAAAAAAAAAAGTTACTTAGAAGCAGATCTTCGCTTCCAGTAGATATTCATACACTCCATTTATTTTGAGATACAGTAAGAGGGTTAAAATACACCTAATGGCACATGATGTAAACAGCAAAGACATTGTATTTGTTTCAAGAGATTAGGTAAAATAAAAAACATGCAGAGCAGTCTACCTCAATTTATCTCATTTTGCCTATATTTGCATACATATAAATTTACGAGGCAGAAGCTTTCCTTAAGCAGAGAAAATATTTAGCGAGTGCTTTACCAGTTTCTATTTTGTACCCTGAAAAAACTGGGGGGAAAAATGACCCTGTCAAACAGGACCGCTGTAGAATCAGATCTACTCAACAAAAACATCTTTGTTCCCAAGTAAAGATTTTAATTGGGGGTTTAGGATTGCTCCTAGCACTGCACAGAGCAGTTATGGAACAAAAACGGGAAACAAAGTAAGTCTGTTGAATGCCTAATTAAAGTCTTCCACATACTATTAAATACAGGCAGTCAATTTTTATGTATTTTAACCGTGTTATAGGAAATTATATACCCATATTTTAGCAATAAATCTGTCGAACTCACCAAGATTCCAGAAGGAACCTTTTCATGGGCAGCAACATCACTTCTATTTGAGTCATCTTCAAGAACATCCTTTTCTGAGTTGTGCATCTCAGAAAACAGAAAACTAATTTTCCACAATACAGGTAAATGAAAAAATTACAGCCATAAGGAAATGTTGTAGCAGCATTTCTTCTCTTCTCATAGAAGCAGAAGAAGTATGTAAACCTTCTGGTCTCTTACAGGAAACTGCTTGCTATACATTCCCACGCAGAATTACAAGTAAAAAGGAAGTCCTTCTTTAAGAAAGCTCACACACAAACTCCCTCACCAATAGGCTTTGCTTGAAATGTCCCAGCCCCGCTGCACTGCCCGAGATAAGTAACACCACGGGCTGACTTTGCCATATGTTTGCACTGATAGGTTGATGATCCTGGTTTGCATCACATCACGTGACTACAGCTGAAGCTCCCACGAAAACAGGGATTTAGTTAATGATTCTTAAGCAAAGTCTACATTAGCTCACTTGGGACTTTTCACCCACTGTTGCAACTCCACCACTGGCAGCAGCTCTCAGAGTCCTGGTTCAGCCTGAGCCAAGAGTGCCTGCTGACACTCCTTGTGCTGCTCCCTCTGCTGATGGTGTCACTGGGGCAGCCACTCATGTTTGATACAGCAAATTTCACATTTCAGGGTCTGCTTTTGCGAACTTTCCTCCCTTCTTGAAACTGAAATTACACAATAATAGCAAAGAGACAACTGACCTGGTGTCAAGTTTATACTAAACCATACAAAACCAATGCACACCAAGATGAGCATTTATTTTCCTGTGGAAATTTTCTTGCTTTCTTCCAACAGAATTGTAAAGCAGTACAATCTGAGTGTGTGGACAAAACACTCAAGCTTTTTAAATAACTAGCTCCATGACTCAGAATAAGAATTGGTTTTTCATCTGAGGAATTCTGAAATGTCATTCCTTATCTAAACAAAATAATGGATAGGTGAAATAACTTTGAGGAATAGAAGTAGTATAAGGAAACAACTCTGTCCCAGAATGCAAGAGACATTCTCTGAGGACCATTAATATTCCCTCAACACACACAAGTTTAACTACCCTAAACCCATGCATCTCCTTCCCACCCTCATGGGGTGGCTGTGTGTCTCCTCAGAAGACTGTGGACTGCTTCTTGAATTACAAACTTTAAAAAAAAAATTATCCAGGACTCTACTACTATTCCTCCTCTAATTTTTGTAGATTCACGTAAATAAGACTTTGATGCATAGACAGTGAACCACATTATAGGATGCAGCCAAATAGCTTGTAAGTTTCCAAAATAATTAATGAACTACGCTCAAGTCCAAAACTGCACCAGTGTCAATGACAAAATCCTAAATTGAGTGTTGGGATTGCTATGTCTGCAGTAAGGTTGTAATAAACTGAGCCTTTTTCTATACATTGAATAAATTCATATTTCATCTGGCTCTTACAGGAAAAACTAATGGGTTTTTTAGCAAAGATGACAAGTATTTTCATGGAATATTAAGAATTACTAGACACACTCAATTTTTCCTTCCTGTTCATCATTCCTTTATCCTGTATGTTCCATTAAAATACAGAATAAAACATACAGTTATGAGCAAAATGGAAGCAAAATTCACAAGCCAGTGTTTCTTTTCAAACACTACTGATTTCATTTTATGTTGGGTTTTTTTGTTTCTGATATCTGTATTATTTCAATATCATTCAGTATTTCAGATGGACATTATTTTCTTCAAAGCTTACAAAAGTGTTTTAAACAGCTTTTCTAGAACACAGATAAAATTGTGTCACTGCAGTAAGGTAATATTTAGGCAGGTAATAAGCTTTGCACATTTTGTTAGCCCTCTTGTCTTTCATTTCTCAATATTAATAAGGTAAGTAAAATATAATTCCTGCTGAGTAAGCTTGAGCACTGTGTTATGTACTTGCAAGTTGCACAGGAAAATTAGCTTTCATTTTGAAAAGCAAATACCTCAAGTCTGGAAGTCTTAGAAGCAATGTTTTCCATGCAACCTTAATGAAGCCCTTTGGTGTGGGTAGGTTTTCCTGTGGTGTAGTCTCAGAAAGCACTTAGGAGTTTTTTTACTAGACTCACACGTTAATAATGCTGACAAAGACCATTCACTATCCTATGTTCTCTTTGAGATGCTCTTTGTGAGCCTACACATTTTATCCTGTTGCTCATTAGTCAAAATCCTTGATGGGAAATATTATTCCATTTTTAAAACAGTTTTCTGCAGCAATCATCATAATATATTTGATTGCATTTCATTAAGTTTTACAGCATCCCAGAGATGCAGTATTTTTTTCACTCATGTAATGAAAAATTCAGGACAGATTAGGAATTAAACATGCAGGGGGGTTTAGCACATTTAGAACTTGACTTTTCAGATCTTCCCTCTTTCTACATTGCCTCAATAGGCTACATTTGCAGTTGCAAGTCAGATTTCTTTTTAATAACCACCTGGGATATGTAAAAGTCTGACTGCCTGTGAAAATGATATTGGATTATTGGATTGTACTTTATAGAAACTGTAGAATAAACATCACCAGAAAACAGCTACAGGACATTTCCCCAGCTTTCATCAGCGCATACCATTCTGAATTCTGGAAGGAAGGAAGCACAAATCCTACAGACACAGCTTCTATCAGCACACTATCCCAATTCATTCAGAGATCAGGATAAGTATGCCAAGATAAATGAACGGACCAAATCCTTCTCTAATTAACATAGCCTGATATACGGGACAACTTTGTTCATGTTCCTATTGTCTCCTTCACCCCACCTTGTCACACATAATTTCACCCACTATCAAGCAAGAATGAAAGACCACAGTTCTCAATGTCAGGATGGGGTGTGACAATTCTTAGTCTCACACCCCATCCTGACACTGGAAAAGGTCCTTTCTCTACAAGGCTCCACTCCAGTTCCAGAACTCCTACACTTCTCTATTTTCATGCACTTCTACACTTTGCTTATTAGGTGCAAAAAAAAAAAAAAAAAGCGGAGGAGTTGCCAATTCTCCTACACAGATTACAAAAATCAGACTGGGGCTGAAAACACTTTTCTGTACCCAATTTCTTGGTCCCAGCCCTGGTCTGAAGCATCTGCTTACTGAGACTGGAAATAAAGCTGTGCTCATATCAGATTGTGCTAAAACACATTCAGCACAACATCTCTGATACTTCTAAGTGCAAAAGTCTATCCATTCTCTATATAAACGTTTAAAACTAATTCAAAGGTTATTAACTTTGTTAAAATAAAATAAAGTTTGACATGACTAACAGAAAACATACTGAATGAAGATTACCTGCCTCAGATGCTTCTTGAAAGAGACACACAAATTTTTCTAAAAGAAAACAGCTAGAGTTTTTCCTCTAGCAGAGTGGAAAAATACCATCAAGTGCCACTTCTTATTAAAAAAAAATATACTTGATAAGATTTTACATACAAAAGCTGAAGGTACTTAAAATATAACATGGAATTACATTTTTAATTTTAGCTAATTACATGCAACTAAAAAAGAAATTCTGTTCAACAATGTTGAAAAATACTACTAGGCACTACTACCTGCTTTTACCTGCAATTCCCAGCTGTCCAAAAAAAAAAAAAAAAAAAAAGCTCTATCACAATAATAGCAGGACAGCAGGTACAAGAATTCAAGCAGTTAATAAGTTAATAGATGTTACAGAAACACTAGTGATACAAAAGTAATGTATTCTCTAAAGTAATTGTAATTCACAAAGTAATTGTTCACTAAACTGGTGCTTAAAAAATGAAGTCAAATTAGTTTTGCATCTATGATGCAACATGATAAATTCAATGCATTCAAGATCTCCTGTCAGGTGGAATCAAGAGCCATTTAAACCAAAACATTTAGCAGTGAAACTTAACTACATTTTATCACTGGGGAAAAAATAGCAAGAAAGGAAATCTACAGTTTATTTGGAGTTAGTGCTTTTGAAATTGTGTCAACAGTTTTATCTGTATGATCTGCTATGAATCATCTGATTTCAGTGTTACAGTTTCTGTCTTTGTATTAATTTGAGCATTTTCTTTTTTTTTCTATTTTTTGAAAGTTATCCTTTTTTCTGTTTACAAAGGAACATCACTGAGGACAAAGAATACTTTAAGAGTTCATAAATTGAGTTTTACTGGCAAAATGATCAGTTCAATCAAAAACTTAGGTTAGACATACACAAAATGTTCTTATGCAGGTGGAGACCATAACTTCTTTCAAGGTACTGGAAAAAGAAACTGGCTAATCTAAGAGTGCAGCCCTTTGGAATCTGCATGGGCATATCCCACACCACCCCCTGCCACACTTGACATATTTCCAGCAACACAGACTCTTGTAAGGCCACATCATCCTTGGCTGAACTTATTTCCAGACACAACACAGAAACCAATGTTTCTGAACAGAAATTCTATCAATCTCATTTTTGGATGAGATGAGAGAAAGCAGATGAAGCTTTTCCTGTATGTTTCTAGAAAGCACTAAGCACTTCCTTAATAAGCAATCCAGCAATCCCTTATCTTTGTTTCCTCTTTGTAATAACGTTTCTTTCCAGGTGCTGATCTGCCCCAGGTGTATTTAAATTTTCTTGCAACCTCCCAGGGTTTAGAAGTCAAAGCAAAAAAACAGTCATGTGTGCACATGTAGAACAATTAGATCGATATCTAATCTATCTCTTAGTGGTAAATAATTTGGTTACATTTAGAATGTATACACAAATATAAGATTTGAGACTAGTACAAACCTTCAGGTTGACAAGAACAGAAATAATGCTCTATTCTGAGAAATACATATATGGAATACTTAAAGAGCTCTAAATATTGCATATATAAACAAGATATATTTTTTCCCACTTAATAAGACACTCAATAAGATTCTCCATATTGTTGAACTTGTGAACCAAGTATACCAAAATAAAGCCATATCCTTAAATTTAATTTGCATATAAGACTTGGCTGTATTACTGACAAGCTGGGTAAAAATGCTGGTTTTACAGAATTGCCACACAGAGGTTCCCACATGAGATGTTGGGAAGAGGAAAATTAGATAAAGCTGAGCAAAGTGGCGTGTGCTTACTCTTTCAGCAAAGCCAATCCATTACTGAGCTGTAATGACCACAGAGGTCACATCTGGCTGAGGCATCTGCCCGCCCCTAGCACACAGCAGCATGTCTGCACTGTCTTCTACACAGGACACAACACACCTGCGTCCTGGCCTCACAGATTTCTTGTTTGTGCTAACAGGCATACTTTTTCCTACAAGGTATGAATGGCTTTAAGTCGCCACTAAGCACTTTTCTTCTTTAAATCACTGTATTTCAGTTCACATCACAAACTAAATTCTAGTTAGCAGAGGGAGAGTCAATTACTTCCATTTCTAGTGGAATCACAGTTACAATTCATTATCCAAAGCACTTATTTGAAAGAATTTTGAAAAGAATCCTTTACACGTTTCCTTTAAAAGGCTTTTCATAACCATCAATTCAGAAGAAGTGTATTTCCTGAGGAGACAGTTATGCAGTCTAAAAAAAGACAAGTAAACCTAGAGACACAGTCTAAGACCAGCTTAGCTGGCTTCAGCCACATACACCAACAGAAATGTGTCACTGCAGACTCTTCTATTATTACTTCACATACATTTCTGGTGTTGAACTTCAGCACTTTGGATAAAGAAATGGGCCAATTCATCAGCTAAAAATCTCATCTGTTCACTCAGTGCATACAGAAGCAATGAGGAAGTGTCTCTTAGTCTCGGGAAAATAAGTGATTCAGGACAACTTCTGACAAATAATGTCAAATTACGTTAGTGCAAAGGTGAAAGAAACTGATTGAAATATTTAGCTAGGAAGGGGAAGCTAGCATCCTTTCTTTGACAATTACTTTGAAATATAAATACAAGAAAAAAAAATCTCCAAAAAGTGTGCTTAAGCTTTGTCCTCAAGCAGAAAGGCAACCTAAATTGACATGATAGTTTCATATTAAATAAGTCTGCCTGCTCAAAATGAAATGCAAGTGCTAATGTAACAACCAAGATGAGAGAGCATCTAGGCAGATTAAATGCAAAATTCTTTGCAAAAGCAGCAGCATTTTTTACTATGCTTAAAGGGGATAATTCTATTTATAATTTTTTAAAAACCCCTCTGCTTACCTATGTAACAGTGAGATATGTCCCGAGATGACATCTTTGTATTAGTGTAGAACTTTAAACTGTAACTTCAACAAGATCATAAAGAACGTTCTCTGGATACAAAAATAACTGGGATACAGTATGCTACTATGCTATGTTCTCAGAATGTGCCCAGTATGGGATGAAGACATCTAATATATGCACTTCAGACTTGTATTTGATCACAAACATATCACACAGTGTTGTGTATAAACCTGAAAGCTTCTTCACTGTGGATATCTAACACACAGCACTGAGAAGCACCAGAAAGTGTCCTTTCACCCCTTTTCAGACAGTAATGTAGAACGTATTGCTAAATCATGACATAGCCAACAATTAAAAGGTATTTTCTGTATAATCCAAAGCGATTTTTTAAAAAATCCAATTTGTTAGAAATTCTAACTTAAGCACAGATTCTGTGTTCACACAGAGACCGTGAGAAACTGTTTCCCTGTATGTGTGATCTTGCACTTAAGATTCAAGACGGGAAAACAAGAAAATTGTGATCTAGACACAACCGTGTGACCATTTTCCAGGAAGAGAAGCAACAACTGCAAATAATTTAACCTCTGGCTTTGACAAAGGTTCCCGAAGTGGCTTTTAACAAAATCCTTCCACCTCTATCTGATCTAGGTTGTAAATTCTCTGAGGCAGAGACCAAGTCATAAAACATGCAATGCAAAAAAGGGCTGCTCGGGGCCTCAAGGTACATAAGGAGGTGTCAAGTGCCCTAAGTGCAGTTTGGATTTCCCCTTAACTGATCAAGACTTTACACCAGTGGAAGGAAACGCTAGAGGCAGAGAGAAAGGACATAAAATTCACCGCACTGCAAAACTGAAACATTTTATGTGGTGGTCTTCCAAGTAAACAACAACAAAGAATTACACTTAGTTTTGCAACAACCCAAAATATTAAGTACCAAGAAAAAGATGAAGTATTAAGTACCAAGAATAAGTTCAAATACCGTAAGTTCAAATGCCTCTGTTACAGGCCACTAAAGAACTCAAACTTTCTGATATGCATAACTGAAGTTACGATATAAGCTTAAAAATCAATACTGTAATTGCTGACGAGAGCCATTCAGCACTGTCCTAGTTATTCCTACTGCAACTAATAATACCAGATAATACAGCATTTCAGTTAAAGTTCCTGGCGTCCTGAGATTACACAGAAACCGTTTAACTTTAGCATATCAGTTTAATAGTCTATTATATACAGTAATATATTTTTACGGAGCACCTCACTTTACACCACTCAAGTAAAGATATCTTCCTTGATTTTTTTTAAGGGATGGCAAAACTCTTTGCCTTCCTGTATGTTCTGGGATGCAATGGAACTATAGCAGCGGCTAGGAGAGAAGGAGTAACTTTTGGCCCTGGCTGGAGTCAGCTGCCTAGTATGTATACAAAAAAAGTTGGTTATGTATCCACAAAGTGACAGACATTCCCACACTTTAAAAAAAGAAAAGAGAAGGCATTTAATGACTTACGACTTTTCATTACAACTAATGAATACCTGTACATTCTTAAAATGCACGTAATGCTACAATTTTTTTTCTATTTTGCAAACAAAGTGCTCAATATGCAAAATTGTCCCAAGAAATGCTTGTGAAGTACAAAAAACCCCAACCAACCAACCAAAGAAAACCACAATAGACCCCAAGGAGTTGTGACCCCATCGCTTCAGTGATGCTCGTGGGTTCCTTACAACCTAGGATATTCTACGACCCTAAGGACTAAATTTTATAAGGTCGTCTGTCATCTTCTCTGACAGTATCCTGAATAATACCACATACCAATACGGTATACGGCTAACAAACACTTCCTTCTAAGAACAGTGGAATTTTGTTTGGGGGGGGGAAAAGAAAGGTAACCAGACGATGGGCATGTACAAAGTGCAGCCACAACACAGGTATATTTATGGCATCATTCTTCTGGATGGAAATGCACAGGTTTACACAGCATACGGCCCTGCTCTATCAAAAACCATTGATGCCTCCTACACGTACTCAGTAACCACTCCAGAAGAAGAAAAACGTAGTTCACACAAATTCAACCAGAGATACACTTGGCAAGACCCCAGACAGAAGCACACAAACAAATGCGGGCAGTGCAGCTCCACTTCAGGCTCCCCACACCAGAGGGACAAACCCGGGAGGCAGAGGCGGAGCGCCCCGGAGCTGAGCGAGAGCTCAGTGCCCGAGCTGGCGGGGAAGGCGCTGGGCAGCAAAGCCAGCCCGGCCGGGGCGAGGCGAGGCACGGCACGTATCCCTGAGCCGCAGCGGCACCGCCGAGCGCGCCGGCAACACCGCCGCTCCCGCCACCGCCGCCCCGGGCAGCCGGGCACTGGAGGGGATGCTGTCCCTTCGCTCCTTCGGCCTGGGCTGCGGGCAGCTGCGGGCAGCGTCCGGAGCGCCGGCCGGGCGGCCCCGCTTCGCAGCGACGGTTCCGGGGAGGTTCTCACGGCTCTCTGCGGGGAGCGAGCCCGGGCTGGCGGCCGGGGCACGGCCTGCGCCGCCCTCCCTTCCTCCCGCTCTCCCTCCTTCCCTCCCTGCCCGGTGGCCGGCCGGGCTCGCCCGGCGCCGCCGCCT